>JAGKPW010002155.1:600000-1137500 GCA_019926035.1 Melaleuca alternifolia
TTCCTTCGCCTTCTCTCTCCAGAGCTCCCTTCTACACTGAATTCTTCTTCGTCTGAGCGAGAGAGACCAGCAGTTGGAAGTGTTTGAACAGAGAAATCATCTGGGCTTGCACGGAACTCTCTCTCCCTCGCCTCGGTCAGCGTTTTGATCCGGGACGACTCTTCGTTCAATCGCTCAAGGGCTTCTATTATAACTGCTGCTTGTTGGGGCCCGAGTGAGGTGTAATTTTTATGGTGGCTTCCTTAGGTTAATCCCTCCCGCGTATGTGTCAGGTTTGAATAATTCGAAGGTGGGTCTTCTTCTTTTTCTTTCTTCGCCCCTCTTTTGGGTGCAAAGTGTTGATTTTGCATGGTTCTTGCGTGCGATCCCGGTGATTGCAGTCGGTTTAGCTGAAGCAGGCGTGCAGAATTTTCCATTGTAATGTTGATTGGGTTTTGGTCGTTGGCCCGAAAGTTAACGACTTTGGAGGTTGTTCGGTCGAGAGAAGGAAAACTGTTTGTGTTTACCGCGATAATTGAACTTATTTTGGTCTTGGTTGTGAAATTTTGCGAACTCGGCAATGTTTCGTCTCTCCACTAATTTTTCAAGCTGTCTCCTTTGTTGTTGATATTGTTTGATTAAATTCATTCGAGAACTTAGCAAAACTTCGACTGGAGACGAATATGGTTCATGGGTTATTTTTTATTTTTATTTATTTGAACTATGTTCCTGTTGTTTTTGCTTCATAATGGTCTGGGGCTCTTTTACCATGGAAAATTATGTAGTTATTTCCCGGAGATTACAGTTTTTCCCCTTCTTTTGTGAATTTCATGCTGTCCCTGAAATCTGTAGTTGGCCAATTTTTTATTTTTATTTTTTTGCTCTAGTTAATTTATTGATTATACTGAAACCTGAAGTCTCATGCTCGTGTTGTAGTGAAAAAGGGAAAGGCTTTAGCTTTCCGTGCTTCCGAGGTTGAAAGTTAATTGTAGGTGTCGGTTGCTTCCTTCAGGGCCCAAGCGTTGATGATATGACTGTTGAAAGTAGGGAAAGGTTACAGAGTTAGAAACTAGGTCGATATCTTTTAGTGCGTAGGCGCTTTATCACTCTTGAGTATGTTCTTGTTGACCTTCACCGTTTGGCGTTGTTCTGCAGATGAAAGAAGTGGAAGCAGTTAATTACGTTTGAAATGTTTCTTACTGCAATCCCACTTCTGTTTTTTGTAGTTTGAACGGTTTATTTGTCTTCAGTATTGTGTTTCTTTGCTTAGATTAAATGTCAAGTGATTTCTGGCTGCTTTATGCCAGTCAATGTACTTCGTTCAAGTCTCATCTAATTGCTTCATGACAGCAGCCAGTGGCTAAATGGAGTGGAACTTGAAGGATTTGACTTCTGCAAATTTTGAAGGTGTGATTACTTGGTTAAACTGAACATTGAATGATAACTTCAGTTCCGGTTTCATTGAATGTATTTCCACTTAATATTGACGTGGAATTTCTATTATTCTCTTTTCTTTCCTGGTAATTTTTGTAAGAATATGGAAGCAGTACATGCTGCCAACTCATGGTAAACTGATCCTTTGAGTCAAAGTTATGTGGGTACGGATCCAAACTAGATTCTTGATTTGGGATCCTCTCTCTTCCTTGGGCAGCCGTGGGTTGATTAAATGGTGAATTGTGATAAAAGGATATGTGCTACCTTCAAATTGTGCAAATCATATCTCAAAGTTTATCTCCTTGTAATTCCTGGATTATGTGGACCGATATCATTCTCTAATAGGGAATAGGAAAATGACATAATGGATATTATTAGGAGCACTTCTGCATTTACAGACATGATACAGGTATACACACATGTAAACATTGTTTTGGTTAGACCCTTCGAGGATGGTTGTCTTATGTCTGGCTAGTGTAGGCAGCTTGCTTATGTCATGAATAGGAACATTCACTTATGCAGCAAAAAGGAGATAGTTTTTCTAATTCTAACCTGACTGGTTGGACTCGGACATTCTTCATGAACCCTTCCTTATATTTTAAAACTATCAGTTGAGGGATTCGTATTGTGACTCCCTTTAGACACAAACATGATAAGTTACTTCTTAGCTAACATTTGAAACGTCAATGACCCCTCTAGCGTTTGCTAATTCAAGTTGACTCATCTCTATTCTAGAAGGTCCTTTTTTTGTTGGTCATTTGATGAAACTGTCTCCGAACTGATGATGCATGGTTTGTTTGAAGCAATCTCGCTCTCTCTCTCTCTCTCTCTCTCTCTCTCTCTCTCTATATATATATATATATATATATATTATGACTGATATTGCAGCTCTCAAAATTTTACTTTAGTTTTATACGATGTGAAACACCTAAAACCTTTCAATTTATCATTTTGACATGTAGAATTTTAATATCAACTTATCATAACTCCTCCCAAAACCATGGGAACTTACTAGCTTTTTTAAACATGTTTGTGGTGTTTGTGTGTATTTCAATTATTGTCTCAGGATTTTTGTCCAGCAAAGTGTACCTCTTTAATACTGCTCATTCTGTCCTATTCATAAGACAAGGTGCTTTCTTTGTAGGTCCCTCCAAGATTCCTTCAGCAAACATTCCTAGAAAAGTAGGTTTTGGTGCATGGGGGATGCTGCATGATGCACATGCCTCAAATGATACTAGCTTGTTTTCTAGCTCATTACCTGTCCTTCCTCATGAAAAGTGTGAGTATTCGTCCTTGCGATTAAACAATACAGTATTCCTACAGAGCACTTCACAAGGATGTTACTTCATATGTGCAGTGAACTTTACTGAGTCTGGGAAGTTTGGCCATTCTATTGATGACAACTTCCCGAAGCTTAGTAAACCGACCCAACAACTTGAAGAGACCGACCCACTTGAAGATTTCGAAACAATTGCAATTGGAAATCTGCTTCCCGACGATGAAGACGAACTTCTAGCTGGCATAATGGATGACCTTGACTTAGGCGGATTACCCATTCAGCTGGATGATACAGAAGACTATGATTTTTTTAGTAGTGGAGGAGGAATGGAACTGGACTATGATCCTCAGGAGGGTTCAGCTATTGGCATGTCAAAGATAAGCTTATCTGATGGCTTTACAAATGGGTTTGGTCACTATGCTCTTACAAATAGCCCTGGAACAGTGGCAGGGGAACATCCATATGGTGAGCATCCTTCGAGGACACTGTTTGTACGGAATATTAATAGCAATATTGAAGACTCTGAATTGAGATCTCTGTTTGAGGTAATTGCATAGCTCTGCCACTCGGTTTCAAGTCATACCATTCTTTTTTATCGTAAGATTAGTATAAGTAAAAGTTTGCTTGCTTTTCTTTCATTTCTGTGGTATTATAAATTTCCATACAAGCTATTTTCACTGACAATGGATATATCGATGTAGTCTTTTTTCCATACTGGCTATTTCCACTGACAATGGATATATCGATGTAGTCTTTTCTCCATTGTCTTGGGTGGTCTAGCTTTAGGTTTTTTAGGGAAATAAGTTTGCATTAAAATTTGAAATGTAGTAGTATTACTCATGCTATTCTATTCTTGCTTAGTCACTTTTTTAATTTTTTAATTTTGGGTAACTTCAATTTAATTATATAGAAAATTCCATTTCTCCTTTCATCTTAAGTTTTTTTATGTCGGTTTTAGTGACATGGAATTGCTTACTGCTTATCGTTTATTGATGACAAATTTTCTTACATTTTCCTTGTTTGGTAGCAATATGGCGATATAAGAACTCTATACACTGCATGTAAGCATCGTGGATTTGTGATGATTTCATACTATGACATTCGAGCTGCTCGCACTGCAATGCGGGCATTGCAAAATAAGCCCTTGAGACGAAGAAAACTTGATATTCATTTCTCCATACCCAAGGTACCATTAATTTCTAGCGTTTATTTGAACTATTGATTAGACTGCTGTTTAGTATTCACTATACTTCGGTTTATTCAGGATAACCCGTCAGAGAAGGATATAAATCAAGGAACTCTTGTAGTTTTCAATTTGGATGCTTCTGTATCAAATGATGAGCTTCGCCAAATATTTGGTGCTTATGGGGAAGTCAAAGAGGTCATTGCTTTTAGTCTCGTTTGTATGGAACAGTATGCTTTCTTCTATAGCTCATTCTAAAATTTGTATTGTGGATTTCATTGTTGACAAATACAGATCAGGGAAACTCCCCACAAGAGACATCATAAGTTTGTAGAATTTTATGATGTGAGAGCTGCAGAGGCAGCTCTTAGAGCATTGAACAGGAGTGAAATCGCTGGGAAACGCATAAAACTTGAACCTAGCAGACCTGGCGGTGCACGTCGGAAGTAAGCATTATATTTGCTATTTTTAATATTATACTTGTGACAGTTCAATTCTAGGTGCCCGTGACTTTGATTTTTAATCCTGTATGACTTGTACAGAAGCCATGAAGTACCTGCTTGAAATCTCAGGACAGGCCTTTCTGTTTTGTTTGCTGTTCCATTTTGCTCTTGAGACAACCTTGAGTAAAAACATGCATGTAGCCGCTGAATGTACTTGAAGTAAATAGAACCATTGGAATATTCTTTGGCCAATTGACTAAGTAAATCCCGACCTCTTGAAGGATTTTCAATCATATCCCCACAATTTAATCTTATGAGAAAAATACTGAACCTTTCAGTCTGTTTCAAATCTATACCAGATCCGTCGACACTGTAGCAAAGAGGGAATATTCTGTTAGATTCATTCTCAAATTCCATGTCTTGACTTTTTTTTTACTTCTGTGATTTTCTCCAACCCTTTATCGTGCATTTTTATCTTTGAAATTGTTTAATATGTAGCTTCATATATTTATTTTCTTTTACTAATGGTTATTTTTGTAAAATAAAAGAAATGAAAAACTAGGTTTTCGTACAGAAAACTTGTCCTTAATGTTGATCCTGTAAACTCATATTGCGAGAAAAAGAGAAAAGGCACTACATTTTATAGGGAACCTAATCTTGGGATAGATTTGATACGAGCTCGAAAGATGTGAATTTATTTTGATAACCTAAAAGGAGGGGGGAAATTTGAAAAATGGAGGAAAAGTGAGGATTTTGTTGCAATTAGGCCTATTCTTTTACTGTTATTTTTTATGAAGTGCTTTCAGACAAACTTTAAACTTAGTGTAGTTTTGTGGGATAAGAATTGGGAGAATAAGACCGGTGATTTTGTTTGTTAAGTGAGTTTTTATTTAATCGGTGTCATTTAAATCATCATTGATTGGGTATTTAATTTGTTGCTATGAATTTTTATTTTGACTTTCTAATGTGCCAACCTTATGAGATTTTGCTCTACTTACCACGTAATTGTAAATAAAACTATCTTACGGACGACACTGAGAAACATTTATTGGAGTTCCATCTTAGGCTCTTCTCGTTAAGCATTGTTATGTAGAAAACTTGAATGAAACTGGGCTCCAGCCTCCATTGAACAGAAATAGACATACTGGAGGGCACTAGTGATTTTCTTTAGACCAATTAACATGTAGAGGTGTTTATGCAATTTTTCTGGATGTGAATATGTTGTAAACTGTTATTTCTCTTCTACTTAAGTTTTGGCTCCACCTTTCTTGTCTAGCTTGATGCAGCAACTGAGCCAAGAGCTGGAGCAGGATGAAACTCGAGCTTTCCGGCACCAAGTAGGTTCACCAATTGCCAGCTCTCCTCCTGGTTAGTATTTCAAAAAGTCAGCTACTCTCATTCTCTGGCTAGAATTTGCTTCTTAGTCAATTAAAACATGCTAAATCCCTTGATAGGTAATTGGATACAGTTTGCGAGTCCCATTGAGCAGAGTCCTCTGCATACTTTCAGTAAATCCCCTGGACTGGGATCTCCTAATTCTCTACAGAGCAACCATCTGCCTGGGTTAGCTTCAGTTCTCCCAGCTCACTCATCTACTTCCCCTAATTTTGCGGCCATTGGCAAGGATCAAGGAAGAATTAATCATGTCAACCAGATTTATACGAATGCTGATTCTACTAAAGGAGTGATCTTCCCCCATTCCAATTCTTTTCCTGAGCATAGTCTCAGTACAAGTCCTGGACCTGTTTTTCCTTTGGGTGAGTCAAGTCCAAATACATCTTCTGTTGGAACTTTATCCGGTCCTCAGTTTCTTTGGGGTTCTCCCACTCCATATCCTGAGCCATCGAATTCATCTGCCTGGCCCACATCTTCAGTGGGGCGTTCATTTGTCTCTGGCAGACAGGGACAGGGATTTTCATATGCCAGTCGCAATAATGCATTCCTGAGTACCCAACAATTACATCACGTGGGATCTGCTCCAACTGGTGCACCTATGGACAGGCATGTTGGATTCTTCTCTGAGTCACTAGAATCGTCATTCATGAGCTCAGTTGCCTTTGGAAGGCTGGGTCGAGCAAATGGAAATTATATGATGAATATGGGTTCTCGTGGCAATATAAATGCTGGTATAGGCCTTCCTGGAAACATAACTGAAAATGGTTCTCCTAATTTTGGAATGATGTCATTGCCTAGGCATGCTCCTTCATTCTATGGGAATGGTTCGTATCCTGGGTTAGGAGAAACCGGCATTGAAGTATTAGTCGAACGAGGTCGAAGTCGGCAGACTGGTGCAAACCCAATGGACAACAAGAAGCAGTATCAACTTGATCTTGATAAAATTATGAAGGGTGAAGACCCTAGAACTACATTGATGATCAAGAACATCCCTAATAAGTAAGGAGAATGTATAAACTTGTTTGGTATGCAAAACCATTGATGTGTGAAATTTCACTACATGTGTACTACTTATTTTCTTCGTAGGTACACTTCAAAAATGCTGCTTGCCGCAATTGATGAAAATCACAAAGGGACATATGATTTCCTGTACTTGCCTATTGATTTCAAGGTAATTGTACTCTGAGAGTCCAAAAAGAAGTGGTACTTACTATCAGTCTGCCGATTTGCTGCTGATGCTAAGGTTTACTCTTATTGCAGAATAAATGCAATGTGGGTTACGCCTTCATTAATATGGTTTCGCCCTCACACATTATTCCTTTCTTTAAGGTTTACTTTGATTCCTTATTTATCGGGATCTTCTCATGGCCTAATAGTTTTTTCCTTTTCAGTGCATGTTCTATTGGTGGAGAGATCATAACTAATGTTCCAGCTGGGATGGAAATTCTGGCTGTTTGTCATGTTACTTTGAGCAGCTGTATAGTTATTGCTCTATCGGTGCTAAAAATTATGAATATTTGTGCAGACATTTAATGGGAAGAAGTGGGAAAAGTTTAACAGCGAAAAGGTTGCTTCGCTGGCGTATGCACGAATCCAGGGCAAGGTTGCACTTGTCTCTCACTTTCAGAATTCAAGCTTGATGAATGAAGATAAGCGGTGCCGTCCAATTCTCTTTCACTCAGAGGGCCAAGAGACTGAGGATCAGGTAGCATTTAAGAATTTCATCCTTCGACTGTTTTGGCATGAGCATAACTAGTTTCTTTCTTTTCTGAAGTTAAGAGTAGGCTAGGCTGCTTCGTTCTTATTAAACTATAAAACACCAAGTCAAGCGAGGGGAGTTGTTGAAAGTTGCTTAGGAATGATTGGAGTTGTATCTATTAGTTTTACACATCACTAACTACTCCTCACATTTTCTCTGTAAAAAGTGGTCCTAACTCAATAGATACTGACATATGCAGCACTGGTCTAGAAATAAGTGGTTTCTTCTAAAAATATAACTTTTCTTCCCTTAAATCAGAATCCCTGCTAAAAGTTAGGACTAACTTTGCCTCCTGCACTTGTCATTCCTCCAGGAATCTTTATTCACTGGAAATTTGAATGTGTATATTCGTCAAGCGGATGGTTCTTATGCTGGGGATTTACTGGAGAGTCCAAAGGGCAGTCTGGACGAGAAGCCCGACAGGAATTAGCGGTGCACCACTTCTCTTAGCCGTGGTAAATAATGGCTTGAAAGCTAACTCCTGTATAGGTACATAACTGTACAAAATTGGAACGGAAAAAGGGACAAGGAAACATAACTGTATGTATGACATGACCCAGAGTTTCAGGTGCTGGGGATTTCGTTAGATGCGAAGTGGAGAGCAGCATAATCATTATTCAAAGGCATAGTGAATTATGCTGCTGCAAGTGCGTATCTGCCACCGAATGGCGATATGCATTTGTTACCATTATGTCAATTTGTCTCCTCTTCTGGTTCTTTTTTCTGATGTACTTAGATTCTTCCGTCATTTTTTGAGGACGATTGCCTACTCATGTTGGTACATACATGTAGGATGAACGAGAGGTACTGTTTTCGCAAATGTACAGGAGAGAACATGCCCTCTGTACTCTCTATTTGTCTTCTGTCATTGGCATGCATCCGTAAGAACTGTATATTCCAGCTTTGGATGATCAAATGCTTTTACATACATTGTTCTGCACAAAAGTGTAGCTTTCCGATGCATGATGCATCTGCAGAATCCGGTTACGAAATTCTTAAGAGAGCATCATTGTCTATTCTTGTCACTTTGACAATTTTTAGCCAAACCCCTTAGTGGTTCCAGACGGCGGTAGATGAGTTAAGTACAAAAATGTTCGTCGAGCAAACTTATCCATATCGTTGTTAAGTTGACTCCATGTCAATCAGTAAATCATTTCCACAGATATAAAACGAGGAAAATAACGCAATCTAACTTGGTATTTCCAATAATTTCAAAATAAACAAGCTCCAGATGAAAAGATGAATTATCATAACAACGTTGGGATTGCATGTTGAAAGAATTGATCTGACTTCTTCAAATTAAAATCAGCAGTTGATCGCCCAATCTGTCTTTAGCACATGTTGAGATCCTTCCGTTCCCCGTGGCTTTGCCTTTTGGAGGTGTACACCTAAATTTGATTTTTCCAACGCCATCGTCCTCTGGAGTAATAAGGTTGAACGAGTATAGATCTATCACTTGTACAAGCAAAAGCTTCACAAAACTTCATGTCTTATCCAAACCATGACAATTGCGGATTTCGAGCAATTGTACAGGATTCCAATACTTATGACCCTCCATTTAAGATGATAATAATTACGAATTTCGAGTCATTAACCTCAACGATGATGAATAAGCTTTTAACCGACACAACTACTCACTGTTGGGTTCTAACCCTTATATCATATGCCAAAGAAACTAGAAAAATAATGATCTCACAAAGCAAATGAATTGCAAGTACTTTTTTTTCCCTTTGCTTGGATACGGTTTCAATGGAAACTCTTAATGCCTAGAAGAATCATTATAAGCGATGGCTAAAATAGGGAATGCCTCCTCTTCCACAAATTGATCAGTAAAACCTTATAGTGGGGCATCACATGAAAACAAACCAAGGTTTCTGAACTCAATTATTCTGAAACTACAACCCTCAGAAGGCCTCATTGGAATAGGCTAGGCCTCAACAGAAATAGTGTAATTCATTCCCCACAATTCGGAACTCTTGACGTTTTGGTTCCTGGAAGAAGCCTATTTAGATCTGTAAGGCATCAGCAATGGATCCAGCAAGACTCAAAACTTCAAAAGGAGCTTGATTTCCTATGGCTTTAACTGTGTTTGGGCAAGAATCCGTAATCCAGAAGTAGGTGAATCCCTTGTCAGGGCCTTTTAGAAACAATGTCAAAATATGAAATAACTATGAGATGATCAAGTTCAATTTGATAATCTTAATGTTTTGAAAGCAAGGGATTTAGGCAGCATACCACCGTTATTGCCAGTGAACTTCTCCCAGGATCGTTTTGGGAATACTGCGTGAGTAACATATGCGCTCACCTTGGCAGCACCATGAGCTGCCAAAACTTTCTGGCAGAGAAAAAGAGAGATATAGGTTTCAGCATATGAAAATTGCAGTTTACATTTGATGTACAATGTAAAGGGGACATCTGGCACTTGCATGACAAAACAAATGTTGGATATGATGGCTTACATAGCATCTTGATATATCTCTCCATTAACTTAAATGCTAGTTGAGAACTAATTACAATACACTTTTATCTTCGTCTATGTTGGTTAAGAATTATACCCACTGGTGGGTAGCTGTGTTGGTTAAGAACTTATTTCTCATCGCCGGGGTTAATGATTCGAAACCCCGAAATGCTAGTGTCTTAAGTGGAGGGTCATGTTGTTGAGGTCCTATGCTAGTCTCCCCTGAAGTATAGGGACCCGGCCCTTTAGTGCCGTCTGACAATGAAAGGCCCATGGTGAAGTTCTTGGTCATCAAAAAAGAAAAGAAAAGGGAACCATATGATTCAGTTAGCTACATTCGTCTCAATCGAAAGTTGCAGAGAATTATGGGTGACACCTCTACTAGATGAATACTCAATCTAGCCACATGCAACCTCTTTTTATCATCTGCCTGCACTTCAATTTTGATGATTTAGTGAAAGAAACCCCATGCATGCATGTCTAAATAGGCCTTCTACTACTGCTCTTTCTTTCAACTAACCTTGTGTTGAAGTTCTTCCATTCCTGTGCATTTCCCATCAGATAATCCGTTTTATTATCAATTAACAAGCATTTCTTGGGAATTGAAAGCGTTTGTTCCTCCGACAGCAATAGGCACAGTAATGGCATATGATTCAAGGATCCAAATTAATGACATTAATTAACAGTATTCAACATTGTGAAATTACGCAATGCGTGGTTTATGATGGTTGACTAGCATCAGCTAAAAGATATGATGACCTGAGCTCCATATTTGTTGGAGTTCTGGAATTTAGAACCAGATGTCATGTACATGAGCGCCTTGTATCTTCGAACAAGAGAAAGATGATGTGTGAAAGTACCTGGCATTCAATTAGGGTTCCCCCAGACTGCACCAGATCATCAACAATAACTACATGACAGCCAGAAGGATTTCCCTCCTTAAGCCGCACTATCCTCTTGTCCCCTTCACGAACCTTTGTGCACACCACCTGTTGCACAAGATATTAAGTAACAACATGGTAAAAATGACCTTAACTAGATTAAACTGAAATTAGGAGCAGGACTGACTGCAGGAAAATTATTCAGGAGCTTGTGAAATCTCTTCCAGGCTCCATCATCAGGAAATGCGACAACAATCTGAAAAATGACCAAAGATCAAACATGAGATTTAAAATAGAGAGGTTCGCTACACAGATCATCAATGGGGGGTAGCAACAACACTCACAAATGACAATTAACAGATCTTATGAGAATGGAAACCGTGGGCAATCTACTTACTTTCTCAGACTGAGGAAGCTCGCAAAGGCGCCTCTTTAATAGAGGAATCCCTGTCTCAAATAAAGGCAACACATGGTCCCCAAAATAAAATCTTTCCTGTGGTAAAATAAAAACCACAAGGTCTAATTAATACAACAAAGCCACTAGAAAACTGCACTTGCATATAAAAGCAAGCACTATGGCAAAAAAAAAAAAAAAAAGAGGAGATGGAACACACCCTAAAAATATAGAGCAAAATAAAAAGAAAATATGGAAGAGCACTCTCAATGACAAGCTTTTTTTTTTTTTTTTGGTCGAACTCAATGACAAACTGACTCATCAATAACATTGCAATATACCAAGTAGATAAGTTGCTGACTCAAAATGGACCTTGATTGATTGTTCAATGATACAATTATATTGCCCCTACACCAAACTGGCATGCATTTATCCTTTGCCACACAAGCAAATCCAAGATGACAGATACTTTTGATTGGAAGCACACTAATGAGGGCCTAAAAATATAGATTTTTATAAGATGTATGATGTCTGTCTTCAACAATTTTTAGTACTTTTGATGGATGAATCAACCTCATAGAAGATTAAAAAAAAAAAATTATTTTCTAAGATGCATCCCATCTGATGATGCCTTTGTCACTTTGGACCACCCCAGACACAGATATGATAAGTTTGATCTGCGGCGTTCTAGTGCATCAGTTGTGCTTCCGCATACTGGTAAACTTCCAAACACAGAAAATCAAGTACAGTTACCCAATGGTCACAGGGAGGTCAATCAATACATTTTGTTGGTATGAGCATGGATCATACCAACAAAATGAAAAGAAGTGAATAGCATCTCCTCCATATCAATCTCATGCTGTCTCCATAGAAATTACAGCAGAATTGAAAAGAAGTGAGTCAAAGCCTTTTTTCTATAAGAAGAATTCAAGGTACTTATTGAGTCCAATTGGTGCCCATATACCATACCTGCAAAGCATGGATATCGTATATAACTAAGCTCGTTGGGCCCCCCCTTGAGATGGGAATGTTTGACAAAATTCTTGCCATGGTAAATGCTGTAGCGACATCTCCTTCCTCTTCCATTCGTTCAAAGGAGCCAGTAGGGAAATATGCCAACACCAATGTAAAGGAAGCAACAAAGAGCCGCGGCAGTGCATAAATGACTGAAAGCTGCTCGAAGATTACTGATGGAGAACTGAAGGATGCAAGAAAAGCCACATGTTGACCACGTATATCTTGTGCATTGTTTATGAAAAGGTTGGGGAATCCATCATCGAAACTCCTGCATGTATGTCAAATTTGTCATTTCTAGCCCTTAAACAAAGAGCATATTGCGGTTATATTAACAAGTCCATAGCCCAACTATATCTACTTCAAAGTACATTGCACACTATGCCCAAATGCCGAAAACAAATGAGAAGTTGAGACTAGACAGGATTTCCATATATGGATCAGAAAAGAGTGTGCAGATTCACTTCTCCAGTTGCTTGCCAGACGATTGTAAGTCGATTCATTGCAGAATCAGTAAAATCACCTAGGGATCTATTTACTGCAGATAGTTTTCAATGTTCCGTGCCTTTAAAAAATCGAATATTGCAAGGTTAATCCCGCACATATCATGTATGAGCTACAACTATGCATGAGACTCGATAGTTCATGGGAGCTAATAAAAAAGTTGCAACTTTGTCTCCCCT
This sequence comes from Melaleuca alternifolia, assembly GCA_019926035.1. NCBI lineage: Eukaryota > Viridiplantae > Streptophyta > Magnoliopsida > Myrtales > Myrtaceae > Melaleuca > Melaleuca alternifolia. The sequence continues at coordinate 612,903 of JAGKPW010002155.1, forward strand.
TGAGGAGTAAAGGTTGCAACTTTTGATTCCTAGCTGATAATTTCCATAGTCCAACCGATTACCATCATCGAAAACATATCCCCTAACAAAAAAAATATTGAATTTCTCCCAATCTTGCTCTAAAATTAGTGCCAGCATATCAAATACAAAGCTCACCCATGCCGCGAAAAACAAAGACTTGCTCCCCCTTGGATCACACGATGAGGAATTGCAGTTCCTCAGGTGGAAACACGACAGAGAACAGAACAGAACAGAACATGAAAGAACATGAAGCACTATGCCGTACTAAGCAAGGCAGTGCAAAGATCGTATCGAAAATCCGAACAATGGATTCACCGACACACCCACAAACACCGGACAGAGCGCAAGTCTCGCGCTTTCACAAACGATGAAGCTCTTTGGAGTAATCGACCGCGTACATATTACTCGATTTCGGGTTTCAACAAAACAGTTTGCAGCTCAAGAACATGTGCGAGAGAGAGAGAGAGAGAGACCTCCACTTGATAGACTGGAGGTGGATGAGGTCGGAGTGAGCGGCGACCTTGCTAGCGAGCTCTTCCGACTCCACGCAGTAAAAGAGCAGCACTTGTTTCTTCCCCGTCTTCTCCTTCTTCTCCATTCCAAACCCACTCACCAACACACGCGCGAACTCTGAGAGAGAGAGAGAGAGAGAGAGAGAGAGAGGGCTTTTCGCTGTGCTCCGGTCCCTTCGAGACGCACTCGACTCAGGAGTCCAGAGACAGAGAGAGAGACAGAGAGTGTGCGCCTCGTTTCAGGCCGTTTGCGTTTTTAATGGGTTCCTTTTTCTTCTTTTAAGAATTCTCTTGAGACTCTTAAAAAATGCATTCTTGAATTATTCAAAAAAAAGAAGAAAAAAGACCTAGATCGCCTGCATTAGTGTAATATTATTATGCGATCTTGGCTTTTCATTGGGGGGAGAGCTTTTCCTTTTACTAGAGGGCCCGTTAATGAAGGTTCAAGATTGCTGCAGTAATCTGCTTCTCAATTATTGCGAGAAAATCCATAATACTATGCCATGATCCAAGGTACCCTTTTATTTCTCCTCTCTCCTCCATGCTCCGGGTCCTGTATTGGCACGCCCGCTGATGACGTAGAGCTCGATATGCGTTTTCGAGCTCCATCGTCGCAAACATGGAGCCTATAGAGGAGAGAGATGGGATTAGAGAGTACCCTTTGGTCTTTACATAAAGTTTTTGTCTTTAGCTACATCGGAGATACAAATAGCCCCACCAAACAACGACCTTTCGTCGCAAGAAGATGATTCCGCCCTTTATGCTCTGCGCTCGCGCAAAGACTGATGATTTTGCCGAGGAGAAAAATTAATGCAGAAGTGAGTTTAGACGTCTTTGAATCTTTGTGTTTGATCGTTCTTCCGAAAATCGAGATGTTCAATACAGAAAACGATGATTTTCAGATCTCAGACACCAGAAGACAAAATCAGAAGTGCGTAGACTGAAAGCAGAATATCATCCCACGGACTGTACGCTAGAAAATAGTACTCGTGTGGTCATCTGCCTTCGGCTTCTTTTTCAGTTTAAACATGAAGCTTGACAAAAGAGACGAATATGAGTGATGACTTTATCCCTGTTTTCTCAGATCGATCATCTTGAGAATGCTTAGTAAGTCACGGATACATCACAGACGAGAGCAGCGGAAGGGGCGACGATTGGTCCTAGTTCAATTCGAAAACCAATTTGTGCCTCTGTTTTTTTAATAAATAAAACATCAGAAATATCTAACTCAACCTTAGCATGACGGCTGATCTTAATCTCTTAGAAGAGACAACATGTCTGATGCCACTTGAGCAAGAGCGGAATTTGCATTCACAGTTCTACAGATATATCTTCGCAAAATCTGTTCAAGCAAGTCAATTTTCAAAGATTTGACCGGATGGGTTCTGAGTCTTGATGGAAATTGAAACTAATCTATCGAGTAAGTTCATGATTTTGACTTCAAAACCCATACCGCACGGACCGTGCTCACCCCGTAAATAGCAGACAACTCAGTACGCGAAAACTTCTCAGTCGCCTTTTTCATCCAAACACATCGCACAAGGTTCCAATTTTGACACACCTCCCAATGATGGCCAACAGCAGCTCCTCCTCCGTTTTTCAACAGTACGCACTCTATACAAGACACCACGTTTAATTCTACTCAGTATTCCAGACTTCCAAATCTTAAATCCCCTAACCTGCACCATTCTTCAACCCGAGTATTCCAAACATCAGTAAGAAGTACACCACGTTCTTTAAGGGATTTAGCTTTAGACCTCCTACGATGCTCCAACAGATCCATCATCCAACATCAATACATCATTCAGCAAAGCAAATCAAAGGATCGATTTTTTCAAACTTCCAAATTCGGCAACCCCGTTTAACGATCGCGAAAGAACCTCGATGGGGAAGATCGTGGGGCTTTGAGATTAAGGGTGACAAGAAAAGGGTATGAAGAAAGTCAATGAAAGGTCTCATAATAAGCCATGGATTTAACAAGAGAAAAGGATGGTGCGCTTTGGAGGGACCGGACTGATGATGCTTTGGGAATAAAGATGGACGGCTTCTGGTGCCGCATGGGGTTGCCTTTGTTCCATTACGATCACGATGCCCTTCAATATGAAAGGGTGACCCTACAACTTGAAATGCTATGAAGCTAAAAAGCTAACATCTTTCAAATTTTCACTACCCATTTTGTAACCCTCGAACACATGGTGTGCATCACGACGATTCTCCCCATCATCAGGAAGCAGGACCGTCGCAACGGGTTTAAAAACAAATTCTCTGAATATAGGCCAAAAGCCCATTAAAGATGGCCTTACATTCCATCAGGCCCATAAACTTAGTTCTATGCATGTCTCAGCTTTGAGCCTGGCTGAGAAACTAGCCAACTTCACGATATTATTTGTCAGCAGAAAGCAGTGCCACCGCAACAGCTTCGAAAACATATTCTCTAAATATGGGCCAAAAGCCCACTCTAGATGGTCATATACTATCAGGCCCATAATTTTAGGTTTATGCGAGTCTCAACTTTGAGCCCGGCTGAGAGATTATCCAACTTCACCAAATTAATCATGAACTCAAATTTATCAAACATATGTCATTTCAGTTATAAACTTTATAATTTGGCTAATTTACCTTTTTAGACATTTTGAAAATTTATAAATTTAGTTTTTTCGATCGATTTTGATTGGAAATCGCTTGCATCAACATTGGCCATTCTACCTGATATAGCTTGTGGTGACATAGATATTTTTTTTTGTAATTTCTTTAATTTTATGTAATTTTTATCATTTTTTGTTTTATGTAATTTTTCACTTACTCTTTTCCCTATTGTGGTTGGCAAATGAAATAAAAGATAAAAAAAATTAGAAAATCTATTAAAAATTTATAAAATTTGTCAATGTGAGTGTCAATCATGTCAAGCAACAGGCGCTTTCCGATCCAAAGCTAGAAGAACTAGATTCATAAAATGTCAAAATGTTTAAGACTAAATCGACCAAATTAAAAAGTTTAAGATTGAACTGACGTATGTATAATAGGTTTATGATTTTTTTGGTAGTTTTCCTCGGAGCTTAAATATACGTTGCAATACATGGAGGTGGTGGAAACTAGTAGCTTCGGATGGACCTTCAAATGTTAAAATGAGGAGAGTTCATGCCATATCCTCTCTAATCAAGAAAAAGAATAAAAGGAAAAGTATACGCATGTTGCCACGGATGATGCTATTATACAACAATTTCAACAATAAAGAGAAAGAAAGAATAAGAAACCCTAATCACATGCATGGCATTTATCACATACCTTGAAGGAATATCAACTTCCCATGTCTTTTCTCTGGCTCTAGGTGGGAAACCAAGACTGTGCTACGCATAGGGAAGCCCTGACGAAGTAACATTTAGTTACAATCCCCGACGCATCTGCACTTGCATGAACAGTTCATTAGTGCGTGACAGTTTCATCTTTCCCTAATGTTCTCGAAGAGAAAACATCCATCTCCTTTCTCTTCTGCGCCTTTGAAGAGTCAAAGGAATGCGAATCGCGTGGGGGATAAGAATCTGGGATTAACCTAACCTCAGCAAGAAGAAAACATGCATGATGAAGAATAAAACATACTTGCCGAATGATTGCTGTAACCTCACCAAAACAATTAATGAAGAAAGCATGAGCTTAGCTGCACATTCGGAAGAGGATTTAAGGGAAAGCTACGCAAGGAAAAGGGTCCTATCAGATTTTTCTTTCTAGATCTGCTAATGAACATGAAATCTGTAATGATGTCCAATCAACGTAAACGAGAAGAAAACATGCATGATGAAGACAGCATGCTTCGCGAATGATTGAGAACCTTACCAAAACAAGTAAATAAGGAAGCATGAGCTTAACTGCCCATTCAAAAGAGAGATTAAAAAAATGTTAGGGAGACAAATGTCCAATCGAATTTTCTTTCTAGATTTGTCGATGGAACATGAAATCTGCAATTAATAAAAAAGTTCAAATATTTTAATATTAGATCATGTCTTCATCTAACATCTTAAAACTTTTAGAATAATTGATAGTGATTCCACATGATATTGAAAATGAAGTTGTTTAAATATTTCGAAACCCTTTATTTGCCTCCCCTACTATATATTTCCATACGTGGATTTAGTAAAATTTAAGCCATGCGTAATGGAGAGTGTTAAAATATTTAAATATCATAATCACATCATTATCTTATGACTTAAGTTAATAGTGATCTCACGAGATCTTTCAAAACGACCATCGGCAAGACGAGAAGTAATGCATCGCGAAGATAACATGCTTGGCGAAATGACCGAAAGCCCCTCCAAAACAAGTGAGGGGGGAAGCATGAACTTAACTGCCCAATCAAAAGACAGTTTAAGAAAAGTTGGGAGGGAAAAAGTCCAATCGCATTTTCTTTCTGGATCTGCTAATGAACATGAAATCCGCAAAGAATTCCGCTGTGCCTTCACCTACCCGACTATCACAGTTGGGTCGATTGGAAAATCCAAGGGAAAAATTTGCATTAGAGGTCTCGTGCTTTTTTGGTGAAATGCAGTTGAGATCTCAACAACCAAACTCACGCTTGAAATCAGAAACATGGAACGGCGATGCACTCTGTGATTCCCTAAGGTTTTCGTAAAAATATCATCCCTAGAAACGTTATCGATGCATGAGGGCGAGCAACTATCTGCAAATTACATGAAGAACTATGCAGGAGATACATTGGTTTTCCTCGTATCTCTTAGTATCGAGTCATCCTATACCCCTACCATTATTTTAAACATAATGATTAAGACCATGTAGTTTACCTTAGCCTCCAATATTTCAGCAACCGATCATATATTATCATGTATCATGACACATTATTAAGCGCAAATTGAGCAGCTGTATCTCTCATATCATCACCAACTATCTGTTCTCAGGCATACTCGAGTCACGCATGCATGCATAGGCTTTGCATAACAGAGTGCATTTACAACAACATGAACATTAATCTTCTATACTGTTATTTTACTGTACCTGCTTGACATAGAGCACATAACATCTCTGCTATGGAAAATGCATATGGTTTTATTGGTCAACCGTTTCCATGTTCATGTCCAATTGGAATGAGGGGCCCACCAAAAAGGTTCCTCCAAAATCTCCGCACGTTCCTACTGATCACTGAGACAGAATGTTGCAGACTTGGCGAGGGAGAGAGAGATTCAAACATGACATAGAACTTGCGAAGGTGGTCACCAACAAGCCAACCTACTATCTCTCTTTGACATATATCCGTGGAACGGAAAGTGGTGAGGGGGGGAGACCTTGTTATTCAAGGCAGATAACAGTATGACACTTTACCAAACAAAAAATAGAGAGAGAAAAATTTGGAAGATAACGAAAACAAAAATAGTATACTTACCAATATACATATATATTTATATATATGTATGTATATATATGTATATGAAGAGAGTAATTATAGCATATATATATATATATTGGGGTGTAATAGGATTTTTAGATGAGTAGTTTTGTATGCCATTGTTTGAGAGAATTGGTTGCGATAATTCTCCAAATTGAAGGCAGATAAAGCGGCGCTGTAAGCGGTGATGCGTGCTTCATTTTTCTCTTAATAAAATGAAAAGAGATTAGGATGCGGTATTGAATGCCAGCGGCGTGGCTAACCAAATATTGCTCTGGTCAACCTCCCCCCTCGTCCCCACTTTAATGGCTTCTCACTATAAATACCATCTTCATGTCTCGCACTTCTCCATACAGTCCCTCCTCCATCAAACACCCCCCCCTCTCACAATTTGAAGCTTGGGGAAGTCAATAAGCCATGGTGTTCCCAATGGTGATCCTCAAGCTAGCAGAGTGGCTCCTGTGCCAGCTCCTGGCCGGCTCATGCTACAGAGCCGCCATGAGAATGAAGAACTATGGCTTCCTCATCACCAACACCAAGAATTCTCTCCGATCACCACCACCATCACAAGCCCAGCAACAAACCCCACAAAGTCTCTTCCCTTCTGTGACCAAGTGCTCCTTGCAAGGCAGAGAGTCTGAGACCTTGGTCTGTGACATCCATGGAACCCTCCTAAGACCCCAATCCTTCTTCCCTTACTTCATGCTTGTGGCCTTTGAAGGAGGTAGCATTTTTAGGGCATTGCTCTTGTTGCTGTCATGTCCCATCTTGTGGGTCTTGGACCATGAGCTCAAGCTCAGGGCCATGATCTTCATCTCCTTCTGTGGGCTCAGGGTCGAGGACATGGAGAGTGTTGGCAGGGCTGTGCTGCCGAAGTTCTACCTTGAAGGACTGAATGCTCATGCCTATGAGGTCTTGGCTTCAGCTGGTCACAAGGTGGTGTTCACTAGCGTTCCTAAGGTCATGGTCGAGGGCTTCCTGAGGGAGTACTTGAGTGTTGATGATGTGGTGGGGACTGAGCTGCAGACGCTCGGGGGTTACTTCACTGGGCTGGTCTCTGGGTCTGGTTTGCTGGTGAAGCACAGGGCACTGAAGGCGTACTTCGGAGAGGGAAAGCCTGAGATTGGTCTTGGAGCTCCGAGCTTGCATGACCATCTCTTCATCTCCCTCTGCAAGGTACATAATTTTCCTTCTTTTTAATATTCAGTACATTCGACTAAACTAATTTCTCTCCCCCTCCTAAAAGAGGAAAAAAACTAATTAGCGTGTCATTTTGGGAAAGTCTGGTGGCGCATGACGGTTGCAGATTTTTCCTCTTCAAGTAAAATCGATGCACCAGAATGTACCATATTGATTCCTCAGTGAAAGCGCACTTGCTGCTCTGTAGCTGCTGTATGTGTGCATGTCCTTATTACCCAACCAATTCCAATTATTGACCTATATGTTGGTTTGCAAATTGACAGGAGGCTTATTTGGTGACCAAGGAAGAGGCCAAGGGTAGTGCAGGCTCAATGGTCTTGCCCAGGAGCAAGTACCCGAAGCCGCTGGTGTTCCACGACGGGAGGCTTGCGTTCTTGCCAACCCCGCTCGCAACCCTCTCCATGTTCCTGTGGCTTCCGCTCGGAATCGTTCTGGCCATCTTCAGGCTCTTGGTGGGCATCTATCTCCCTTACAAGCTGGCCATTTTCTTTGGAACATTAAGTGGCGTGAAGTTCAAGATCAGCGGGTCGAGACCCACGAGATCAGACCCGAGGAAGGGAGTTCTCTATGTGTGCACCCATCGGACCCTACTCGACCCGGTCTTCCTCAGCACATCCCTCGGACAATCTCTGACCGCAGTCACATACAGCGTCAGCAAGATGTCAGAGATCATATCCCCAATAAGGACGGTGAGGCTGACGCGAGACCGAGCCAAAGACGGAGAGACCATGCAGAAGCTGCTGAGTGAAGGTGACCTGGTAGTGTGTCCTGAGGGAACTACTTGTAGAGAGCCATACTTGCTCAGGTTCAGTTCACTGTTCGCCGAGCTGGCCGACGAGATCGTTCCAGTGGCCATGGACGCACATGTGAGCATGTTCTACGGGACAACCGCCAGTGGGCTCAAGTGCCTGGATCCCATCTTCTTCCTCATGAACCCTAGGCCTTGTTACCACGTCCAGGTCCTGGAGAAAGTGCCCCGAGAGCTCACGTGCGCTGGTGGTTTGTCCAGCCACGAGGTTGCGAACAACATTCAAAAGCAACTCGCTGATGCTCTGGGGTTCGAGTGCACTAGCCTGACCCGGAGGGACAAGTACATGATGCTCGCAGGCAATGAAGGGATCGTCAGGGAGGAGAAGAAGAAATTCTAGCTAGCTTAAGATTGTTATTGTTACTTGGATTTTTTTTTAACCCTTCTCTCTTTCCCTGTAATAACTACCATTCTATGTAGGCTTTTGATCTCGCGGTAAGTACTTTGGATCTGAAGATATGTTCATTTCCTATGTGTTACCATTGTGGACCGTGTAATCATCATCGTCATCTGTGATCATCATTGTTCCATGTATTATTGATCGAGTGTCTAGTTGTTCCCATCATTAGTCCACAGTTCCGCTAGCTTTTGCATGCAATGGGCGATCCATTTTTCTTTTCATTTTTCCTTTAACGTATGCTTTTCGAAATCGTTTTTTTTTTTGTGTGTCTCTAGTTGCAAGTCAAAGAGGTGCGTTGGAAATTTGTGCTTCTGTTTTTTTTTTTTGCCTCGGATGGAGTGTTTGTTAGGTTGACTACTTTAAAAGGCTGAAATCTAGTTTGCCAACATTTATTATCCACAGTCAAAGAGAGATCAAACATTCAACCCCCACGTCCTTACATAGATAAAATCACATGGCATACAGGATGAAAGATTTGCAAGCCATTGGGCAAAAAATATACATATGGCCATCCATTGGATTGAACCGATAGTCTCGACCCGAATTTAATGTTCAACAAGTTGGTGATAGGAAAACTTCATCCAAGGGTTTGGAATTCAGCATCTACTACCGTAATGACTTGATCCGATGACCATTATGGTAAACATAACAATAACCATTGCGAGAGTCACATTTGCAAACCCGAATCTTGAGAACTTAATTTGACCATGAAAATAACATGAATAAGTGTATTTGCATGAGGATGGGTTACGAAGAAACTTCTCTTCCCATGATAACTCACGGGGACCATCAATCTCTTCTCACCCTCAGAATCGCAATCGTTGACTTCTTTTCTCTCTCTCTCTCTCTCTCTCTCTCTCTCTCTCTTTTTAAGGTTTTGGTGGAAATATTTAAGTCTTCGGTGGCTCTCAAGTTCCTACACCACATTGAGATGCGTGCATGTAAATGTGATAATCCATGTGGTAATCGATCGTGTGAGTAGGTGTGGCAGTGTCGATTCTTCTGGGCAATGACAATGAATGATCCGATAAATGCCAGTGGTTCTCAAGATGGAATTTAATGCGGTATGCGTGGATGGTGTTAGATAGGGACATGCAAATCGATGCGTATAACAACGTAGGCAAATCAAAATCATGACATCAGGCCTTCGATGAAAAATATGATATTTTGCCTGCAAGAAAGCCAAAAAAACCAACAAAAAAAAGGAAAGGAAGAAAGAAAGAAATAAAGAAAATAGATGCTTCCAACCACGTAATTCAATCACTTTGTCCCTAGTATCTTTTTCATTTCTCAAGTGATGGCTCCGGAACAATTCTCTCCTTCTCTTTCCTTTTTTCTTTTAAGCCTAAATCCATAAACTATCTCACCAATCTCATGAATTTGATAAGATGATATGTATTTCTAGAGATATCATTTGAACTTCTTATTGAAAAAGTCCTTTTCTTTTCAAAAAAAAAATGATACAAAAAGTTTCTAAATGTTGACCCCATGTGTAATGTCATCCTTAAATTTTACGTTCGTTTAATTTGGTCATTGAACTAAATGAAATATAATTCTTTAACTTTCTATTTATTCAATCTAGTCCATGATTTTTTCATAAAAATGTGAAAAAAATATTTCATGATTATTTATTGTCCGAATATTTTAGTTGCATTTGGTTCTACTTTGAAAATGAGTTTTGGAGAAATACTGAAAGTTAGTATAACTTGCTTTTAGTTTTCAACATTTTCAGGGTTAGTTTTCCATCTCAAAGACTTTTAAGAATGACTGTCAAATACCTTATATTGTCTCCAAAGAGTTTTGGAGGCTCAAAGTCTTTTGTAAAAACTGAACCGAACGCACTTCATTTCAATCCATCATTTTTTTTTATTACCACTTTGGTCTTTTTAAATATTTTCCATTTGAGTATATTTCAGTTCGGGTATTCATACTAGTAAAAGCATACCCTCATCTTTAATTATATCGGGTTGATGTTCTGGCTATCTTAATTTTCTAATTAATGTATTTGATTAAATTTAATCAAGAGAACACAGAGCACAATAACTTGACAATTTATCTATTAAAGAATTGAGAATGAGATTTAGGTAAATATAAGTATGAGAGGTCTATATATAAATTAGCTTCATTATTTAGTATATTTGTGAAAACGCTTGTTTTCAAATTGAAAGTAATATGAATATGATATAGCTTTGAACGAGGATATATTTTAGAATTATACAAATCATAACTTACAATATACTTTAATGGAACTGTCGTAATATTTGTAAAAGTAGTTAAAAATATAGCATTATTTTGTTGATTTAGGAAATTTACTTAAATTGAAAGATATTCTAAATTTGAAAAGGTTTTTTTCTTGGAAAAGAAGAGGGGGGGGGGGGGGGGAATGATCATGTACACGCATGGTCAAAAGAATCATTTCGACCCTAATTGACCATAAGCTTGTCCTCCATTGTGCCCCCACTACCAATACCAATTTGGGAAACCGATGATAAGGGGCAAACCTACCCACTGTCGCATTCCTTTATGGAAAAAGGACATATCAAGAAGATGCACGTGTGAAGAATCAGTCGTTTGAAAAATGTGCCTATGGGACTACTCTAAGTCCATGACCAATTCATAAATACAAGTGGACTTTAACTCTCAAGGTTATTTATTTGTTTTGAGTTTAAGAATTTCTCTCAAATTAATTTTATGAATTCCCATGCATTCGGTTTGTTGAAAGTAATTAATTAATAAAAAGTATTTACGGTCAAATGAGATATGCATACTGAAAAGTTGAAATAAATGAATTCCGTCACCTGAATATGAGGTGGACATTATCTTGAAAAGCCTTTTCCTTTACGATAAAATATTCCCTAAAACATATAAACCCTTAAGTTAACGATTCGCAGAGACTAGTATATAATCGAGCAAGTGGCTAATATATACATCTTGGTGAATTGAGTGTTCTACCAAAATTCCAGACAAAAATCAATGCATAATGATGTGATCTAGAAGAGATATCTAGGCGAATTACATCAATGATAATTCCCCTCTCCAGTAACAACGCGGGCTCACCAAAATTCCCGTCTTGTAGTCATTTCCAATATAGACAAACTTATTTTTCTTTCCTCACACCATGAACAAGCTGAAGCTTCTACAGCTGACAACAAATACTATCATTATCTCATCTCACCCTACATAATACCCTGTTCTAATCAAGGATTCAGTAGTCACGGAAACAATGCAAGTGGCAAGGAGTATAATGTCAGGCACGCCGCAAAATCATCGCAAGTATCTCATTGAAATCAGCAACGTATTCCATTTTGTCACTCCAGAATCTCTGCAACTAAAGCTCACTGCTGTACATATGTGTGGCTTGGTTAATGGATTCCAGAAGTAAAACTCAGCCAACTCAGTGTCATGGCAAGAGACGCGATGCGACTCAATTGGGAAGCCGATGAAGTGGAAGGGCCTGAAGGCACAGCACCGAAAACCGTGGCCCCACTAGAGTTTGTGGTGTTCAAGATTGATGAAGCCGTGCTGCAGATTCATACATAATACATACATGAAAAATATTATTGATGGTGAAGATCGCCTCAATTTTTTGTGATAAAAATCATAGAGGGGAAGTTCAGACGAAAGTCATGAAAATTCACCTTGTGGATTGATATTGGCATGTAGAAGTACCTGGAACCATGAGAATGAGTGGAAAAAAAATCAGCAAAGGGGAGATTTCAAATGGGTCTTTGTCCGTGTACCCATATCAGATGATTGAGTGCATAAAATTGTAATTAGTGAACAGATAAAGAATATCAAACGAAAAACTTATGGTTCACACAAAATATTTTATGCTCCAGTCCACCAGTGTGATGGTTATTCTCAACCCACCTAGTTTTCACTATCACAAAGTTGTCGTCACTTTAATTTTCCTCTCCTCTTTGTGCGAGTTGCTGCCAGTAACAGAACAACATGCTATTATTCTTTTTGGTAGACAAGACAACAGGCTGTGTTTCTTAAAATGCATGTACTGTGATGTCACTACATTACTTCAGTTGGGTTGGCAACTATCTGATCCAGGCTCTGTATGCAATTGCTAAAACTTCTTTCCTCAAATCAATATCTTTATCAGGCAAGAGGGTCAATGCATAACTCTGAAGTTGGCAGCCCAAGCAGCATCTTTTGGGCTTGGGCCTAAATCATCTGCTCTACTTATACAGATGGGGCAAGAGAAGGCCTAAACTGTTGACGGATAGGCAGGCCCGGGCTAAACATGATAAGGAATAAGGCCTCTCCTGGAGGACTATGTGACGGTACTCTCGTATCACTAGAAGGTGCCCGTGCCAGACTCGATAACGATACTGGCAACAACGAGAAGTGTAATGTCATGCGAAACTCTAGGAGGGCTTCAAACTTTTCCCACCAAGCCTAGTTATTAAATCACGCACAGTATAAGCAAATCAAAATTGCCTGCGATATAGAACTACTTATGCAAGGATTAAAAGTAAAAGTCGGAGCTCACTTGGGTCAGTGCTGCTAACAACAGCTGTTCCTCCAAAGCTGCAGCTTGTGGGAACAGGATTCTTCTGATAATACTTATTGAACGCGTAAGATGCGTGATCATGCACCGTGTTTGGGTAATAACAGCTCCCGCCAGGCTGAATTGCCGAGCAGTCAGCCCCACCATACCCGCAGGCATAGTCCAGGGCAACTTGCAGAACAGTCTGCGATACACTCTGGCTCGCAATGCACCAGCTGGAACTCAAAGATGGGGGCGGAGTCACCGTGGCCGGGGATGTGGTGGGGGTCATCACGGTCGGTGGGGCCGATTCGGGGTTTGATGTTGGGTTAACCACTGGATCGCCGGAAGCGAAAGGGGCTGGAATTATGGTGGGCACAGTTGTGACGGGATTTGCTATGTCCTTTTGGCTGGAAGGTGAGGAGGGTTGGTACTTCTTCACTTGGGCTAATTCACTGGCGTATCCAACTGCTTCCTTCCTTGTCAAAAGCGACCCTGAACCTGAAGCTGTCAAGAAAAGTTAAAGTAGGCCTCTCCTTCATTTCCCTTTTGTACATAACCTCTCTTTAACAGTAAGAAAGAGAACAATACTTGTCTCGTACTGCACGTACTGAAGGTTAGATACTCTAACTGAACTCTGAAACACAACCCAGACAAATCCCTCTTTTTCTTTCTCTCACCGCCTTTTTTGTCTATAAGATTTTCAATTGATTCTCTGATATATATATTTTTCCATATGGTATGACCATTTTACACCCGACACAATCAAGACAATCGTACTGAAACTCTTAAGATGGAATCACTAATCTCGTAGGAACATGATCAACAGTCATTTAGGACCAGCTTTTGTCGGGGGGGGGAGGAGGAAAAATTAAAGGGGGTTCATTGAATACCACTACGATTGGGCCAAAAGGTCAAACAATCAAGCGGCGCAGGGAATAAAATATTTCTTTTTTAAGCATCATGAAAAAGGGTGAGCAGGGAACCATCGCTGTGAAACTCCAGAATTCTATGAGCACGGAAGTGTTTTCACATAACCAATTACCCGGAGACCACCCCGAACTGAACCGATGAAACGATCAGACCTTGCGATGCGCCGCTAATCACGTAACTGGCACTACAGAGAGGGGACACCAGCCTCGTGAGTCCATAATTCCATTTGACAGATCGATTTATTCGGTTCCAGAAAGCTACAAATCGAACTGTTCAATGTCCTCCGGGAGGGAAAGACGACGCGCGAGACACACATGGAGTTGGGACAGTGGAACTACGGCACGACCTGGTTCGAGCACTCGGCAGTGTTGACTCAGATCGAGATCTTAGAGAGAAGCACAAGAGAAGCACGGAAGTGTTTTCACCTGAAGGCAGGAAGAGATGGCACAGCAGGATCATCGCGCAGGGGACACGCTTTCCACCCATATATATAGTCTTCCAATCTCGCCAGCCTCTCTCCCCCTCCTTCTCCCTCCTCTTCTTGCCCGAAAAGAGAGATAAAAAGCTTCACAACGCCTCAGACGGGAGAAACAGCGGGCGGCCTGGTCGAAAGGAGACGGGGGGTTTTATACCCTTTGGCGTAAAGATGACAACTTGAGGAGCGGGAGAGGGCGAGGGAGAGCAGGTGAACAGAGACATTAGGAGAGAGAGAGAGAGAGAGAGAGAGAGAGAGACCGAGGCAATTGGAGGGGAGGAAGGTGCGAAAAGGAGGGAAAAGATGGGGGAAGAGGGCGGGGGTTGAAAAAGGACAGAGAGGAAAAAGGATGTGGGAGTGATGATTGTAATGATGGCGATGGCCTTCGTATGCGTTTCTCCCTTCTTCTCACTTTTCTTTTCCCCTTCTAATCTCTCCTATTCTGAACTTAGCTCTCTTTCTTTTAGGGTCAATAAGATTTCTATTTTGCTAAATCGAGCATATTTTTCATGCTGACATGATTACATCATTTTCAACTCAGGGAAAATTATTCATATTCTCTCTCTATAATCGTCTTTTCCTTAATTCGATTTCTCACTCGTTACAATACCAATATCTTTCGAAAAGTTGAAGTATCGGGACTATATTTTGAGGCGGCGCTTAAAAATCGCGCAACTCGATATTCAGAAGAACGTGGGCAACATATCAAGAAACACAAAGTTAAGATGTACTCGAGCCTCGGTTTCAATCGACCTCATTCACTTCAATGATATTCCAATTCCTTAGTGGCACCGCCATAAGTGCAGGGAACGGCTTTCCTCAAAGCCTTTGTCCTGGTGTTAATCAAGTGAACACATGGATGGGGACGCCGGAACGGAGAGTTGCATCAGAGCTTTTCTTCCTCCTCGGGCTCCCACGTCCGGTCGGTCATGGGGAGGACCCCATCGCCTCTTTTCTCTTCCTTTTCCTTTGCTCTGCAAAGAGCCACCGTCTCCTGGGGTCTCTCTTTCCACTTTTTCCCACAGGCGACACTGCCGCTTTGATTTGACGTATGCAGAGATTGCTCTGTCACGACCACGAGGGTCCAGACCGAGTCCGCTAATTGTGTCGCCGGTTTGACTGAACATTACATCTAAGCGCGGCCCCAGATCCTGCTGTCCCTCTTCCTAATACTAGTTACTCAACACCATGATCTATACCACCGTGCAACATTACATCCCAACCTCCCCCACGCTTGAGACGGTAGGGCGAATACCATGCGATTCATGCATCATGTTCTCTTTTCGCCTTACGCTCATACACGGTGAGACCTTGTATCGAAAGCATTATGCGATCGGTTATAGTCATTCACCCTTTGATTGTCTCATTTCATCCTTTTATATATTTATATAAATTTCACGACTCAATTAGTTCGAAAGCTGGTGCACGATGAACGCGATATACCAACCCGACCCCAGGAATCGCAAGCTTAATACCACCACGAATTAAAAAGCACGTCCTAGAATTGCTAGGGCCTTGGCTGACGACCGATGGGAGTACAGAAGTCAAGAAAAACCATCATTAGGGAAGCATTAGCATGCTTGATATACATATATTAATAACCACCGTTAGGAAATACGACAAGCGTATGGTTAGACATAAAGTAGTGGATTAGTGGAGATATGGTCCTTAAAGCGGACGGTCCATAAAACCCTAAATCCCAATCGGAGCTTTCCCTTTTGACCAGCGGGACAAGAAAATATATACCTATGTCTAATTTTAATATTCCCTTAGACCCTCTTTTGTAGCTTTAGCTAAAGGCCCTGCTTGATTGTTGCTCACGTTTTTCGTCCTTTTTTTTTGTTGCTTGGCTAGAATGGATTTATTGATGGAGACGTACAAGTGTATATAATATTTCAAGAAGAGGGTATTCTATGACAATAATTGGATTACATCAAGTGCTGCTTTCTTTTTCACTCTTTGGGAAGATATATTGAATCTGATGGATCGAGATGGACGATAGCATCTCATCTTTAGTGCATGGGTGGCGCGAAACTGGAGTTGTTTATGTTATATGGGGCCGTTTGGTGTTTGGAGAGGCAATTGACAAAGATTTGCTTTAAGATTGTCCGAGGACAAGAAAAGGAAGAAAGAATAAATTATATGGTGAAGCACGAAATTAAGCCCTATCAAGCGGCGTCTTCGCTTGTTTAAGCTACTTAAAGGGAAAAAAAGATTTTCTGATTGGAATTGTACTCTCTTTCATGCTAATTAAGGGAATCGTTGGCAAATGGAGAAAAGAAAAAGAGATAATGGAATTCTTTCGAATTATATAAAGGATAAAAATCTCGAAATTGTAATCAATTATTTTTATCTTTACTTGAAATCGGAGTAAAGGAGCTTCTTAACATTTGCATCTCAAAGATTTTTCCTTGTTACAAGGCAATGGGCGAGCAACAGGGCCGACACAACTTGGAGAATCGGATCGAACCGGCCTCACTCGACCAGTTTCAGACCCGTTTCAAGAAGAATCGGTCCGGTGGAGCTGGTCCGGTTCGGTCATCGGAAACCGCTGGTTCGACCCGAAAATGAAACCGTGCAGGCCGGTGGTTCCCAGAATCCCGGAGAAAAAATACCGGTAAACCATCAGGTCATCGAGTCTTGTCTTCCTCGTCGCGGCTCTCCTCATCCGTGGAGGATCACAAACTGTGATGCCCCGCAGAACCAGGACCAAGATCAGATCCAAATGACGCCATGCAAGATCCGCCACTTCGCTTCACCTTCCACGCCCACTCTCGTCCCAGACCCACGCCACTACCTTACCCTGCTGGACAAGCACTGCGCGACCATGAAGGACCTCCGAATTCTCCACGCTCAGCTCATCAAGAGCGGCGCCTCTAGCCGCACGCTACCCGCGAGCCGCGTCCTGGCCTTTTGCGCCTCCCCGTCCGGCGACATCGACTACGCTTGGAGGCTTTTTAGCCGAACCCAGAGACCCAATCTTTTCATTTGGAACACCATGATCAGAGGACTTTCCCAGAGCTCGACTCCGCAAGATGCCATCTCTCTGTTCATCGACATGCTCATTTGTTCGCCAATCGAGCCGCAGAGATTGACTTATCCTTCGGTTTTTAAGGCTTATTCCCAGCTGGGACTAGCTCACTTGGGAGCTCAGCTGCACGGGAGGATCGTGAAGCTGGGGCTGCAAGATGATCCTTTTATACGAAACACCGTCATTCACATGTATGCCAATTGTGGGTTCTTGGAAGAGGCTCGCCTGGTGTTTAATGGAAGTACGGATTGTGACGTGGTCGCTTGGAATTCTATGATCATGGGCCTTGCCAAGCGTGGGCAAATCGATGAATCTCGCAGGTTGTTCGACCAGGCACCGACGAGGAATGCGATCACTTGGAGTTCGATGACAAGTGGATGCGTTAGAAATGGGAGGTTTGTGGATGCAATGAAGCTGTTCGAGGAAATGCAGGAGAGAGGAATTGAGCCGAACGAGTTTACATTGGTTAGTCTGTTAAATGCTTCTGCCCACTTAGGAGCTCTGAAACAAGGGCAGTGGATTCACGAGTACATAAAGAAAAGTGGGGCTCAGCTAAATGCAATTGTTACCACCGCAATAATAGACATGTATTGCAAGTGTGGGAGCATTCGGAAAGCATATCAAGTGTTTCAGGAAGCAGGAAAGAAAGTACTGTCATGTTGGAATTCCATGATCTTAGGCCTCGCCAGAAATGGTTATGCAGAAGAAGCAATTAGCTTGTTCTCTCAGCTCGAATTGTCCGATTTTAAGCCAGATGAAGTCAGTTTCCTGGGTGTTCTAACGGCATGTAATCACGCTGGCTCTATCGATGAAGCCACAAAGTATTTCCTGCTTATGATGGAAACACCTGAACTTAAACCATCAATAAAGCATTTTAATTGCATGGTCGATCTGCTGGGACGTGCCGGTTACCTCGAAGAAGCAGAAGAGCTGATAAAAAGCATGCCTATGGACCCTGATGCTATCATGTGGGGGTCTTTGTTGTCCTGCAGTGTGAATCATGGAAAGACTGATGTGGCCGAGCGGGCAGCACAACATATGATTGAGCTGGACCCCAGTGAGAGCTGTGCTTATGTACTAATGTCCAATGTTCTAGCTGGCTCAAGTCAGCATGAAGAAGCACTGGAACCAAGGCTTTCCATGAAGACGAGGAAGATAGAGAAAGAACCAGGAGCTAGTATAATTGAAGTTGATGGGGAAGTTCATGAATTTGTAGCCAGTGGAAGACTACATCCAAGAGTTGAAGAGATCTACTGCTTGTTAGATGAATTAAGGCTGATATTGCAAGATGCTAGATCACTCCATAATTTATAAGCTTAATATTGTAAAAGGTTCTCCGAGAAGTTATGCCATGTGGACACCATGAAGAGGAAGGTGTTATAAGAAGTGGACAACATCAATGTCATGGATCAAACTTTACATGTTTGATCTCGAACACTAGAACTTCAATTCAGTAATGGCAAACAGGATCTAGAAGTCGTGACAATTCACTGGAACTTCAATTTGGTAATGGCAGCATGACAATTCAATTAAGCGGAGAAAACGCTATTTGCAAAATCTTTTGTTGGTTTAAAATTGTGACGGAATCTTTGCTAGGAGATCTCAGCCACCCGTTGTAGAATGTCCTTCATTGTACACAAACGTGTACATTGGGTCTTGTACAGATAGTTGCCCTAGAGGAGACGTAGGTCTTGGCCAATTCCTACGACGGTGATGAGATGCTTTATGGAGAGAGGAAGTCTTTTCAACTCGCTCCTTCTACAATCTTTATGCTAGCGATGTATTTCTCTAATGTTAAATGCACCATTGAAGTCCTTGATGCTGTGACCAAGACCACCTCAATATGAACCAGCGTCGGTCACCGAGAAATTGCACGATGCTTGTATAGGAGACTGATGCTTGGGCATAGATGCGGGAGTTCGTAGAAGAAAAGCGGGCAAGAATGCCTACATAGAGTTGTTTTCAGGGTGCTCCCACGACTCTAAAGAATGGATGACAAAATGGAAATGCTGATTTGCTTACGAGGCCAACTACCTAAAGCTGCCTAGGATTCTGAGAGAGTCTTGTCTGGATTTTGACTCGTGTTTGTGGCAGCTAGTAACCTCAGAAGTCAACAATGTTTTTTTTTTTTGTCTGCCGAAGACTATATAGCACAGCCAGTGCACTAATTCCAAGAACAAGGAAGTAGAATCAGGAATTGGTCGATCCAGATAATGACACAAGATTTGAGAAAAATTAATAATTCGATCCTAAACTCATTCAACAAATGCCAACTTACTCATGATCTTTCCAAGTTTTATCAATATCGTCGAAAGCTTTCGTGTAGATGTAATGTAGTACTTTCGGCTATCCTATTAGAAATTGCTGACGTGACGATCCGCGTAATACGTCAACTAATTCTATTTTATCATATATTGGGATATGATGCGGTTTCGAAGGATGAACTAAATATGGACCGTTCTCGTTTTGAGTAAAGTTGTCGATGTTGTCGTGCTTATAAAGGACGATCGGTAATGACTTGATGTCTTATATTAGTAATTTCACATGATAATTGACCGAAATGACTACATTGACAAAATCGAAAAAGTTCATAACTGACTTAACGTCCAAGCAGTGGATTTAAGATTGATTCGGTAATTCTCCTCAAAATTTGTGGTGGCACAAGATTAAGGCCAATGTAGCGACATTATGGTCGTACCCCTAATTCGGCTCGTTGCGGGACCAGGAGGGGCCGGGCTCAAGAGAGAACCGGCTTGCCTTGGGCCACCGGCAGCACTTCGGGTTGAGCGGGCCGCCAAACCCACGATCCACAGCCCAAGTCCCCGAATTAATGGATTACAGGACAAATTTTGTTTCATCGCATGCTCCACAATCTGAGTTAAGACAGTGACGAAGTAATCAGGCGAAGTTGCTCAATTCGTCGGCGCGAGTGGAGGCGCCTAAGTTCAACTCGGGTGCTGCAGACGGCGAGCGGCGGCGTCCACGTGGGCAGCCCATCTGTCCTCCACGTCACCACCCCCGCGGCCCGACCCGATCCGTTCTCATCCTCCGCGGTGCTCCCCTCTCAAATGGGACCGTGCTGCCACGCCACGCCACTCTCGTTCTCCTCCTTCTTCCTCCTCTCCCCGCCGCGGCTTCTTCTTCTTCTTCTTCTTCTTCAAGCGTTGAATTGAGGAATCGCCCCGGCTATTTGCGGAATTCGTGCTGGTAAAGGCAACATGGTGGGTGGGGAGGATCTTTGGACCGATGGGCTTATTTGCGCTTTTGAGTACATACGGGGCAGGAGGAGGATGAGCCCTTCCCGATCGGGCTCGAAGTCGCCGGCGGCATCCCAAGCCGGGAGGCAGGTGGCGAAGAAGCGCGAGTCTGGACGTCCGTCCCATGTCGTTGCTGCATTCCACGGCCGGGATGGCAGCAACAATGGCGTGTCCTTCCCGGTGAACGGAAACGATATGTTGAGCGACCTTGAATCCGGCCATTGCCATGCTCTAGAAGAAATTCGAGGGAGCCACTGGGTTCCGATTGGCTGGTTTAGAATAAACGAGCTCGTCCAGACCGTTCAGGCTGATTCTGGCTGGGCCTCGCAGCCCATTGACTTTGGGGACAACGAGGATGACGTCACGGTCGCCGACGTAGCGACTCCGTACTGGGAGAGGCCGGTGGGCCCCACTTGGTGGTGCCACGTCGCCGCTGATCACCCCTTCGTCAAGTCATGGTTGAGCCATGCGCAGTGGCTACATCCCGCCATAAGTATCGCTCTGCGCGATGAAAGTAGGCTGATAAGTGAACGAATGAGGCACCTTCTCTATGAGGTAATTACAAGAGTGTAGGGGTTGACATATCCTTTTTATTGGCCAGTTCTTTAAAAGTCAGGAGATTATTTCTGCGCGAAAGTTTGGACATTCTTAAAATGTCTGATTTATATTTGTCGTTCATACTAGATTGATTCTAGATGTTGTTTTGCTTGTGTTTGACTTGGTTCGATGGCTTTGATACTCTTTGTTTTCCTGCCTTTTCAACCCTCTTGACAAGCAGTCAGTGCATGCACATCTTTCTTAGGTTTGTGATACGCTTGTGACCCAACGTCTCCGCCAGGAAACTTTCTTTTCTGTTCAAGCATTCCTTTTCTTCATCCTATATGGTTTTTCTGGTGCTAAGTTTGCTGCTTACATTGCCGTGAGTATAAGCAGGAAAATTATAGCTCAGTAAATGCCAGTCTACTATAATCACTAGATAGACAATAAAATGCCACGAGGTTTGTATCCCTATTTTTCATTTCTAATACATCCTTGTAGAATAAGCAAGTACCAAAAAAATGGCGGTGCTACAGAATTTCCAGCTCTGTTTTGGGATATTGTAGCGAAAGTTTGGTAGTTAGGCTGCCAGGATTACAATCTAGGTCAGTCTTGCCTAGTTAATGTGAACATTCAAACATGTTAAGCCAAACCTTCCATCACGGTTGAAGGAGACCAGAAATTCTGACCTAGCCAAGATAGAGTACCCACCAGGTGGGATGTCAAATTTTTAATGAGATTCATATGTTACTACAGATTTATAGAATAATAACTCCGGTTGAAGATTGACCAGTTAGTAGACCATAGATCACAAAGACTATAGCGTCACGGGAACAACTACATACAGACTTGCTGTTTCTTTCCACCTTTCTGCTGCACAATTTGTTATGCCTCAAATGTATGGTGTAGTGCAATTTTGACTTCATTTCCTGACAGGTTCCGGTTAGAGTTGCTGGTGGCCTTCTATTTGAGCTGTTGGGGCAGTCGGCTGGTGATCCATGCATTGATGAAGATGACATCCCCATTGTTTTACGGTCATGGCAGGCTCAAAATTTTTTAATTACGTCACTCCACATTAAAGGGTCTGCTGCCATTATTAATATCTTGGGTATTTCGGAAGTTCAGGTTTGTCTGTCTGATTTATAATTTCTGGTATTTCCTTTGAATATATCTTCCTTTATGCAATTTCCTATTTTCAAATGCACCACTCGTTTTCTTGTCAATCAAGGAACTGCTTGCTGCTGGAGGTTCTAACGTCCCACAAAGCATTCACGAGGTTGTCGCACATCTTGCCTGTCGCCTAGCACGATGGGATGACAGGTGTGTAAACTTTTTGTCCTATCTAAACTTGCAAATGACTTAATGACTGACAGTGGCGTCTGCTGTCAACAAATAAGGTGAATCTTGATTCCTGCCTCATGAAGGTATGATGTCCTTCTACCTCGAAAAGAATGTGACAATTGATATTTTGGCTTATGGACATTGATCATTCTCGATGTTCACTGGCGATGTTTGGAGTCAAACTCCAAAAATTATATGTATTTGGAGTAGCAAGTCCGTCACTTTTCTGTAAAACTGAATATCTGATGTGGCTACTCATTCATTCTATCAATTTCCTCATAAAAAGGGAAGAGAATTAAATTAAGCAAGCAATGTATGCTTTGGCTATTCATGCAACAGAGCACACGGTTTTTTGGTTCCATAAATTCTGGTATAGTTCTGCAGATCCTCCTATTGTTTTTTTTTTTGTGAGTCCTAACACTTGAGATACATTGGGTTTTGCACCTGATGATTTCATTCCTATTTGATGTTTTACCCTTTTAAAGTTGGAAATAAGCATATGTTAGACAGGTTTTGGGCAGTACTGTAATTGAATTAATTCCTTATGCTTTCAGACAGCTTTACTTTAGTCAACATAATTTTTTACATTGCATCTGTTGTCACTTTCTTTTCGCTGATTCATTTTTCCCTTTTCTTTTCTAGATTATTTCGCAAAAACATCTTTGGTGCAGCTGATGAAATTGAATTGATGTTTATGAACAGGTGCTCCTTATGCTACCATCTTTTGTTAGAAGCAAAAGCAATTTAATGCAAATTTTATGCATGACACATACACTAAATGTTGCCTTTTCTCCTCATGGATAGGAGAACCCTTGAGGACATGCATTTATTTACAATAATTTTAAATCAAGAGATCCGAAGGTTATCAACCCAGGTACACTTCTATTCTTCTAGTGGAACAATTCCCAGCAGAATGATCATTCTCTGTAAGTGTGCTTTGCTTGTTGCCCTTGTAGGTTATTAGAGCTGAATGATCATTATCTGTAAGCGTGCTTTGCTTGTCGCCCTTTTAGGTTATTAGAGTGAAATGGTCACTTCATGCAAGAGAGGAAATAGTATTTGAGCTTCTTCTCCACTTGAGAGGGAATGCTGCAAGGGCCTTGCTAGAAAGCATACGAAAGAACACAAGGGAAATGATTGAAGAACAAGAAGCAGTCCGTGGTCGGCTATTTACGATTCAAGATGTCATGCAGAGTACAGTTCGTGCATGGTTACAGGTTTTCCAACAGTTACAATATCTTCTAGCCTTTTCTCTCCTCAATTTTATGAGCTGTTACATGCAGGTATTGAGATGTAATGTGCGATGTCACTGATAAGATACTCTGTTTTTGCTTTTTTATAAGTTAGCATTAGTTTTGTAGAATGGTGAGTACAATTGGTAGTTGTGATACTAGCTGGTTGTGATACTTTGTGGTAGTGATGTTTGAAATTGCGACAACAAACTCATTCTCACTAGACTCCTTTTAGAACCATTCATGTCGACCAGAATTATCATACCATTGGTGTACCTTTTATATATAATACCAATGATGCAGGCACTCTTTTATAATATTTCCGGCTCTCATTTTTTTCTATCTTTTTGTTTGTCTTATTGTGGTGGAAGTGATGTAAAAGTATGATATGTCGCTTGTTCTCACTCTTATATGTCAGGTGTTTGCTCACATTTTCCTATTTTTTTAATCTAGGATAAAAGCCTCACCGTTACACACAACCTAGGAGTTTTTGGAGGTTGTGGCCTTGTCCTATCTATCATCACTGGGCTTTTTGGAATCAATGTAGATGGAATCCCAGGATCAGATGAGTCGCCTTATGCATTTGCTCTATTTTCTTGCTTCCTGCTCTTTCTGGGAGCTGCACTTATTGCAATTGGTCTGCTTTACCTTGGCTTAAAGAATCCCATTGTTGAAGAGGATGTTGAGGTTAGAAGGTTGGAGCTTCAGGAGCTGGTTCGAATGTTTCAGCATGAAGCAGAATCTCATGCCCAAGTTCGCAAAAATGTTGCCAGAAAAAATGTACCTCCTACTGCAGCAGATCTACTCCCACATATTGCGGGTTATACTCTCCTCAGCTGAAAACATAAGATCTAAGTATGCCCAATGTACTGATAAGCTATGGATGCTCTATGGTTGTCACACGCACACGCACACTCGCATAGTCCTGATTTTTGGCAATCAACTGAATGACTGCACTGAGTTCATTCTTGGTTGAACATGGTCATCATATATGAAAGGTCACTTGTGCTTATATGAAAATCAGCATTAGCTCTGACCCTTCTAGCATTTTTAAGTACATAAATTTGTAGTTATGGTGAGTATTAAGCTATTCTTATGCATATATCAGCTGGTTTTAGTCCTTAAGTCAGAATCCAATGTACGATTGCAGGGTTAAACTATTATTAGTATGTTAACAGTACAATTCTTCAATCCCAGCAATTGAACCTGTGAACATTCTCTATGCTGTTATGACCATTTGCACAGAAAATATATACAAACTGATCATTCTCAACACTTCCGAGTGAAATATAGATATCTGGTGTCTCATGGCTTCATCATCTTGGTGGTGCTATGCCAAATTGCTTGTCAAACAACATGGAAGAATCAAATGATCTTACTCCAAATTGATCCTTCCCAGTGATATTTCACCTTCTACTATCCTTACCATTCTTTCATCTATTATAATATGAAGAGGTTCTTGCTTCACACTTTAACTTCAACTAATTCTGTTATGCAGGTATCATAAACAGAGACAACCCACAAATGGATAAATTTGCCATAGATGTATCTTAGATTCATGAGCTACTACTGGTAACTCTTTGCTATATGAAGCTTTTAGCCTAAACCCCAGATGCATCTCCTTGAGAAGGATTAAGGAAGTCATTGTGATACCCTCTATTTTAGCTAGCCTGCATCAGTATATTGGCAGTGAAATTGCCTATGCGCTGTTTGTTTCCTTTTCAACCTTCTTAGTGCAGTTTTCCCCAGCGCATTACATGAAAAAGTGCAATTCTCTACCCTTCATTCAGAGTAACTTTTCCTTTCTGAAATTGCTCATCTACCTGGAGTTTGTAGAGGAGTAGAATGGAGAGAGCGGTCGCAAGCCATAACCAAATTTTTTATGAGACTGTTTTGAAGGTCCGAGATTATGTTGACTACGAAGAAATCTGGAAGTTTATCCGGTTTTCTTTCTCTTTGAGTTACTTGTCTTGTTCTCATAGCTGTTGGAGGGGATCTGCAGACTTGAAGAATCCAAATCAAAAGGAGAGTGTGTGTATGGAATGATGTGTTACTATGACTTATGAACTTAGATCTAAGAATTTGAATGGAAAATTCCGTTGCACGGGAGCATCCAAATGAACAAAGGCCTGGCTTACGTTGATCAAGGTTTTTATCACGAACAATTGTCAGAATTAGGTTGCGATTTCTATTACTTGTGGCTAGTTAGTGAATTCCATCTAAACAGACCAGTCCTGTACACTCTTAGGATGTAACATTTGTTCTGAGCTAAATCATTCTCCGGTGTCAATTTCAACTCGAAAACTTTTTCCGCCAAAGTGGCCTACATGGAGGATGATTTTCCTGTACATGACAAGATTTTCGTATAGGGTCAGGGTAATCTTTTAAGCTATAGGGTCATAATAAGTCGGCAATGAGGTCTTTTAAGGCACTCGCGGAGCATATTAAATGCGATTTTCTGTCAATAATTTCTTGCTTGTTACTAACGTCACAATGAATGAATCTTGATTCCCTTGTTTGATTGTCTGGCCATTGCCTGTATGTACTTGTTAATAGGTTCTTACAAGAAAGTTTGGAGCTGCATTTGCTTATGGAGATGCTAAGTCATCGATAAAGGTGGCCACTGTGGCCATCTTGTAGCAACGGCTGTGACGCAGAACCCGACGGCGAGCTGGTGGGTGGTGGTTGGTTGCTGCTTGTTGACGGTGTTGTTGGTTTCGTGAAAAAGAAGGCAATCTCTTAGACGTTTTACAACCATGTCTTGGGTACAATTCTTTACATGCCAACTTGTTGTTTAACGACGAAATCAAGGTTGTAAGATCAACAAAGCTGGCAAGATGCTCTTCCTTTTTAAAATTTCGCATTTTTGGGCACGAGGGCTTCACTCAATTGATGCGATCATCCTCGGATCATCCTGCGCTTTGGAGCTCATAATTTAGATATGAATCTTCACGACGTGGCCAACAAATTAGAGAAATCTAGAGAGCCCAACTCAATCTATCATGCACGACATCCCCGAGCTATAGAATTCATGAAGCAAAACAATCCCTTTTGCCAATCGACTGGAGCCACCTCCAGCCTCAACTGGGACCACTCGTTCTTGGGTCCTCACCAGTCGCTATTATGCGAAAACGGACGAATTTGGATCTTGGATTAATGTTCCGCACGCGATTAAATTTGGTTTGACTTGTTTCTAATCTTGTGCGGACATGTGGAAATACCTACCCATGGCCTGGACTCTAGGCATCGAGAAAATCGGGGCACGACCCATGTGAAAAGATCGTACGTTTTTTTTTTTCTTTTTATTAAGAAAGCCCATTTGGCGTTTTGATTGGGGGCAATCAAGAATAATTTATTGGCCAATCATTCAATATGGACTTACTCCACTTCTCCACTCCCATGTCCACATGTCCAACGAGCAAGCGGTACATCTACACCCAACAGTACATCTAGACCCAATCCTCTCGAAAAAAGAAAAAAAACTATATAAGAAGGACAAATTGTCGCTAAAAATCTATAGTACCTATTGAGTTTTAGAATTTTCGATTTTGTCAATGCAATCTTAAATTTTTGCATGGAATTCCATTGTAGTGCTTCCGTTGTTTATGGCTGGAAATCGCCGAATATGAAGAAAATGAAGCCATAGAGCTGAAAAATCAAAGCTGGACGTGCAATATGCAACTCGCGAATGGTGGTGGCGCACGAGTGTTGACAGTTGAGCATAGATGCAGGAGTCCTCCAACAATGACGAACTTTGATCGTTTGGCAGTTCCCGTTGGTCAACGAAAGTATCCGAGCCTATTGCCCCTCTTTTCTATTCCATGCTTTGTTCTTTTGTAAGGAATAGAAAGAAAATTTGAAAGGATCTGCGCTTTAGCTTTTTGTGAGAAAATGGAAAGAAAAATCCAGAGATGATCAGGGAGATTGGAAGGATGTGAGTGAGTCAGGCCAAACGAAATCAGGAGCCTGACCAAAGATCTCAAGACCCCCCTCTTCATGCATTCATCCCGAAACATCATTGCACTTCTTACTTTAGTGACGGCTGAGGAAGATGTACTCGGAATAGTTCTTCAGATGAAGTTTTTCTCAGATTTGCACTCGTTGGCTTCTGTGCTAGTTTGACTCGACAGCTCGTTAACTCTATTTATCGAGTCGCGACCCGCAAGAACCGACGATGCGAAACGACTGACTACTCTTAATATGCGAAAACTTGATGTGCTACTGACCATGTCCAATGTCCACCAGCTTCCACTTGCATACATGGTTCTGAACTTATCACCCTCGTTAGCTCACTGAATTTGGTAAACGATTGCCAGGACTCAAAGGACCGTCCTTGCCGACCAGTGGTTCAAAATCCTCCATATCCGCATCTCTTAAACGAAGGTCTGCTCATTTTGACTCTTCATGTTGGTGAAGAGTTTACAGTTGAAATCTGCGACTTTCAGGACAGTACCATGCTAAAGGACAACTGTGGGAAGTTAGAAGCCGATGGGACAGTTGTGGAAGTTTAAAGCGTGGTCCATTCTGTAGCTTCTCCTGATATGACTCTCAGCCCAACTACCTCTCAAAACCATGCTTCTCCTCTGCAATAAATTGACTTGCAGTTGGCTTTTCGTCGTCGTTTTTATTCTTTCTTTTTATCCTTTATCCGAGAGAGGGAGAAAGAATCCTGTAAAACACCTACAGTTTCTGGGAGTCTTAAGATGCAGATTCACCATGGCTGACGAACCTCTCCTCTCCAACCCCGGACCTGCAGAGACATCGAGCAAACCGACAGCCAGGAGAGTCCCTTCAGGTTTTCTTGATCTCAACCTGGGCAGCCTCAGCACCCCGAGGCGGCAATCCACCGCGCACCTCATAACAAACGATGCTATCATCCCCATAATCACAACGCCCCACTCTTCTTCCTATGTGAATCTCATCGCCAACTTGACCAACAAGAGACAACTCACTCACCGCTCGCACTCGGCTCCTTCCGTGTTCACCTTTCACAAGGAGGAAATAATCGACAACAAGGATCCCCGGCTGCCCCCTAAATCGGCCCCTCTGATCGTCCGGCAAGCCTTCATCGGCTTCGTCTTGTACGTAATAGCCGGCATCGTGGTATACTTGACGAGTGGAAGTTTCAAAGGCACAACCACGTTCAAACCGGTCGACGCTCTGTACTTCACCGTGGTCACTCTTTGCACCATTGGCTACGGCGATATCGTCCCAGACACGGCATTCACCAAGCTGTTCACTTGTGCCTTCATACTGGTGGGCTTTGGGTTCGTCGATATCCTGCTCCATGGCATGGTCACCTACATCTGTGATCGGCAAGAGGCAGTTTTGCTGGGCACTGTGGATCAAAACAAGTTCAATGCGATGGTCAGGACTTATATGATCGACAGAGAGAAGGGAAGGATGAGAATAAGAATGAAAGTGTGCGTGGCTTTGGCGGTGGTGACTAGTTGCCTAGCTATAGGAACTATCGTCGCACATTTCGTAGAGGATTTGAGTTGGGTGGACAGTTTTTATCTGTCTGTCACATCGGTCACGACGGTAGGTTACGGGGACTATGCATTCACGACGTTGGCAGGAAGATGTTTTGCCGTAGTGTGGCTACTGATAAGCACATTGGCGGTCGCTAGGGCATTTTTATACCTGACTGAGCTGAGGATCGACAAGAGGAGTCGCAGAATTGCGAAATGGGTTCTGCAGAAGAAGATGACCCTTGGGGACCTGGTTGCTGCGGACCTTAATAATGATGGATCCATCAGGTAATTGTTCCTGCTCGGACCGTAAATTTCTGCTAGTCTTGTGCAATTCCATTTTTTCTCCCTGAAACTTTGCTATGTTGACTGGTAACTCTCGTCATCATCCACCCAACTGTCGACCCATTGCCGTTATTGGATCAACCTTAGAACAATAGACATCACTGGAACCAAACCAACATAATATGCAATTAAAAAGACGATGAACTTCAGAACCGATGCCTTAGGAGGAGACTCTGATCAGCTTGACGAGTTGAACTTTCCAAAGATTTTGGAAGATAAGTCCCTGGCCCTGCTAAGTTCAGCAAGCATGCGCTGTCATCATCTGATAAATCTGATAGGAGTTCATGCTCAGGATGCTCTCACGACTGAAGAATGCAAGTTCCTGGGTCCATTGATGTGGAAGAATTTGTCTTGACGGCATCATAATGACTTAAAGTTGAAATCTCTCACAGTGGATTGAATGAAGATGCATAAGATTGTCTTACTTTGAAGGCCATAGGAATGGAACGTGTTGGAGTAGAGCTGGTAGCCTGTTTGGAATGAATCCAAAATCCGACAGCCCAGTACGGTGAATCTAGCAATTTGATTCAAGGATAGGAAAAGACAGATGACTTCAGCTGTACAGAGAAATAGGCTCTGTACGTGAAAATAAATAGTCTTGATGCTCAAAAAAAAAAAAAGTAGTTGCATTGTTGTAAGAAAGGGAAACGAAACAAGAACGTAAACTGCGCTATGCATTAAGAGATAATTGACGGAAACATGCTCAAGAATGCCAAGTCAAAGCCGGCAAAGCATGGGAGAGGCCACGATTGACAACACATTGAGCCACCTTTAAGATCACATTAGAAAGAGTGTCATAAGATAAAGAGTCAACATTAATGGTGCGATTCAATTTGTGGCCTTTGAACTCTCAAGAAGAAAAATGCCCCCTTGCATGCTGTTATTGAAATCCAACATTCATTTATCAACAAGTGAGCATTGGAATTGAACTGCCTAAAATGTTCGGTTGTAGCCAGATCACACGATTTCTCATATCTAGTCGGTATAGTTCTGGTACATGTCAACCAATATGGGAGACTGAAAGTGGTCCAGTCTTTTTTTCAGTATTAACATATGCTAGCGTACATTAACCATGTCGTCACAGCTATTGCCCTTCTGAAGTAGTGTAACTGGCTTCATCCCATGTGGTTAATTTATTAGTACGGATTTGCTCAATCATCTTGAACTGGAAGAATTGGAATAAAGTTGATAAATAAGCAAAATGAATAGTGTCACCCTCCGGCAAAGGAAGGACTGGAATCTTCACAAAATCAAGGTTTTTCCCCTGAGAATGTTTAACAGCTAATTCAGAACATAGGCCTCTGTTTAACTCGGATGTAATATCGTAAGCAAATTTTATTCTAAAACAGCTTCCTGGATCATTTTCACTTTTGCTAGTTCAGGTGGACACCATGTCTTTGGTAGTCCTCATTTATGACTTAAAGCATAAGTTCTAGAGGAGCCTGCACTAAGTTGATTCTGGTTATTTTGGTCAGAGATGGACAGAAGAATGCTTTAATCAGTTCATGAAAAGTAGTACATTCATATTCAAGACCCTTTATTCTGAATGAGTAGCTCTAGAGGCGTCAACTCCTTCCTAGCAATAAATACTGATTAAATTCATGAGGTATTTAAAGTGGCGGGCACGCGCGCGCACACACACACATATATAGCACACAATCATGTTAAGCACAGCCCTCGAACTGGAGGACTCACGATGTCTAGATTCCAACTTCTGCCAATGCAAGAGGAACATGAGATCAAAACTTGAGAGACTAGCTCAGTATTATGGGTTCAATTGGATAACCAACCAATTTGGAAAGTGAAGAAGACAGACTGAGAAAGTTGAACTAACAGAAACGTGCAGAATTTATTTCATCCTCATATATGAAAACTGCAGAATGGATTATCTAAACCATAGAGACAGTAGGCTTAATTTGTAGCTTGTCTTCAAAACTGGGATCTTTTTAATACCATGCACCATCTCGAAATACATTCCTTGCTTCTTCTTTGAGTTTTTCTAGCACCAAAATAAAACCGCTTCAAGGAAGGAAGAAATTCTAATGTTGACTTTGATTTCTGCAGCAAAGCTGAGTACGTTGTATACAAGCTTAAAGAGATGGGTAAAATTGCTGAAAAGGACATTGTCCCTATCTGCAACCAATTTGACATTATAGACAACAGCAATTGCGGCAAAATCACCCTCGCTGATCTAATGGAAAGTGACTGAACCACACATGGACTAACAATCGACACGACAAATTTCTGCCTTCGTGGTCCTCAAAAGCAATCCCTTGCTCTTTACAACCAGAGTGCATGAAATTGAAGGTTGGGTGACCTTTATACATCAAGTCCTACACAAGATGAAGTTGGATGAGGATTATGATTGGGGCCACTCCCCCTGTTCTCAGACAAAGATGAGCAGAGACCTCAAACTGAAGCCAGCTATTCGAGGATTGTTCCACTGGAGTCAGCTCTCAGCTCCCCATCTGGATTCAAGACCGACGTATATAGTGTATGGAGGAGGATGAACACTCAGTCCGTCATTGTTTAGTTGTATATGCAATCAGTTTAGCTAATACAGTGCCACAGGAGCAATGTCTATTGGTAGCTATTCTTTCTCACAGGGAACCACACGATCTATTTTAGGATATCACTGCTATTTTAATTCGAATGCGATGCTCACTGGAGTGTCAGCTGTACGTGCAGTTTTTACAGAAATGTAGAAGAGAAGCTGCCATGCGTACAAAGACATGTTATCCACTCATAAATCCTTTAGTCATTTTAAAGAAAAGAACTATAAGGGCAATGATTTTGAAGAGATTTGTGCTATGTGATACATGATTATCTGCCTCTCTTCAGGATGTGTCGCGTAGAGGAAACGCCAGTTCCACTAGAGAATCATGAAGCACTTCCCCAGATGCAGCAGAGAAATACAATCAAGAGACATGATTTTACTAATACTGCAATAAGATCTCCACCTTCTGCTGGACTAAGTGAGGACAAAATCTTCACTCCAATTATGTGAAAACAAAGTAATTATGCAAGTCCTGTCATCTCATTGTCACTCTACTATTTTAACTACAGTCCTATTAGAAGTTTACTTTATGTATGATTTTCTGACATGAATAGTTGTTAGAATAAAACTCCCATGCACTTATCCTCTCAGAATTTCTAAGATATTCACATGGTTGGATAGCTTTACCTAAAACGAGTCATTTATCATCCATTAGTCATTTTGAAAGATTTGATACCCAAACCCCTGAACAATCTTCGTACGCGCTTTTCCTAAAGGCTAAGTCCAAGAGTTAATCCTTGCAAATTGAGAGGATAAGTGAAAAATGAGATTGAAGTTGTCAGAGTCTTAGGCAATATTTCCATGAATAGGCCTCTCATATGTTCCTCAAAGCACAACCAATGGTAACCAAGATGGAGGGTTCAAATAAATGGTCCTAAAAGTTGCCGTATAACCTAGCTAGACATTAGCCTTTCGCAATCTCTGATTTCAGGACAATGAAATTACATGAAAAAGCAAGAAACAAGAAGATGAATTCATTAGCCTTTCGCAATCTCTGATTTCAGGACAATGAAATTACATGAAAAAGCAAGAAACAAGAAGATGAATTCATGGTCCATTTTGAACAATTCCAAAGGCATATTAGCAGAAGCTACAAAGAACTCAAATATGGCTGCATTGAATGAAAATAATTAGCAATATGTTTTCTTCTACAACACTGAATTATGCACACTCGGCCATTCTCTTGATGACTTATCTGAATACCATTTGATTTATCCTGATTACTACTTTTTATTGCTTGAAACTTAAAAGATTATTGGATAGGAGGTGCAAAGTGGCGGCATAACATGGGATAAAGAATTATATTTTCTAGTCAATTTCATGACAAATTACTGCAGCACAAATTTTATAAAGCAAGAATCAAAATTGGGCTTCATCATCCCTATTTTCAAAACAGTTACATAGCTTGTGCTTCATCGTTCCTCTCTTAATTTACTTCACTACTTCACGTTGATAATCTCCATAAAAAAGTGAAAGTAATGATGACTAGATAATAAAATGTTACATATCTGAGATACAATCACTTACCGCCCAGCTAGAAGATCAAACAAAATATTTTGCAAACTATGTAGTCTCCACCTTCCGTATCATACCTGAGATCCTGTTGACCAAAAAGAGAAAGACATAAAATACTGTCTGGGATCCATAACCTACAAGAAGTAAGAAGAGGAGAACACACTAGATTAATTGATATAACTCCATGCACAGTAGAAAGTACCTCCCCCTGATGTCCCCGACGCTCTCAACAAGTTCAATTATTTGTTGCATCCTAATATTTTGTCGATCCTCCTTGACATCTAATATGAAAGTTGAGACCTTTGAGATGGTCGCCAGTTCTTCTTCAATCTTCTTTAATTGCCCATCAAGTGCCTCCAGAAAATCATCAAAAGAAGAAATTCTATTCAACCTATCAATCACATGATTCTCAACATTTGTACAGCCACTGATAGTTTCCTCGACATGGTCTGCGTTATTGTCAAAAGCTAAATGTCCTACAGGACGAAGAGAAGCATCAAAGCCTGTCCTTTCACCATTTTCTGAAACACCAGGATCAGAACTTTCTTTCTCGTGTACAACTTCCAAAATGTCCTGCTTTGGAGACACTATGTGAACAGGATTGGACATATTATTGCTGCCAACTTCAAGATCTGCAGCTACATTTCCAATAAGCTGAGATTCTTTAATAGATATTGCCTGAAAAAAAATCAGTTATACGATATGTAATCACAAGAAAGGATTTACGCCAAGTACCAGAATATGTAACAACTAATGCAATCAATGGAAAAAGGATAACATACATGAAGGAACAGTGACTTTAAAATGTCATGAACCGGAAAAACCAACATATAAGAGTGTCGGAGTCTGATATCAACTCCAAAGAGAACACTAAAGTGACCATGCCAAGAGACTGAGTCAAGTGCAAAGAGCAGCATACCATGAGAGAAAGTGCGACTCCTTTAGAAAAAAACAAGGATCAGACTTATGTATGCGTAACAGTAACATGCCTCATTTAGCTTAGCAGAGAGTTCGTCCAGCAACCGAATCCGGCTATTTGACTTCTCCAGAGCCTGCATTATTTTCTTCTTCTGAAACAGCAGTTCCCTTGCATCATTTTCCTTCCCTGTTTGGACGTTGATGGATGCCAGTCGCCGAAGCTTCTCTGCAGCCTCAGATAACCGCAATAGCCGCAATCTCGCATTATTAGCTGAATTAAAAAAATAATCATTCAAGGCCTCCAAAGTACTAAATAGTGTATGGCAATGGACCGAGATTATTTGTTGACGTCATGAGGCAAAGAAGAACATCCTCCTACTTCATCAAGGAAAAGGAAATAGAAAGACAAGCAAGTAATTGATGTAGGAGCACATCCTACTACTCTATCGAGTACTCCAATCAAAAACTACAATAATATAACGGCAAAACAAACGGATTACATCCACAGGGCAATATACATGTGCAACGGATTATTAATGCCCTATTGTTGCGCCTAAACACCCTTTTCGTACTCTGTCCTAAAATGAAACGTTACATTTCACTTTTGGCAAGGTATTTCAGCACGTTCCTCTGAGTATTTTCCCGACCACTGACTACCGACAAGGCAAAAAAGAACAACAGCAACCTGAGAACCATCTTCCAGGTACAATCAAGCTTCCCTCATAGACCCAATTTCTTAAAGTCAATTTAGCCAACAACATTAAAAGAGAAATAGAAAACCAACCCGATTTCGCATAATGGGCAACAAAATTCCTCGAGCAAGAATTGGAAACAGCCTAGAAGAAAAATCCTTCGCCTAATTCCCCACAGCATAGTAAGTGTACTCACCTAAATTATCCCAATCAGAAGAAAAAAATGGAACTTTTACAGTAAGCATGATCGCTATCAGCGAACTGCACAACATCGAGGCGATTCTCCTATCAAACGAACTCTATATTCTACCAAGATTGCAACCCAAAAAAGACGTACTTCAAGGCAATCAGTGAAGACAAATTAAGAGCCGTCCACAGTCGAAAATGGGCATGACAGACACCTTCCGCTCATGAGAGAGAGAGAGAGAGAGAGAGAGAGAGAGGAGAAGGAAGAGAAACCTTTGGTTCTGGTGGTTTCTGCCTCTGCGTGAAGCTGATCGAGCTGAGTGCGTAGCTGCTCTGTGTCAGTTGTGTGGGCGGAAGCGAAGCACATGGGTCTCAGTGAAGGCCTGCAGGCAACAACGACCATGGGCATGTTTCCACACTGCAGCATCATCTTCCTCTCCTTCGTCTTGGCGACTCCTTTTTGGCTCGCCAAAACGAGATTTTTCTCTCGGAAATGCTGCTAATCTCTTTTGGAGAAACCCATCAAGTATCTCCTCAACAAAAAGAAAAAGAAGAGGTGAACTTTAGTGGTTTGTCCTAAAGAGCAAAGTCGCCAGAGAAAGAGAAGCCGAAGAATGTTGCCTTACTTTGTTTGGCAAGAAAAGAGGAAGACAGAGGACGGGCTGCCAGAACCGACAAACTTTAAACTACCTTAATCTTGGTTGTTCGTCGATGTGGGACTTCATCATGACAATCACAGCATAAACTAGTATACATCAACTCAAGAATTTAATAGCAAAATACCAAAGATGAGTAATTAAATATTTTTACAGGTTCCACCTAAAATTTGAAAATAATTAAATCCTCCTTTTCTAGAAGTTACATATGCTGAAATGTGGAACTTACCTTATCACATGTTTCGGAGTCAATTCTATGGTCTAACTGTCCTATATATACATTCTTAATTGAACAATTGCAATGAATCATCACATCTAATTATCACAATTTACTTCTACTATATTTAGACACATAATAAAAATGTAAATATCAACAACGAAAAGTTGTAGTCATGGATTTCTATTTTAGCTACTGGTAATGCATAAGCAGATATTTTAATATCGCAGGCTCGCACAAAAATATCGCTCAAGACAATTACAAAAAAATTATCTTAGATTTTAGGACCTCGAACCTAGAACATACCTTGAATACTTTAAACTGAAGTGGTTTTCATTGGTCCAATTATCAGTTTCCAATTCTACTTTAGAACTATGCTCATCCTCACAAAATAAATTACGTGTTGTGTTTTTGAAACTCGCTTATCAGCTCCGAGTTTGAAAGGCTTTAGAAGGAAGGAAACACATCCATACATGAGACTTTTCAAGGGAAAGTGAGATTCCTCCTAGTCACTGCCAATAGTGATTAGCTCAGCTGATAAAACTATAAGGCATGACCCCTCTCGTTGTTCGCCTGTGATCACAGAGTTTGGTGAGTGCTAGCCAAAAAGGGGCTCGTGAGAACAAGAGCTACTAAAGGGGGTCTCATATGACTAACATCCCAGCAACGCGTGATAAGGGGCTCGGCCATTCTGAAGGATTGAAGGATTAATCGATGCTAACAATAGTTATGATTCTTAAATCAAACATTTCGCAACTTGTTGAATTTCTGTAGACAAGGTTGCTGGTCTTACGTGGCTCTAATTAGGTTGCCTCCGAATATCACCATTAGGATGCAGACTTTTTCTGTCCTTTAAAATTGGATATTAATTGGAGAGAGCTGGTTTTGCTGCAAAAGATAACTATTTGAACAGATATATTTACTTTCAAAAGAAGATATGACGATTCATTAATTTATCGCGAAAGATGCCAGCTTGAGGCATATTTACTTTTTCTTTTAAAAGAAGCTTATAGAGGCGAAAGGATTGTGGCCACTACATGTGATTAGAGGCGATATATTTGACACTAAACATAGAAACTAGAGATGGATATATATATATATATAATGATGCATCATCAAATACTTTCCGTGACTACCATGATAAGCTTCGGGGGGAAATTTCTATGTCTCAGATTCTCAAATGCAATGCATTGCTCCCGATACTTTTTTCCGCACTTACCTAACTCTGTTAGAAATCTAATAAAATGTAATATATATATATATATATATATATATATATATATATATATATTTATATATATATATTGAAGCTGAACCTGTGGAGTCGTCCATCAAAATGATCTTTCGCTAGACTTGCTACTAACAATCTCTTCTGGAGAACTCCATCAATTATCCCCCTCCCCGACAAAAAGTGAGCTTTATTTGTTTGTCCCAACTAACGAACGAAGTAAAAACACAAAAGGGAAAAGATGATAAGAAGCTTGCTTTTGCTATCTTAAACCACTTCAAACATGAAGACTGTGGGACGTCATTCATCACCATCGATCATATCCTCACATGCATTGTCTCCAGAGCTTATTCACACTTCTTTCTTCCCTCTTCAGTTTAATCATTAAAGAGATCACGTGTGAGGTTTTGAAACTCAGTGTATCAGCACTGACTCGGAAGGGCTTTAGGAGGACGGAAACACCTCCGTGCTTGAGACTTTTGAAGGAAACACCTCCTTGCTTGGAGCGCTACTGATAGGTTTTTTTTTTCTTTTTTACACTTGTCGATTCTGTCGAAAATCCATCAGTATGAAAAGAAAATTTGTTCTTCTATAACAAAACACATAACCATATATTCAAGTTGTGACGACCCAGGTGGCGGTGCACAGAGAGAAGGGATGGCGGTGCGTTCGCGCCTCGATCCCCAGATGCACATAGGGGGCACTTCTCTTATCCCACATTGCATAGGGAGGGAGATATGGGCTGCCTTATAAGGCAAGTGGCCCTCTAACTGTACAGACGCGTCTTTTCGAGCTAGATCGAGGAGATTAAATTCTTGAAGGCCAGTGGGCCCAAAGCGGACAATATTTTGTACAGTGAAGACTCGGGGTGTTATACAAGTTACGACCAATTTGATTCAAGTTACCATTAGACTGCACCATAGCAATAATAGCAATAAACATTAACAAACTCGTCTCCCCCAAGATAAAAAGATTGATAAGAGTCTGAATGGGTCTATTGAACCCGATCTCTTTCAGAAAAGAGTGGTACCGATCATTTCCTCCCATGGTAACATCTTACGGCATATTGAATCTCAGTTTGTGCTTTCGTGCACGTGTCTTTCGAGATTTTTAATTGCTGTGTTCTGCCCACTGCGACACCCCTTTTGCACCATTCATAAATGGAACCAAAATCCTCAAATCAATCGTGCCCATAGGATTGCGTGCGCTTCTTTCCTTGTCAGCCTTGAGTTGATTTTGCACATGTGGAAAGTGTTTGAGAACTGGAACCCTAGCGTAGGAGAGTCGTGGAAGAAGTCCAAGAATACTACTCGAGTCCCAAGAGCTAACTTAACTGGCGAATGTTAGGCAGGTCAGCAGTTGAGTGAAGCATTGAACTGCTTGATTGAGAAAAAGACGTAATTTATATCATAATGTATTATTGTACTGTCCCTAATCTATACGAAGAATCTGAGTTTTATCTAGGGCTTAGCTGGTTAATAAAACAAGATAAATGCATCCTTCGCAAAAATTATGTCTTCAAGGTCCTTGTTTTATATGTACCCCCGAAAAATACAATAAGATGTAATTGTGATGGGAAAACTATCTAAAAAGTCATAAATCTATCGTACGGTAGTCACTTCCTTCCTAAATTTTTTAATTGTACCAATTTAATTCTAAATATTTTGGTAACTTGTCAATTTAGTCATAACCACTTTGACAACTCTCAACTGAGGTCGACGAAGGGAAAAAGGGAAAAGAAAAGGAAAATTTAATTTTTTTTAAAAAAATAAAAAATTATCCACATCAGCGTAGGATAGCCATCAATGATTAAACCCAATCAAAATTGATTGAAATGATTAAAATGGCAAATTCATAGTAGATTTAGACAAAATTAATGAATTTTCGAAAGGTTTGCTTGAATCATCAAAAATAAGATGCAATCCATTGACTATGTGTCATTACATAGCGAGTTTGGTTGATGAGATGTCAACAGATTCATGATTTGGTTTCACTCGAGTCCTCTACATAGTTTGACTGTCCACAAATAAATACTGAGTTACATGAACACACACATTATGTAGGTGTTGTTACATGTGTTATGCATAGATCTATCATATGAATGGGTCGAGTTGGATTTGAATCAGATCGAAAATGGTCTAATCCATATTGACCCATTTTCAAATAATATAATTTTAATGAATTATACTTGACTTGACCTAAGTCATATTAATAAAAAGCTTCAATATTAAATATAAATTGAAAAAAAATTGTTTATTATAATTTTTAAAATTATATGCATTGGTAAAATATTATGGACAATTTTTTTTATAATTTTTAACAAATCTATGATTTTTTTTCATTTTTTTTGTTTTTTTCTTCTATGACCAGTGACTGACGACGGGCGACCGGTGGAGAGAAGCAATAGACATCTAGAGGTGACTGGCGACCCTTGTCGAGCTTCCAAGAAAAAGAAAAAAGAAAAAAGTGAAAAAATTAAAGAATTAAAAAATAACCACTCTACCCCTAACCCTCTTAAACTTATTGGATGACTAATCCATTTATGTTTCATTTTAAACTGATTAGATTGTTAAATAATTAATTTAACTAAACCATATATAACACACTGTAAGTTTGCTCTTAAAACTTAAGGCAAACTATTTATGATCCAAACAATTAAATGTGGCTTAAGATATAGCTCTAGACCCATCTTGCCACCTCTATGCATTTTGGCCCTTGTTATTTTCTCAAAGGTTTTTGACAAAAAAAAATATTCTCGAAGGTTAGAAAACCAAAGTCATACAAGTGATGATTATTCCATTGAAAGTCGTTAAGATTGATTTAACAATAGCGCCTTTTACGGACTCAATGAAAGGATGTAGGGTTCACATATCATGTATATACTATTCTCAATGAAAAATGCCTACAATCTCAAAACAACTTAAATATTTTGCTTTATTCGACCACGACGTTTATATACTTTTGTGCACATGTGAGTCACTCTATATATCAATCAAATCAATTTTTTGAAAGAATATTTTGGTTATAGCATCAAAGTCAAGTTTTACTTTTTATTTACTAAGCACGTGGCACGAAGATCTCAGAATATCCGCGGGGAGGATTGATGGGACAAGGCATCATCATCATCCTTCACAGATCCCAATTAATGATTCATGGGAGAGGTGGGGGCGAGGAAAGCGTGAGAGAGAAATAGGACGGAGACAGAAGAACAGGAGCCACGCGAGCGACGGGCGGTCAAACGACGGTGCCCACCCCAATCGTCGCTCTCCGCAGCCGCAATCTTGGAATCCTACTCCGCCGCACTCTCTCCGGTGGTGACGTGCGACCATAGTCTTTTCTGCTGTCATATCACGATGAAACCCTAATCGGTGCCCTCCGCTTCGTATACCTCCCTGATCCCGGCAGGCGAAGCACACCATGTATCAATGTATATCTGTTTGAGCATATAGGCAGATACTAGATACACCCCGCATGCACGATTTCCAAGGCTTAGATAGATACTTGCATGAGCTGCCTAAGACAGATGGGGCAAAAGTTCGGTGCATGTGGTGTTCTCCACGGGAATCATGCTAGAGGGCGAGATGCATGTAACTCGGTTTGCTGCCCTTGGGTTAGACCACCAGAGCAGTGTTAAAAATTACAACACTTAAATATGAAGAAAAATTTCTCAAAACGGCATTTTGATTGATTGATCATAAAAGATATGGATATTGTTCATATTTATTATAGTTAAGTTTGCATGTATCTGATTTTTGTAACCTACTAACTAAGCAAAGGCTTTGAAGAAAGTTTCCTTGAACCGGAAATGATCAAGAAATATAGCCCATCAGAAATATACTTCTACATTGCCCTTTGCCCAAGCCACTAAAGTTATAATAGAAATACAAACGTCTATCTAGAGAAATGACTTGTAAAATAATATAACAAAAAATTGTCGTATATTTAAAAAGAGGGTTGTATCTAAATACGCAATAATAGTCAAGCACATACTGTTTCAATCAATTTGAAATTCTCTGACACTATCAAGCCATCGCTTGCTTTGGACCAATTATTTACATCTCTCTCTCTCTCTCTCTCTCTCTCTCTCTGAGCTATCCTTTTCATAGAACGAAGGGAACCTCCGGAAAAGCTCCCATCTGATACTTCTCTCAACACTATTGCAGCTTCAACACAGACGTCTCTCATTCTCTCTCTCTACTCTTTCTTCTAATTCAACTCATAATTTGCCCCTTCTCTCTTACCACCATGTCTGAAGGCAAGAGCAATCCTTACAACAGTTTAGATCCTTTCAACTACGGTTTCTCTCCCTTCCCTCCCTCTAATGATAGTAACAATCCCTTCTTCCACAATAATCATCCTCAGCAACAATACCTACTACAAGCTACACAAGATCATTCATCAGCTCCCTTGAACTCTACCTTCAGAGCCTTCTTAGATGGTTCCGTGGATTATAACACTCTCGAGAGAGCCTTTGACATGTCTTGTTGCTCCTCCTCTGAAGTAATTAACACTGAAGGTTCAACAAAGGATGCGTCGATCTTGAGCGAGAATAACAACCAGTCAACGCCTAAGAATTCATCATCGGCCCTGTCTTCATCATCCGACGAGATGGCGGCTATCGGACCGGAAGACCAAGACAAGGGCAAGATCATCCAAGATGAGCAATCAACAGGATGTCCTGAAGATCGTGATCAAGAAGAGAAGTCTAAAAATGGGTAAGTTTTGAGTCGGGTCCATCTTATACTTGCGTATCTTTTATAGATCTAGTCCCAATTTGATTCTGGGTGTGGGAAAATGTTGAGCAATTTTTCAAAGCGAGAAATTCCTAATTCTTCCGTCAAGGTCAAAGTATTTATCCACTATTTTTTTTTTTTTTAGTTTTTGTGTTTTCAATTAGTTGGTGATGCATGTTCACAACATCCAAATGAAACGAAGTTGAAGGCTGATCTTGATTTTGTCTCTTCATTGACTATTTCATTTAAAAAAATGGAAGAATAAATCCAATGTGCGGATCTCCATCAATTTCTGCGGATCCTAAGGCGGAGAAGGACTGAAGCTATAGAAACCCTAGTTTGTATGCTCAAGCTGCTGCTCAGTGGCAGGGAAAAACGAGAGTCCATCAAGAAAAATAAAAAAAACTTGGTCAATAGAACTCAGCAAAGTGTAACATTTGATAGATCTGATCATTTTTTAGTTTGCCTAATCAATTTTGCAGGGAGAAATTAAAAAAGAAAGAGAAGCGACCGAGGCAGCCTCGGTTTGCTTTCTTAACGAAGAGCGAGATTGATAATCTTGAAGATGGATATAGGTGGAGAAAATATGGACAAAAGGCAGTGAAAAATAGCGCTTACCCAAGGTAGGATTTCTGGTCCAATTCACTTCCTGTCTTTATTATGCAAAGATGTTAAATGTTACATTTCTACTTTAGCATTTGTACACAAATGTTCATGAACACTCATATCTCCAAAATCATTCTTGAAAATAAAAAGAGCCAACTTCTTTACCTTCGGTACTTAGTCAATCGTTCCTTTAGTCCTTAGTTTCTGAGAAGCACTATTAAGTTCTGAAAACTTACAAGGTGTTTGGGAATTTAGTGATTTTTAATAGATATGCAAATTCCAATTAGCATGCTCGGCAATCATCCTCCGGATGTAGCTGTCTACTACATTTTTTTTTGGCAATTCGCGATCTCTATTTGGCTTTCAGATATATCTATTTTCCGCCTTGCTGGAGTAGGTATCTCGAAGCTAATTAGATTATATCTTAGGGTATTCCTTGTTTACCTGGTTTCTACCTTCTCCCCTTCTTTGTAAAAGCTGTAATCTGAATAATGCGTGCTTTCTTTGGATCAATACTTGATCGCCATTTGAAGCCGTTTAGGTGTGTTTGAATTGATTATTCCTATCAGGACGGCATATGGATTACCTTTAACTGTGATTGAAACCATTGCCTTACGATTGGAAGTAACCATAAATTATTTACCAGGGAACGTAAGGATTGATCATCAGTCATTGACGTATGAGCGGGTGTGAGTCTCTTTGTTGGTGCTCTTTCGTATTGACTCGTTCAATGACATTAAATCTACAAAACTTTATGAGAACTAAGGTATCCAGCTAGGTACATCAGCACAAGACAGCCTAAAACAATATGGCTTGTTGGGAAATGATTAGAATGATATTTTACGATAAATGCTATGATTTGTCATGCTCCCCCAATAATCTCTTCAGTCTCTTCAACTATTGTAGAAGTTACTATAGGTGCACTAGCCAAGGATGCATGGTGAAGAAGCGAGTCGAGAGATCATTCCAAGACCCCTCAGTCGTGGTCACAACATACGAAGGCCAACATAATCATCACAGCCCCGCCACTCTTAGGGCCGGAAACTTTGCTGGGATGTTGATGCCTCCGAATTTCCAATCGACATGTCTTATGGAGCCTCCTTACTTTCAACAGGAGCTATTGGCTCACTTACTTGAAATGGAAAATAATCACCAAGATGACCCAATGTCGAAAATCTACCAGAACTTGGATCCCAAACTCCAATTCCGACTTCCTTGAGAATCTCTATTTTTCCGTAACAACGTGAGAGTGCACCGGTCACAGAGAGAGCACCATTGAGGACCCCTAATCTCATGTTGCTTTGTAATTGTATTGCAATATTATTGACATTCTAATGTGCCTATATTAGTGCTATGCAAAGTAGCCCATTGTTATATGTCCTTGAGCTGAGCTTGATATGGTAAAAAACCAGCTTCTGATGCTGTAGAAATCAAAGCTCAATGACGTGTCGTCTCCTCCAAACGA
This sequence comes from Melaleuca alternifolia, assembly GCA_019926035.1. Classification (NCBI taxonomy): domain Eukaryota; kingdom Viridiplantae; phylum Streptophyta; class Magnoliopsida; order Myrtales; family Myrtaceae; genus Melaleuca; species Melaleuca alternifolia. The sequence goes on from JAGKPW010002155.1 coordinate 657,129, forward strand.
GAGAAAGAAGCCAGTCAGACGTTTCTCATTCTTGAATTATCTCTGTCATGGATATATGTATTGCCTTCTCTTTACCATCGAAATGCACAGATTTTCCGGGTTTCTATCATATGAGAAAAAAAATGATTATTTCATTTATGATCCAACTCATACGATTTGTTTGCTCAGTTAATCACACCTTAATATGTTGAGGCCCCACTAATTTTACAGGGGCCAAAGCAGGCAGAAAAATAGCGGATGGCTAGAAATGTATCAACACTATACTTCCCAAAATGTATATAAGGAAAAGCTGTGCATAAACAGCATTAATGGGGACAACAAATAAATAGTTAGAGATAAGCATTACATGGATAGTTGAAGGCAATACATAGAAAAATTGAGGTCACAACTGAAGCTCGCATTTCATATGGAGCTATTCATCGAGGCTGATCGTTGGATCATCAACTGCAATATTGCAATATACTCTTTTTATAAACATGCTTCATTCATGTGAAAATTAATCAATCATCTTGATTAATCGATCCATTATATGTATATAGACACAGATACATCATGAGAATCTTCATTTTGATGCCTACTTGATGGCCCATTAACTAGTAGCAAAATTAATACTTGGTCACTTAGGAAAGTAAACAGCCGAGGTTCAATAATAGCAAAATTCTGACTGCATAATTTTGTTTGAATGTATCTTCACAGCTCTAGAATTATAGACTAAACCCTTAAAAAAAGTCTAATTTGTGTATCCATGACATCCCGAGTTCACATCAGTTTGGATAGATTCATAAGTCAATATCCACTCTTAGATATGGTCACTGTCTTATATGTTGCTCACAATAACTTTTTAAGAGCTCGATCCCGTAAAACAGGTCAAGTCACTGCACTATCTTAGCTAGAGAAAGTAAATTGGTCTATTATAGAGAACTTTTTGTCAACAAAAATGTCTAACTTCACCAGTAAAGCGACGTAAGCCAACAAATCCATATGCATCTATGCTGCCAATAAGTCAACGGCTTAACTTCTATGCTAACGCTAGCAAAGAAAAGAGAGCGTGCTTTATATGTGCGTGGAAAATGGGGAAAAAATTTCTAAGCTCGATTTGATGTACTTTTGGAAAGGAAAATAAAGAATTTCATAGGATGAGCAAGATCTGATTAATCTTAGGATCTACCAGAATGATATGGTTGTTACATTGGCTTTTTATTAAATTATCATTTTCTCAATGGCCTAATGATACATGGTTATTATTTATTTGAATAATTTCCAGTAAAAGTTTTGAGGTTAAACTGAAAGTTGTTTTGGGCTGCTAGCGGGCTGCAATGTATTCCGCAATCATCAAGTCATGAAAGCTTAAATGTTTGGTAGACAGAGGGCAAATTATAATGAGTGAAGAACGATGATCTCCACTAGGAGAGAGAGAGAGAGAGAGAGAGAGAGAGAGAGAGAGAGAGAGAGAGATGCCTTGCTATTTTATCTATTGAAATATATCGACAATTATAATTGAAGTTGAAGGAATGTTATCTCGATCCTGCATTGCTCTTTTATATCATTTAATCGTATAATCATATTCAACAAATTTGACAGTCTTTCCCATATTATTAAACAAGAACGGACTTCGGCTATTCCATCACCTATTGTTGATCTTATCAATAAGACGAAAGAAATAATGCCCCTCATCAAACAAGCGCTTCATGAGCACCATGCCATCCATTAGCCCGGTTGCAATCATGTTGCCGTCCCGGTCGCGAACTTCCCAAACGCATATGTGCACTTCATCAAGCTCCGCCTTGAGGTTTTCCTATTCGCGAATGCAACCCTCCACCATCGAGACCACATCGCTGAGGTTGTTTGACGCCGCGAAGAGAGTGTCCCTGCAGACCTCGAGTGCTTGCTGTACCCCCACGGACGTGGCGCTCTGCGAGAGCTTGTCGGCATGTCCATGGCCATAAACAGCCTGAGTGTGTATGCAGAAGAGGACCGAGCATGTGACCTCTGGAATGTCCTTGGTGGGTTCCGACAACACGCAGTTTTTGCAGGTGTCGAGCTCTAGGCTTTGGCTGCACAGGTATTGAATGAAAGACATAGAGTCGGCTTTCACAGAAGCCGAGGACCTCCGAGAGAGGTGGAGGGAAGACAGAAAGAGGCAGAATGTGGTGAAGAGATGAGTAGAGTCGAAGGGAGTTGTCGGTTTTGCTTTGAAATCGTTTGAGTTTATGATCCCGTTTATCTATCGTGTTGAAGGAGAGATGGTGGGGTGGAGATTATGTGAAAGTATTTAAATATAAATCCATGTCTTCATCTAACGGCTTAAGCTTTTAGGACAGTTAGCAGTGGTCCTATGAAAACTTTACATGTAAAAGTACTTAAATATAAATACATGCCTTCACTTAACGGCTTAAGCTTTTAGGACAGTTGGCAGTGGCCCTACAAAAACTTCACATGGTATCAGAGCAGGAGGTCCTGAGTTCAAATCTTCCCAGGCCCCTATTTTGCCTCACAAAAAAAAATATTTCCACGCTTAGTACTGGCAAAAAGACCAGACTAAACGTGAGGGGAGAGTGTGAAAGTACTTGCCCTTTCCCTACCCGCGATTCTATGTCAAGAGTATGGATATTTCTAGTATTAACCTAATTCCACAATATAAAGTTCCTTATTTTTGGCATAACTTCCTATTTGACACGCTATTATTTCGAATAATTCATTCCATTTTCTCATGAAAAAATTTTCCAACCTAAAATTTGTGCTCATTCAAATTTCATAGTATCTTTACCCATATTTTGTCCATTCGATACATTTTTTTCCTGAGTTTATTATGTAAATTGAATTATATTTGTTAGTATTAGCAGCCATTTCCGGCTTTTATTTCCCTCCCAAACAATTTAAAATTTCTAAGTTTGGAACTATGGAGCGGGCAAGCAGTGCCGTCCTTAACCAAAACTAATCTCGTGCGCACTTAATGTGGATGTTTGAAGAGTTTATTATTTTTTCCACAAGAGGAGAAGTTCAAGAGAAGATAACTCCATATCTCAATACGTAGCCAAATATTTGGTTATACTATGCTCTTTCAAAAGTGGTGAGATCCAGAATGTCTACTTTTTTTCTATCATGATTCAAACTATACATCATAAAAGAAAAAAGAACTCTGCTATACACATTAATACCTGTTATAGTGGCTTCGAACTAGTTTAGTATAATTTCCACGAAATGATTTTAATATATTATATAAACTAATCTCTATGTCACAATGATTTGTGCGAATTGATTTCTCAAAGATGGATAATATTATTTCTCCAAATTATCTAATGCCATTATCAAAAGCCAATGCAATCCTTCATATTCCGTGACTCTTCGTTTATTCTCTGGTTTTACATTCAAATTCCCACCACCTTGCAATTTCCGTAAGGAAAATCTCATCAGACCCTTTCCTCTATCTCCAATCTTTTTTTCCTTTTAAAACAGCTTGAGAATTTCCACTGCGAGCAGCATTGGGACAAACTTCTTCGAGTTCTTTTGTGTCTTCCGCCTTATGTATTCAGAGAAGTATTGCCAAAGTCATCGGTTCTCATAAAATGTTCATTCTCATCATTTTTCGGTGAAGTAAGCTTTAGTCAACATAGATTTGTTGAGATTAACCATACAAAGTCTAGCAAAATATGTCAGATCAACTCTCCTCATAGTCACGTACCTTATATAGCTCTTTCAATATGATTCACAAGGGATTCTGCTCATCAAGCTAGAAAATGCGGAACACAAAATCTCGATATTTGGAAGTGTCGTTGATTAGCTTTTTTTTAGTTCATTCCCGAAATATATAAAAAGCTTACACTATTTTCATGAGATAGATAATTTTATATTCACCCTACAAATTTTTTTCGTCGAAATTCACTCTACAATTAAAATGGTTCAAACTCACTTTCACGAGAACCTCATTAATGGTAAGATTGATAAAATAGGAAAAACATACAGATAATAGGAATAAATAAATTTCAAGATTCTTATCTACTTTTCCTTAAGTGTTGGTTTTTCTTCGTTTGTTTTATATAGGAAAAGTTTACAGTTTCATTTTTTTTACAAGAAACCTCTAGAATTTGGAGTAAATTAATAAACTTGGTGATTGGAATTCTATTTTAGAAGAATGTTAATAAAGCAGTGAGCATTTTCAATCTCTCTCTAAAGTTCCAATCTATGATAATTCCCTTTCACTTACAATTTTCTGGTTGGGATTCTTTTTTGAGTAGAATTTTCGGGTTGAAGTTATGAACCGTTCCTGAATTAAGCATAATCACATCGACAAGCATAAGAAAGAAAATGAGATTTGTATAAAAAATGACATGAAAGATATCGAAAAGTGATGGTATAGAACAACTACTTTTAAATAATACAAATGATGTCATGTTTTCCCAACAATGTGCTTTCACCATCTTCGATTCATAATTCCAATTGATTGGTCCTCTTGAGGTGGTTGTCATCGACTCAAAAAGTCAAGGCATGTTACAGCCATTTTCAGGTGCGGAAATAGCGCGAGCCAAATGAAGACTCGAACTCGCTTTGATGCGGAGTTTGGTAATAACCCTAGCGGCAAAATACTTGCTGCCCTCCCTCCATCTGTCGAATCTGGAAACAACACCAGAAACGGCAAGGTTGCAGCGTTGCATAAGCTGCTCGGTTGAAGCTGTCTCGCTCGGCCGAAACTTAGATCCAAATCAGATCAATTCGAGTCAAGCTGATTAGTTCTTCAGCTGCACGTCATGACAGGAGACCCGGTTCAAAACCGAAACGTTCGACAATGAGTAGGCGCTCTCTGATCTTCGTTTGTGCTCCTTACATTTACTTATATGTTTATCTAAATTTCGGGTGCAAAAAGCTATAAGGGACAGCAAATATCACGTCATAAATGATTCAATCCCGAGAGCAGGAGGAGGAGGAGGAAGCGGCCCAGATCCGATCCAACTCACGCTCCCCACGACCAATAATTGCGCCGAGAGAGAAGATTCCCGTCCCACGTAGGCGTGACGCCAGCGAGGCCCTCTCTTCCTATTTGCGGGAATTATTCTTCTTCTTCTTTCGCACACAGAAATAATAACAATAACAAAAAGGAGACGGCCGTTGAATTTCGCAGAAAGATGTTGATAGTCAAAAGCTGACACCAACTCGCCCACCTTCTGAGTTCAACTTTTGCGGCCACGCTCCTCTTCTGCAATCTCGGGTCATAACGTGGCAAGACGAACTACAAACTCATTTTCTAATTGGATTTTTGGGTGAGCTCGATTCGGCATATGTCATTTAAAACTTTGAAAACGTGATATTTGTGAAATTTGTATCAGGTTCCTGTTGAACCCGTTTGATTTGTTAACTTAAACCTAAGTATCGATACCTTAATTTTGAATTTATATCACATGGTCTTACCACGTGTCGTCGTACGTGTAATCGGAGGAATTTCTAGAAGGCGTGAAATTCAAATTGAGATGAAGATTTTGTTAGTTTTAGCATATTCAATGGATAAATATAGGATTTGAGTTATATTCGATCCGTAAAGAGATTTGAAGCTAATGGATGCACACCAATCTTATAAAGGATATCATATATGCTCGATCTCTTCAATTTTCGAAAAATTTTGAAGCAAACTCTACCACTCTATAAATAGAGACCGTGGAGACAGGGGTAAGAAGGGGCAGAAAATCAAGTCTTTTGGAGCTCTTGGGTGAAAAGGAAAAAATCAGAGAGGCATGAGTGGAGAAAGGGTGAGAGATTAGGGGAAGAGAGAAATCGTGGGGGCTGCAAAAAAATTAGAATAGAAAAGAGAGTGAGGGATGATCGCTGAGTCTTCGTGAGGGAGAGTTGACCAGCGAAGCAGAGAGATAAAAAGTGAGAAGAACGTGCTGCAGGAAAAGAAACATAGGAAAGTCAAAGAGGAGGAGGAATCTTTGACTCCTCTTTGACGTGCTGCAGGAAAGAAAAGAAGAACGTGGGCTGTTTTTCTTTGGAAAAATCGGCCACGATCAGAGCAAAAGAAGAAAGATCGCATTGTCTCGTGAAGCTTTGAAGGCGTCGTTCTGATTTGCTCCACCGTGTTGCCGCTCGCCTCTAGCGAACACTAACCCACCGTGGAAGTAAACGAGCTTGTTGTGATTTTTCCGATTGCCGCTTCTAAAATTTTTGCTTGCCGAAAGTTCAACTTGTGCTGCAACAATCGCACATCTCCTTGTCTCACCGATCATCGACGACGATTCTCGAGCTCCAAGGCTAGGACGCCGCTCTTCGACACGCTAAATTCACCTTCGTGAATTTCGTCGTTCGTTGCGATCCGGAAATTGTCTATCCAAAAAAGCTAAGTAAATATCTTATCCCAGTTTGATTTGAATATTTGATTGGTAAGATATGTCTAACTTGATTGATAACCATTACCCCTTGAGATTTATCTCATAATTCGCAACCGCACATCGATTTTTTATTCTATCTATAAGGTTTTAGATGGAATAATTAATTATGCGGGAATCTTTAAAGTTGATATTTTGATCTTTAAGGCTTAAGATCAATTTATCGATTTTATTCGCGAAATCTTTTGGCGAATTTAGATGCTATTTTCATGCTAAATTGATTTGATGAGTCTTCTTGGTTTAATGTGTTTTCTTTTTCTTATTCTAAAAATAAAAAGTTGCATGTTTAGATTAAATTTTGCATGATTAGATTAGATTGCATGAATAGATTAGATTGCATGAATAGATTAGATTGCATGAATAGATTAGATTGCATTTTAGTTATTGCATGTTTAAATTAGGCTTTTATTATTTTATTCCCAATCCAATAAAATAAAAAAAATCATATGCATGCCTTTCCATATTAGATTGCATTATTAGGATTTATTTATCGTTTAGATTAGGTGCATCAAATCTCATGTCATTGCATAGGATTTCATATCATCACATTTAGAAACTTAGGAGTCATGTTAGATTAGGTTTTCATATTTTAATTAGTTTAATTAATTCCGAATTTTCATTTAATAAATAAGAAAATGCCTAAAAAATACCTTTTTGCATATCATTTAATTAATAGCATATCATGTAGTCTGGATAAATTTAGAATTGCATATTTTAGAGCATGTTAGGTAGACACATTTCATTACATGCATCACATATTAGAATAGTTTGCATTTAAAAGTGAAAATCCCAAAAAATCATTTGCTTTTCTTATTGTTATATTTCTTTGAGTATTTAAATCACCGTGCATGTTAAGGAACGAAGTTAAAATTCATTCAAGTTGCTTGCAAATTATTTTTGAAATAGAAGATATAGGTACTCAAGTCCCCGAATTCAAAATCTCTTGTTCGTAGGGGTAAAGTATTACTCCCGGTACTTTGCATGGGTTTCTAATCGACCCACCGTAAATAAATTAGTGGCGAGTCCAATTGAAATCAATTTTGCATGTTAAAAAATTTAAAACTAAGTCGCGAATTGGTATGAGCTTGGGAGAGCTCGAGCTAAGTTAGGTTTAACAATCCATTAGCCTAACCTTAGGAGGTGCACTTTTGGGGAGGTCGCGACAGCTTGGCGACTCCGCTGGGGACTTGGTTCAATGAACTCTAGTGGATTTAGGCCTATTTTCTTCTTTTCAAAAATTGCTTGGCAGTGAAAATTCTATTTATGTCCCTAACACATGCGTTGATTGTTTTTGTAGGTTGATCTTTGTTTTGAGTGTTTAATTGCTCTATTTGGAAGTGTTGTTTGATATAAACTGTTGTGCATGCTTCATAATTTTAGCACTACACATTGGCACACACAACCTGTCGCCGGACCTGGGCTGCACTAGGATAACTTAGGATAGTGTTAAGTTGGATACAACTTCGACCGCGAGACCGCGTAGTAGAGGTTGCCTAGCTTATATCGTTTAAACAATTAATCAGTGAAAATGCCTTAATTACTGATATCAATTTATATCTTAATCATTTTTAGGAAGATAAAGCTATTTTTTCATTCACCCATACTTATAAACAATGCATATGTTTATTTTTAGGAAAATGTTTTCGAATTTTTCACTCTCCACAAACAAACAGAGCCAAAAAAAGCTTTAGAAGCAAATGATCAATCTCTAGAGACAATTTTGTATATTTCAAATTCTTAAATGTGTTGTAATGCTATCAACATTTCATGTCACGCTCGTTAGCTCTTTTAAAAATCCATTAGCACGAAAAAAGAGTCCGTTCTTTTTTTCAACAGTATAGTAGAGGGTACAGTTGTCCATCCCAACTTAGAGCGAATCTGATGCAAGTTACCATCAAACTGCACCCATGGCAATGAACACTAACAAAATCGTCCTTTCCAAGATTAAAAGGAGAATAAGAGACGTGAACGGATCATGGAACCCAGTCCCTTTCAGCAAAGAATATACGGATCCTTTCCTGTCATGGTAATATCGCACAGCATTGGATCTCAGTTTGTCTTTTTGTGCACGTGTCTCGAATTTTTTTACTTTTGTATTCTGCCAATTGCAACACTCCCTTTTGCACCATCCATGAATGTTACCAAAATCCTCAATTAATCATGCTCAAAGGATTGCGTGCACTTCCTGTCATTCTTGAGTTGATTTGGCACGTGTGAAAGGCGTGTAAATACCGGGACCAGAGTGTAGTAGAGTTGTGGAAGAAGCTCAAGAAAATTACTCGAGTCCCAAGAGCAAGTGTGTGTGTGTGTTGTGTGTTTGGGTGTCTATGTCTCATCCTGAGCTTATTGTACTGTCCCCAATCTATGTGGGCATTTTGAGGTTTACTTAGGCTTTAGCTGGTTGAAAAAACATGACAAATGCATTCTTTGCAAAAATTATGTGTTGAAGATCCCTTTTTTCCATAAGATGGTTTCGTATGATTATGTTTCCCGAAAAAATAGGAGTAGTAATTATGATCGGTTACTCAATTATAAAAGACGCAGTTCATGGACTATGTTGATAATTAGTTATCTGACGAAGATGTCAAAAAAACTCACTCTTGAATTCACTCGAGTCCTCCACAAAGTTCCACTGCCCCGTACAAGCATATGTTGCATAGTGTACGTATACGTTGTGTATGTGTCGTTTCATTTGTTATTCGTTTCTGCCATCGTCTCGTTTCTCATAGGTTAGACAATCAAAGTCGAGCAAGCGATGATTTTCTCCAGGCTGGTTAACAACGCTACACTCCAGCATGAGTTTGGAGTGGAGATCTTCTGATCACTCACGGTCAAAGGAAGATGCATACGACTCCCGGTCAAAGGAAGCCTCAAGCCAAACTGGCTTCATACTTTTTCACCTTGTGGAAACCCAGAAACAGCTATAAAGGACTGGAAAAAGGTATCTCCATGGAGCTTGGAGTGGAGATCTTCCGATCGCTAAGAACACCCGAATCTCTGCATATTTTCCACAGATCCCGATCGCTGCTGATTCACGGTAGATGCAAGGGCGAAGAAGGCGAGTGAGAGAAACAGGAGGAGAGAGAAAGAAAGAAACCAAGAGCCACGTGAGTGATGCACGGTCAAATGACTTTGCCCACGCAATCGTCGCTTTCGCCAGCCGCAATCTCGGAATCCCATTTGTGCCCGCTCTCTCCGGTGGCAACGTGTGGCATGTCTCATTCTCTCTTTGCTGTCATGGATTACCATGGAAACCCTATCTTGCATATCCCGTTTCGTACCCTCGTGATTGTGCATAGGTGAGGACGCATTCACAGTTAAACCTCATTTAGGGTTTAACTGTGAATACGTCCTCACAGTATGTGACTATACACGGATGACGTGTTTTTTAATTGGATAAGAGAGGTTTTCATATTGAGTTTAAAATTGCTGAAGATACTACCGTATACCGCTATATTTCATGAGCATATAGGCAACAAAAACAAAAAGTACGTAATTGTAAGACTTAAATGATACTTGCACGGGTTGTCTAAAACACATGCACGGGGATCATACATATGATTGATTCGAAGCGATGCTACATTGCAACATGTGCATAAATTACTTTGTAGCCCTTCGCTTAAATCACCAGAATAATACTAAAAGTTACAAAACTTAAATAAGTAGACAAATCTCTTTAAGCTGTGCTTTGATTAGGACTGTACTAATAAGACATATTGCCTTATGCTCAAGGCACTAAAGTGATGCTGGCAATTAGACGAGTCTTTCTAGAAAAATAGAATGATGTAACAAATTATTATAGTATTTTTACAAAATGAATTGTATCCAAACACCCAATAGTAATCTCGAGCATAACTTTTTCAATCAATATGAAACTGTCTATCTTGTTCAAGATCATTTGTTTTATAACACTACTTGCTTCGCTGCGCTGCCTCCCTCCCCCCCCCCCTTCGGGCCGCGGCACTCCCTACTACAGTGCCATCCATTTCACTAGAACAAAGACAACCTCAGCAAAAGATCCCATCCGTAGCTTCTTTCAAGCTTTGATTAGGATTGTACTAATACAGATATATTGCCTTATGCTCAAGCCACTAAAGTGATGCTGGCAATTAGACAAGTCTTTCTAGAAAAATAGAGTAACGTATCAATTACTATAGTGTTTTTACAAAATGAACTGTATCTAGATGCTCAATAGTAATCTCGGGCATAACTTTTTCAATCAATATGAAATTGTCTATCTTGTTCAAGATCATTTGCTTTAGAACGCTACTTGCTCCGCTGCGCCCCCGGCACTCCCTACTACAGTGCTATCCTTATCACTAATACAAAGACAACCTCAGCAAAAGATCCCATCCGTAGCTTCTCTCGACACTATTGGAGCTTCAAGTTGCACCCTCTCTCTCTCTCTCTCTCTCTCTAGAACTAAGACAACCTCAGCAAAAGATCCCATCCGTAGCTTCTTTCAACACTATTGGAGCTTCAAGTCTCTCTCTCTCTCTCTCTCTCTCTCTTCTGATTCAGCTCACAATTAGCAGCTCCTGTCTTTCCACCATGTCTGAAGGCAAGAGCAATCCTTACAGCAGTTTTGACCCTTTCAGCTACAGTTTCTCACCCTGCCCTGCTTTCAACGATAGTAACAATCCCTTCTTTCACGATAATCAATCTCAGCAGCAACAACTGCTACAAGCTACAGAAGATCATTCATCAGCTCCCTTGAATTCTACCTTCAGAGAATTCTTAGACGGTTCCGTGGATTACAACACTCTCTCAAGAGCCTTTGACATGTCTTGTTGCTCATCCTCTGAAAAAATTAGCACTGAGGCTTCGACAAAGGGTGCATCGATCCTGAGCGAGAATAACCACCAGTCAACCCCTAATAATTCTTCATCAGCCCTGTCTTCATTGTCCAATGAGATGGCGACCATCGGATCGGAAGATAAAGACAAGGGCAAGATTATCCAAGATAAGCAATCAACAGGATGTCTTGACGATCCTGACCAAGAAGAGAAGTCTAAAAATGGGTAAGTTTTGAGTCTTGTCCATCTCATACTTGCTTTTCTTTAGAAGATCCAGTTCCACTGTGATTCTGGGTGTGAGAAAATGCTGCGAAATTTTGCAAACCAAGAAATTGCTCATTCTTCCATCAAGGTCAGAATATATATTTACTAATTTTTTTCATATGTTTCAATTGGTGATGGTCGGTAATACATGTTCACAACATCCAAATGAAACGAAGTTGAAGGCTGCTGTTGATTTATTGACTATTTCATAAAAACAAATTAACGAATTAATTGAAGTACGGATCTCCATAAATTTCTGCGGATCTCAAGGGGAAAGACGGAAGCTGTAGAAACCCTTCTCCTAATTTATTATGCTCAACCTGCTATTTGATGAAAGTGAAAGCTAAAATAAGAATCCATGGAGAAAAATTCAAAATTTGGTCAATAGAACTCAGCAAAGTGCATCACTTGGTAGATCTGATTTTTTTAGTTTGCCTAATTAACTCTTCAGGGACAAATTTAAAAGGAAAGAGAAGCGCCCGAGGCAACCTCGGTTTGCTTTTTTGACAAAGAGCCAGATTGATACTCTTGAAGATGGATATAGGTGGAGAAAATATGGACAAAAGGCAGTAAAAAATAGCCCTTACCCAAGGTATTATTTCCGGTCCAATTAATTTGCTGTCTTTCATTATGCGAACATCTTTAATGTCACAATTCCACATAAATAGTTGTATGCAAATCTTCATGAACACCCAGTATCTCCAACATCGTTTGTGTGAAAAAAGCGTCAAACTTCTTTACCATCAGTACATAGTGCACCGTTCCTTTAGTACTTACTTTCTGGGAAATATAATCAAGTTTCGAAAAGTTATAATGGGTTGACAAGTTAGTAATCTTTAGCACATGCGCAACTTATGTGTCTCTTGGTCGACAATCATCTTTCGGACGTAGTTATCTACTATACTTTTTGGCAATTCATGACCTCAATTCCTCTATTTGGCATTCAGGTACTTCTTGTGTACATAGTTTCCACCTTCTCGTGTTCTTTGTAAAAGCTGTAATCTGAATAATGACTGCTTTCTTTGAAATAATACTTGATTGCCCTTTTATAGCCCTTGAGGAGGATTCGAATTGATTATTCCTATCACGACGGGATATACCTACCTTTTACCATGACTGAAACCATGTTCTCATGACTGAAGTTATCATAAATTGTTTACGAGGGAATTTAAGGATCCATCATAGAACATCGACATACAAGCGGGCGTGAATCTCTTTGTTGATACTTTCTGTATTGACTTAATCAATGACATCAAATCTTGTGAGAAATAAGGAATCTAGCTAGGCACATTAGCACAAGACAGCCTAAAACTATATCGGTTGCTGAGAAATGATTGGAACGAGATTTTACAATAAATTAAATGCTATGATTCGTCATGCTCCCCCAATAATCTCTTCGAATTCTTTAACTATTGCAGAAGTTACTACAAGTGCACTAGCCAAGTATGCATGGTGAAGAAGCGAGTTGAGAGATCGTTCCAAGACCCCTCGATCGTGGTCACAACATACGAAGGCCAACATAATCATCACAGCCCCGCGACTCTTCGGGCCAGTAACTTTACCAGGATGTTAATACCTCCGAATTTTCGATCAACATGTCTTATGGAGCCTCCTTCCTTTCAATAAAGGTTATTGGCTCAGTTACTCCAAATGGAAGACAATCAACAAGACAAACCAATATCCAGAATTTACCAAAACTTGGACCTTGAACTCCAATTTCGACTTCCTTGAGAATCTATATTTTTTCGTAGAGAGGTGCGAGTACATCGGTCTCAGAGAGAGCACCTTTGAAGACTCGTAATCTTATGTTGCTTTGTAATTGTATTGAAATATTATTGACATACTAATGTGCCTATATCATTCCTGTGTAGAGTAGTTCATTGCTATATGTTCTTGAGCTGAGCTTGATATGGTGTAAAGCCGGCTTCTGATGCTGTAGAGATCAAAGCTGAATGCCGTGGCGTCTCTTCCAAGCGAGAAAAAGAAGGGGGTCAGACGTTTCTCGTTCTTGAATCATCTTTACTATCGATATATTTGTTGCATTCTCTTTATCATCAAAATGCACAGCTTTTCCAAGTACTCCGTCATATAAAAAATGATTTATTTTATTTATGATCCAACTCATACAATATGTTTCCTCACTTACTCACGCCATAATATGTTGAGGCCCCACAAATCATACCCAGGCCAAAGCAGGCGCAAAAATTGCGAACATACAAAAAAGGGCTGTGCATAAACAGCATTAACGTGGACTAAAAAATAAATTGTTAGAGATTAGCATTACATGGATAATCTAAGGCAATTTATAGAAAAATTTAAAGTCACAAATGAAGCTTGCATATCATAAGGAGCTATTCACCAACGGATCTTCCACCACATAATTGCAATACATGCTCTTCCTATAGCCATATTTCATTGATGTGAAAATCAATCGATCTCCTTGATCAATTATTCATTATATTTATATCTATCTAGATACATCCCAGGGATCTTCAATTTGATGTCTTGACTTGCTGATTGAAAGCAACATTAGCTCTTGCTCGCATAAAAAAGTAGAAAACCGAGGTATGTTATTAGGAAAACTTTGACTTGACGTGATTTTGTTTGAATGCATCTTTGCAACCCGATAATTACAGACCGATGCCCCTAAAGCAAAACTTCTAATTGATCGATCTGTGACATCCCGAGTTCATATCAGTAGAGAGAGGTTTTTAAGTCAGTATCGACCCTCAAATGGTCATCACCTTATATAGTTGCTCTGACTCATTTCTTAAGAGCTTAATCCACGTGAAACGGGTCAAGTCGTTGCATTATCTTAGCAAAAAAAGAAAGTAAATCAATTCTATTTTAGAGAACTTCTTGTCACCAAAAATGCCTAACTTTATCAGTAAAGAGACATAAGCCAACACATCCGTACGCATATACATGTAATTGTCATGTATGCTGCTAATAAGTCAACGGACTGACTTTTATTCAACACCAACTAAAAAAAGCGTGTGCTCTTCATGTGCGTGGCAAATGGGAAAATATTTGTAAGGGCGATTTGAGTACTTTATCAAAGGAAATCAAAATTTTATAGAATCAGAAAGATCTGGTTTTTTTGCAAAATTTCAAAGAATAATATGATTGTTGTATTGGCCTTTTAGATTATCATTTTGTTTATGATCTAATAATATATGAAAAAGTATCAAAAAAATCATAAACTTATTGTATTGATACAAATTAGTCATAATCATTTTAATTCGACTAATTTACTCCCAAACTTTTTGCATTTATATCAATTGAATCCATTTGCCCAATTTTAATTGAAAATTGGTAACATAGACAATAGGCATCTTAGGTGGCATGGAACAACACTGACATTGACATTTTTAATATTTTAGCAATTATTTTTTTCTTCATCTTCAATTTTTTTCTTTTATCTTTTGTTTAAACTATGGAGTTGTGAAAAAAAGAAGAAGAAAGGAAAGTATAGAAAGAAGAAAAGAAAAACAAAATGTAATAAAAATTTTAGAAAATGAGAAATATTTGTGTATATATTGTCTATTTGTGCCAATTATGATGCGTAAAACGATGAGCGTTCTGTTTCCTTTTGGTTTGATTTTTTGTGTCCCTTGGGCCCTTTTCATCTCCAGTTTACTGATCGTAATATTTATCAGTCAGGTTTCTCCAAACAAGCGTCGGTTGCTGATTTTCTTGCCAGGTTGGACTAGTCGTCTATGCTTAAAGATTTTTTTGAATCTTGGGGCGTATCTCTTCCTCCTATGCAGGATATTCCAGACACTTGCTGGTGGACAGGTTATTCATCTGGGACTTTCTCCATTGCTTCCACTTGGAATATTATCCATTCTAAAGGCCAGCCGGTAGCTTGGCACCGTTTCATTTGGGATAAGGCAATCATCCCTCGACACCAATTTCTTTTTTGGTTGATAACTAGGAAGAGATTACCGACCTAGGTATTCTTATTATCTTGCCGCAGGATAGAGGATACCAACTGTATATTTTGCAATCTGCAACCAGATTCTATCGATCATCTGTTTTTTGAGTGCCAACCATTGGCACATTTGGCTATTTTTTGGGCTGCCAAATGCAACTTGGCTTGGTATAATAGTACATGGACTGCTAATCTTAACTGGGTGATTAAAACTATTTCTGGGAAGGACTTCCACAGTAGCTTAGCTCGATCGGGTTTTGGAGCCTTATGCCACATAATATGGATGGAGCGGAACAATGCCATTTTTCGTAATCATCATTTCTTCCTATTAGCCATGAACAAACGTCTCGAGAAGTTCATCAAGGATAAGGCTATGACGTTCACACATGTCCCAGACACTCCGAGAAATAGGCGTATGCAACGCAATTGGAACATCAATCCATCTATCTTTGACTAGGGGGCTCGGTATAAGCTAGCCTTGTGTTTTTTCTTAATGAATCTATTCTCCTAGGTACCACGACACTCTTGCACTCATCTTGACATTTTTTCTTCATGAGTGTGAGCTACTTGTGGTGTCGGGTCTCTCTATTGTAAGTTTGGCAAAGTTCTAATATAATTCTTACATTTACCCAAAAAAATGATGAGCGTTCATATTAGTGAATTTTAGTCAAAATTGATCGAATAGACTCAATTGGCATAAATACAAAATGTTAATGACTAAACTTGATCAATTGAAAAATTAGAAATGAACAGTATAAATACAATAAATTTATGACTTTTTTGATAATTTCCCCTAACATGTGGTTATTACTCAATTTATTAGCCATCTAGATTACTGAAATTTCCCATTAAAAAATTGAGGTCAAACTGAAAGTTGTTTTGATGTTGTTAGAGGTTTGCGATGCATTCACTTTATGCAAGCTTAAATGTTTTATAGGCTGAGAGGGCAAGTTATACTGAGTGAAGAATGATCATCTCAACTGAGAGAGAGAGAGAGAGAGAGAGATGCCAAAAAAAAAAACCATTTGAAATTGTAAGGGAACCAAAGTTGAAGAAGTATTATCTGGATCCTGCATTGCTCCTTTATAACTTTTCCCACATTATTAGACAAGAACCGACTCCAGATAGTTCATCACCTATTATTAATCTTAATTATAAGGCGAAAGAAATAATGCCCCACATCAAACAAGCGTTTCAGGAGCCCCATGTCACTGATCAGCAAGGGCGGGATCGCGTCGCCATTCCCCGTCGCGAATCTCCGGAACGCGAGCACGCACGAGATCAAGCTCTGCCTCGAGCTCTTCATATTCACGAACGCATCCTTGTACTCCGATGCTTCTATCATCGGGAGCGCGTCGCTGAGTTTGTTCGACGCCGCGGAGAGCGTCACCGTGCAGACTCGGAGTGCCTGCCTTACCCCCGGGGACGTGGCCGTTCTTGAGAGCTCATCGGCGTGGACATGGCCGTAATCAGCCTGAGAGTACATGCAGAAGAGGACCGAGTATATGAGCTCCGGAATGTCCTCCGTCGGTTCCGACGACACGCAGTCCTTGCAGGCGTCGACCTCTAGGGTTTGGCTGCATAGGTTTTGAATGAAAGACGTAGCATCGGCTTTCACGAAAACCGAGGACGGCCGAGAGAGTTGGAGGGAGAACAGGACGAGGCAGAATGTGGCGAGGAGATGAGAAGAGTCGAAGGAAGTCGTCATGCCCTTCCGCTTTGAAATTGTTTGAGAGGAGACGGTGGGTGGGGGAGGATTAATCTTTATGACGAAGGAGCTCGGATTTCGTTAATATTACTCGACGTCTAATGACTCCTTTCCAAATTAGAGTGTTGCATGAGGGAGATCCTCGCTTGATTATTATGAACAGCTGTTAGTTTTCTGAGATGGCATATTACAGAATTTTCTTACTTGTCGTTCAATCTTTACCAAATTAGAAAATGTCATATAAAGATAACTTAAGGACAGGGTCAAACTAGGCTTTAGACATCATCATCATCCATGTAAGATAATTGTATTAATACAAGAATCTCAGCCATGCGTGAACTACGGTCCGAATTTATCAAGAGGAGCGCAAGCTCTCATTGCCCGAGCCCTAATCCCAGAACATTTCACAACATCGCCTTGTCCTTGCGGGAGTTCATTGTTTGCGCAGAAAAATAGACAAAAAGAGTAATGATGGAGGCTAAAACGCCACCTGGGTCATCTCAATTAGAAAATGGATTTAAATAGTCATTCACAACCATCCGCGAAGGATTTCTCAAAAAGTTAAGGATTAATAATCCTTTTTTGGAATCGAATGGATTCAGTCTTATACATACGCGAGGAAGGTAATCAAAAAAGAAAGAAGATGAGTTCTTCTATCTTTTATCACTTAATGAGAAATATATGAGATGAGATGAGATCCATGCTAGTCCTTTACCATTTTATTATTTCCAATTTTATAAACACGGGTTACATTATTCTCTAGAGCAAAAGCGCGATGCTCAAATGACTTGTTAGGTACGACAATTTCTTTCACCGAGTGTTTTGGCACCGATGATTTCGAGGGGATAGTAGAGGTTAGACGAATTGTTTGGATACTGCTACCCCAAAGAATTGGAAATTCTCTTATTTTGGCAGTAGACATACCAAATTCGATTGGAGTTGATTTTCAGGAACAAATAAAAGAAAGACAACAATGACATTAGATGTACACAAGCTAATCACTTTCGAACACGAGCAGTTCAATTGTCATCTAATATGCTAGACTAAAATTGAGGATTACAATTTTACCAACCTGTCGACTTGACCTGCCCTGCCCTGCCCTGCCCATCATTCCATGTCTAATTAAAACATGTAGATTTCTAATATTAACCTAGTTTCTCTATATAAGTTGTCCGACTTTGGTAATATTAAATTTCTTATTTCCAGCATATAGTTTCCACTATTAACACAACATTTTCAACGATCTATACCATTTTCTCATCAAATTTCATTATTTTTTTCTCCACAAAAGTAGAAGTTTAAGAGAAGATAATATATTATCTAAACCCGTGGTCAATTATTTAGTTAAACCACAATTCTTTCATATTTGGTAAAATCGACTATCTCTATAATTTTTTTTCTATGTCGATTCCCAATATACATGGTAAAAACTTTTTAACTCTGATATACTCATCAGTTCTTGTTGTATAATCTTTGTACCAATTGAATATATCTCACAAGAAAAAGCTTTTTATATATATTTTATATAAATTTATCTCTATGTCAAAATGATTTATGTGAATTGATTTCTTAAAGATGGATTATTTCTCTACCTTATGTAAGCCCCTTTTCAATAATCCAATGCAACCCTTCATATTACAAGACTCTTCGTTCATTCTCTCTTTTTAGATTCATCTTCCCACCACCCTGCAATTTCCATAAGAAAAATCTCAGCAGATCCTTTCCTTTATCTCCACACTTTGTTTTCAAAACAGCATGAGAATTATCACTTCGTGCACGATAGTAGAAAACCTTTTCAAGTTCTTTCGTGTCTTCCGCTTTATATCAACTCTCGTCATGGTCACGTACCTACCTAATATAGCTTTTTCTATAGTTCAGAAGACAAAATCTCAGTATTCGGAAGCCCCATTACTTAGTTTTTTCTTTCTCTCTTTTCGGTTTTCAGTTTGCGCGTCGGTTGCTCGGCATCTCGGTCCGAAGTCGAATCTCGCGAGTGTCGCTGTCCGAAACGCCGAAGCCGAAAGGGACGGCGAAAGCGGTCCAGCTCCGATCCAACTCACGACTTCCCACGTCCAATAATTGCGCCAAGAAGGAAGATTCCCCTCCCTACGTAAGCGTGACGCCAGCAATCTCTTCCTATATATGGGAATTATTCTGTCAATTATTCTTCTTCCTCGCGCACAACAATAACATCACCAATAATAATAATGAAACAACAATAAATATAATAGCAAGAAGACCGTTGGATGTGGCAGAAAGGTGTGGAGAGAATCAAAGGCTGACACCAAAAGTCAGTCGCCCTCTGAAATTCAACTTTTGCGACCACGTTGCGCCCGCTCCTGCGATGATCCCCCGGGTTCGCGGTGCCAGAGGAGAAAAGGAAACGAGAGAGGAAAAGGAAGCGCTCGGAGAGCCGTTTCAGGTCCCCCCCCTCCGGTTTTCTAACAAACGGTGCCTGAGATGGAGCTTTGAGACCAGTGGGAGATTGAGACCGAGATCATGAATAAACAGCCATTTATGTTCTCGTCTTTCTAGTCATGATCAGACGTCAATGATGAGCACGAGCAGGACTTGCAAGACTGGTAATGGTGCAAAAATGGGGGCACTTGATTCAGGACATGAACGGACATTACATGAGGGAGGGAGGGAGGGAGGAATTTGTCTATGAAAGGGAAAGAGAGAAAACACGTATGTATTTGTTGATACTTTGCCAATGAGAGGACTTGGATGTTACACCAGAGCCCAAGAAACCATTTGTGATCCGGAAACCAGAACAATTTCGACAAAAAGGCACTACTACGGTCGCCATCTGTACAATCTCTCTCTCTCTCTCTCTCTCTCTCTCTCGGGGGAGTCGGAGGTGAATATTTCAATCATTCCATAACTGTGTCGAATGAAGTAAGCGAAAAAACCAAACTAGACATCTCGGCCTCATCAACCGAATGAACCATCTCCCCCATTTGTGCATAGGAGGAGCTGGAGGGCTGCACAGAAGAGTTTTCAATCTCTTATGTATTGATATGTCGGACGGCCTTTCATCCAACCGGGTCAATAAGCAATTAGGAATCCATATTGTCAGCTCTACGCCTGAGTTATCTCGATTTTATGGCTCTCCGGATTAGCTTGGCTCTCCACGTCAGCTGAGCCAGAAGCTTCTTTTATCGACTCGATATCCATGCTGGCTGTGCGGCTCTTCCTGTTTCTTCGATCCTGAGAAACAAGAAAGTGACATTATGCTCTTATTAGGACACACTTCGGATGAATTTCTGAAGGATAGGCAATATTAATGCGGTTAACAAGTAGATGGCTTCCCCAAAAAAAAAAAAAACCACACACCTCGCGAAATGGATAATCGTCGGCCTCGAGCATTCGCACGACCTGAGTCATTTTTGGTCTCTTATCTGCTTCAGGATCAACACATCTGAGTGCAACCAACAAGGCGCGCTTCAAAGCACGCGTTGCTGGTTTAACTTCAAGGGTTGGGTCCACAACCTCTTCTGCTCTCCTGGTTCCTACCATCACTTTCAGCCACTCGACAAGATTTACCTGCCACAATCAGAAGCGCATTTGAAGAGATTATAAGTAAGCTCTCGCAATGAGCGCCCTATTACATTTATTTGACAATCACAGGAAACTATCACAGTGGCAAAACAGGATGAAGTCTATTACACTTATACAGCATCTGGTTTCAGCATCTATACTTGCAGTTTACCAGAGTGGAAAAGAGAGCTTCGGCAGAGATATGATAAGTAAATTTTCATTGACTTGATACCTCATTAGCTGGTCGAGCATAGTCCACTGGGTCCCTTCCCGTGATTGCTTCAAGCAAGAGGACACCAAAGCTGTAAATGTCGCTCTTCTCATTCAACATTCCTGTGTTGGCATACTCTGGAGCCACGTATCTGTAATCCATAGAGAACGTACGAGGTAAAATCAGTTCACTGGCTGCACTCTCATACGAGCAAACTCCACAAGGCAGACAAGACAAGATCCATACATACCCAAATGTTCCCATCACTCGGGTCGTAATGTGACTTTCTCCTGATCCCAGCAGCTTAGCCAATCCAAAGTCAGAGACCTTGGCATTGAATTCATCATCCATCAAAATGTTGCTCGACTTGATGTCCCGGTGGACAACCTTGGGTTCTATTGCTTCGTGCAAATACGCAAGCCTGAAAGGTAGTACAATTTCTTACAGACTTCCCCACTAGATATTAGGCATAATTAAGCCCACAGTAATGAGTTAGAGCATCTATGATAGTTCAAAAATGGAGCAACTTAATGGAGCACCAACTATCCTGACAACTGACAAATCAAAGTGGAGGTCGATACAAAAAGGCATTGCAAAACATGAAAAGAATTGGTGGAAGACAGATGATTTTGCATCCTATACTTACGCCTTCGCAGTTCCAAGGATAACCTTCATGCGGGCCTCCCAAGTGAGGACACCCCGTTCACGCATAGCTCCGTGCAGCCATTGTTCCAAGTTTCCGTTGTTCACGTATTCATAAACAAGCATCCTGAAGTATAGGCACATCAAATCACATTGTTATAGAAAGTCCTAGAAGGACGAGCAATCAGATGAGGGTAATCCCAATACCATAATGCACTGATACAGCAGATCAAGTATTGAGTACAAGCAGTTAGGACTAAGAACAATCTCCATCATCCAGGAGAGTGAAAAAAACAAAAAAGGAAATGGCGCCATCAGCAAATAAGCAAATAAATCTTGCCTGTGAACTCCTTCAATACAAAATCCCAATAGCCGTACAAGATTTTTATGCCGAACATGACCGATTGCTTCCACTTCAACCCTGAATTCTTTCTCAGCTTGCCCTCTGTATAGCCAGATCATAGTAAAGTCAACGACATGTCTTCGAATTAAAACTTGAGAAATCGTAGGACATCTATTTGGAAGTATACTTACAAATTATTGAGAAGCTTTTTGACAGCTACCTCAGTTCCATTAATTAGTTTGCCCCTATAAACAACTCCATAACCACCCTCACCAAGCACATTCTGTGGCGAAAAGCGATTAGTCGCAAGCTCTAGATCCCTGAGAGTAAACCAGTGACCCCATCCAAGGTGCGAAATTTCCGGTAAGCCAATTAAAGGAGAGGCAGTAACAAGTCCAGCGTAAGGCAACGATTGATTTTTTCGAACATGCCCAGAGCTTCCTTCTTCTCCTGAATGCGAACTAAATCCCCTCTCCGGGTTGTAAACAGAGCTGCACTGACTCAGGTTATCCGGATCGCTCGATTTGCTTGTGCCCAAGTGGACGAGCATCTTCTCTGTGTTCTTCTCGATCGATTTGTCGTTATATGCAAGGGACACACTTTCTGGGTGATTAGGAAAATTCTGACCACCCACTCTGTCGACTCTGATATCCTTCGACACGTTCGGTATCTGGGAATGGGTAAACACGTCCGTCCTTTTCGATTTTCTCCGCAATGTGACCCAGATACATAAGGCGCAGAGAATCAAAACTATGAATGCGCCCACACAAATGCCAATCAAAACCCATAGCTTCACACCCAGAAAAGTTTCCGACAATTTCGAGTTCAAAGAACCCCCAGATGACATCTCTGATGCTCCAATGCTAGATGTTTTAGAAATTGCTCGGTTCTTTTTTTCCTCTGCCACAAAATTGAGAAAATTTGCTGCATTAGGTGATATACATGGCAAATAGGCTGTAACGTGAATGGTTCAACAAGTTCCCTTGCTCTCACTTGCAATAAATAAGTCAAAATTCATACTTAACAAGCACAGAGTAAAAGGCATAATGAAACGGATGAGGGCAGAACCTGATAAGAAAGAACCGTTTTCAGGCATTTAACACCGAAAGAAGAAGCGTGCAATGACAAAACATCTTATATTCATGGAAAAGCAAAGGGCGTCGGAAAAGTCGGTTAAAAGGGACCGAATGCAGAACCCAAAATGAGAGAGAGAGAGAGAAGAGAAGAACAAGGAGAAGAAAAATATGGCAAGTCCAAATCATTGAAAGAAGAAGGAATAAATATAACAAGGCATCGCTTATGATCCAAGTAAGACACCGTAGACAAAAAAGGAAAACTGGGAAACCATCTGAGAAAGTGAAGTGATTCAAGGGGAGGCAGAAAAAAGCAAATACCTTGGATGTGATCTGTGCTAACCCCTTGATCTTCCTCCTCGAAGGGCCCAAAAAAAAAAATCTCCCCTTTAATAACCAAACGTAGATTCAATGAGCACAGATACGATACGTCTTATGTGTAGACCTGAAATCACAGACTCAATTTAGCAATGTTGCAGCAGGAGTAGTTTGGAAGCAGCAGGACAGAGTCACCTCAAGTGGGCCAAACAATTAGAGTACTCACAAGAATGGGGAAAGGATAAGTGGCAACGTAAGGCCCAGCCAAAAATCTAACCTTGAAGGCAAATTTATGAGACGGAGAGTGAGGGTAGAGCGGTGAGATGGGAATTTTTGTGGGAGGAAGGAAAAAGCATAAGGTGGGTGAAATGGGGTTGGTGTGTGTAATGTTTGAGAGAGAGAAAGAGAGAGAAGGGCCTCCTATCAGAGAGCTGGAAAGGACTGAAAGCTTGGTTTGCAATGGAGGAAACGGGAGAGAGAGAGAGTAAAGGGAAAGCAAGAAAAAAGGAAAGAGGTGAACAGAGCAGGAATTTATTGCTGGGATGATGGCTATAAAGGTAAAGAGGAAAAAAAAAATAGAGAGAGAGAGAGAGAGAGAGAGAGAGAGAGAGAGGAAAATATGATGAAGACATGCGTGAGGGAGAGAGAGAGAGAGAGAGTCAACCCAACCGGAGGGAAAGGGAAGTAGTCGAAACTCTAGCACGAGCCAGTGCGTCCCTTGTTTTTCTGTCATTCTTCTTTTTGGTCGAAACAAGTGCCTTCTCTTTTTTCTTCTTTTTTTCGGGTCAAGTTATTACATAAATTATAATTTGAATTGAGATTAAAATAAGGGTTAATAACACAAATGACTGATGAATTTTGATCAAATATGCAATCCGATGCGATCCTCGAACTTTTGCTGGTTTATTCAAACTCTTAAGTTCATGAATTATATTTAACAAATTGAAACTTCATGGATCGGATTACACATTGGGCTAAATTCTATGGACCATTTGTGTCAAATTGAAAGTTTATGGACCAAATTACATATTTGATCAAAATGTAGAGACCATTTGTTTCATTTTGCCTTCAAATAAATAGATTAACCCTTTGTCTTCCAAATTATCTAGTTCTCTATTTTAACAAACAGCGAATTGACTATCCTTTTTATTTCTTTTACTAGAAAAATTAAAAGCAGACAAACGGTGCTAATGAGTCTTAGTGATGTTACCATGAAGAATCTCGCACGCACAACAAAATTAGTCATCATATGTTATATATTCGATAACCAAATATCCATCGTTCAAGCAATCGTCGCGTACTCAACTTGGCAAATACAAACTCACTTGGTTTGCGCATAAATTGATTATCAAATATAGTATCTTATTATCTAGTAATGGATAATACTTGCAAATGGTAAATTTGAATTTTTAGGGATATTAAAATAATTGAATTATTATACTTGACTAGCTAGATTGTATATGGTTAATATTGCCTGTAAATATTTTCATGAGTAAAATTCATTTAAAGAGTTAACTCTACTTGATTTTTTTAATGATTTTTATCTAGAAGAGTTGGGTAGATTATTTGTATAGTCTCCTGTGCAATATATAATGTGCTTTCATATAAGTACTCTCTACAATAAACCGAAACATTACTAAATATGTAAAAAAAAATTAGAGTGAAATATTCATACCGATACCAAATGTGACATAAAACATCTAATTATAATGATAAATAAGGAGTGCATTAAGCATATGAAGGACGAAAGATAAGATAAAAATGATACAACGCGATTGCTAAACGGCTCATGATAAATTTCCTTTGTTTCGACTTTTTCATCCTAAACATAATATCTGTCGATTTCAGATTATTATGATAAATATACTGAAAACTAGAAAATCCGGTGACTATAAACACGCGATATCTTTTTTTTTTCTAATGACTTACATATGATTCAAAACGACTTTCATTATTCTAAAAACCAATTAGTGGCCCACCTTGTTTATTCAATGGTATACAAAATTCTTTTGGCTTAATTTCTATAAAACTCCATAACATTTTCCTAATTTATGACTTTAAAAAAAGGACAATTTGGAAACCAAAAAAAAAAGTTTTAAAAGTCGAGAAAAGATAACTCCGGTGTCGTCACTTGCAAACTTTTCATAACTATTTGCCTCGGAATGCACCTTTGCTTCCGTCTTGTGCTTTTTTCCAACATGACTCCTCGGAATGGAAAACGTTGCGCACTTGACTTGCTAATTAAGTACTCCACATTGATCTATAAAAATGACTTATGAAGATTCAATCTTCCATGCAAAATCCGCAATCTTTAATCTCTCGTTCCATTTCATCCTCAATGAAATTGTAGAAAGAATTCACATTCGATTTGGTTCATAATCAACACGTTTGGCCTTGGCGTTCATAATTTCTTTCTAGCGCCAAAAGAAGAGGGGGAAGAAATCTATATATTGCTCGAGGATAAACCAAGTAACTAATCGCGATTTCGTTTAGATTCCAATTTACTAGTCCGTCATAATTTTTACTTTTTCCATATCTAGAGAAGGCCCAACTGGCTAAGGTACATCCAATGCAAGAAAGTACCTCATTAACATCATGGTTCGAGGAAGACCCGAACTGCAAACCGAGTGATGAGCTCGGCACACCAACCCTTTACGGTCGAGGTAAGGATAGAATCACAATTCGATTGATGAATCAAGCCGACGACATGCATTTAAGCTACAAAGTATGTATTTAGAAGGAATCAACGATAACACACTATGGGCGCGTTTGGTTCAGCTTTTTCAATGAGCTTTGAGCCTCCAGAGTCCCTTGAGAAGAATACGAGTTGTTTGGCAGCTTAAATAGTTTTGAGGTGGAAAATCGATATTGCTCTCAGTTCTCAGTATTTTCTCAAAACCCATTTACGTGGCGGCCTATGAAGCGCACCGCAAGTTTCCCTTTTTATCCTTTATATTTCTTTACGTTCCTTTTCTGGCATGAAATTCAACATGATGGTCGATGGATTCCCCCTTCGTTAGAAGACTTTGACCAAGTCTCCAGGGCAAATTAAATATTGTTCACAGTGCCATGGGATTCCCAATAGCGACGGTCGAGGTGATTTTACGAATTTGCCCCCAACGGGTCGTTTTAGGGATAATCATCATGCTAAGGACGATTTGACTAATAAACCTGACCCTCCCCCTCCCCCCCAAAGCTTTAATTAAAAGCTAAATCAAATCCCCAACCTCTCTTAAATATAAATTTAATCTAAGAAAAGACGTGACTTTCTTGGGCATCATGATGGCTGCTCCTTTTTATTTACATAAAATTAAAGCGAAAAGGGGTAGATTGGGAAAAAGCCACCAATTAGGGAGGGGGGAAGGAGGAGGGCCCCTTGGCTTTTGTCCGAAGCATGACTTTTGCATCACAGGACAAAGAAAGTTCTTTTCTTTTCAAATTATTTTTTTTAATAATCCCTTTTTTTTCTTTTTTTAGTAAGTATTTATTTTTATTATGGGAATTTGCCAGGTGGCGTGCCACTGGAAAACTGCCGATCTGTCGCCTAACATGAGCAAGCAGCGGCTGATCTGGCACCACTTATGTGGTCCCCATTTGGTAGCATAGGGGCAAAGATGTCAATCTAATCGAGCTTTTTCCGTTTTAGTATATCTCTTGTTTTCTCCCTCGAGCCTCGTTGCTCAATATGCCGCTCTAAATAAGTCTATGCCGATACGCCATGCATCTCTCTCTCTCTCTTCCTTTCCGATCCCATTGGACAGGACTACTCGGTCCGATCATATCCTCGGTGCTAAAAACTGGGGATCGGTCTCATCGATCCGATTCTCAATTTCGGAGAGGAATTGGACCGCCCGAATAACCAATCACCCTGACATCTCCGACCGATCCAGATGGTTAAGATGGATTGGCTTCGAAATATCAGTCCGTCCTAAAACGGATCAAGACCCGAGAGAGTAGTTTTGAAAGAAAAAATTAAGATCAGTCAACATACGTCCTCGAGACACCTTATTAACGCAAACGGCACGTGGAAATGCATCTTTCTTGCAAATTGCAATTTAAGTTAATCAATCGATTTGTTGACCTAATTATCTCTAAACCCCCCAGTAAATTTCACTTTTGTTTTTGGACATTTCATGGCCAATCGAGCTTATCCAATTAGTGAAATCTATAAGGTTTATCTTTGTTTTTATGGACTCGAGAGGCCTTTGAGAACGAGATTGTTTGGTCAATACGAAAATCACCTGGGAAAAGAGACCATGAAAAAGGTGTTATTGGAAGTTTAATTCGTACTTCATGCAGAAAAAAAAAAGGGTTTGAAAAAGGGACAACGTTCGAGATTATTGCTTGTGTTTATATTTATATTTCTTCTATAAAGTTTGTCTCGGCCTAAGATAAAGCGAACAACGGACGCAACCGATCATGCATGTCTAAAACCAAAAGGACCACTTAGTTCTTCCCTGAGGAAGTATTGGCCTCACATGGACATTTGATTGTGAGCGAGAAGGAATGGAAATTTCTTTCTTTCGTCATCCGAGACGTTCAGTGTCTGGACATTTCTAGAAATTGATATACGATAGAAAAAAAATGATATTGATGATTCATGAATTTTGATCAAATATGTAATGTGGTTCTTGAACTTTCGATTTGGAAAACTAACTTCAAAATTATATGAAAATATTTAATATATTCCCTATACTTAAATTGATAGAACAACAATACTGAACATTTTTCTATAGTTTGGAGACTATATTGTACATTGGGCCAAAAATTCATAAATCATTTATGTCATCATTCTTACATGATATTATCAAAATACGTATAAAATTGATATAATTAAAGTTATATGAATTATATGTTGAATATGTGTATGACTCCATTTATTGAATGTCTAGTCACAAATGGTAGCATCTATCGATTACATGGGTTAATCATAGTATTCACGTTATTCTTTCCCTTTTTTTTTAAAGTTGGAAGAAGATGTGCTGTCTTGGCATTAATTGATGATGGTTTGTTTTCCTAGCGCATGGACATCAAGTACGTGCCCTTGTGGTTTCTTTTTTTAGTGCTTAGGTCCATTTGGAATGACTTTTGCTCCTAACTTTGATTTATATTTTTTGCTTTTTAATGTTTTAAATTTTATATTTATCTTATAATGAACGCATTAGAAAAGTATTAACATTTTAAGCAGTTCAAATTCGTATTAAATCATTTTGTAATATGGCGCTTAAAATGATCGTTTTATATTTACACTAGAGTCGTAAATATTAAAGTTCCGCTTGTTTTTCACAGAAAATGCATAGTTTAGAAAGCATTTTTTTTTACAGTGATTGCCTATATCACTTAGAATAATTATTCAATGAAAATTATTTTCATCATCGACAATAATTTTATGTCTAAATATTTTATTGGATGCTAAAAACAAATTATGTTCATTCATTTTCATAAACGATATAAGTGATCATTTTTTTGAGAAAATATTTTTCAAATTATTTCATTTTTGAGAAACCAAAGGGATAAATATAAGTTTTAAGAAGTTGTCGGCATTCCATAGAAGTATTATTATGAAAAGACATGTTTGATCCTATGAATAAGCAGTTAACTCTTATAAGCAGAAGGGACCTCAAGATCGTATGCCGACAGTTTCTACTCAAAGCTATTCATGGATGACTCCTCCTTACCGTATGGGATATAGAGAAAAGCATGGTCAAAGCAATAAAAGGTGTATAAGTCCCTTTGGATGGAGAGAGAGAGAGAGAGAGAGAGAGAGAGAGAGAGAGAGAGAAGGATGCACAGCTGTACTGAGATATTTGATAGATAAAAGAATGATTTGGAATCGAAGGAAATGATTCTGCAAGCGCCAATCTCTCCGTAAGCTGGTTGACAGATAATAGATAGGGTGGAGCTGGAACTCCCGGAGAGCATCCAATGCCCAAAAGGACAAGGCTTTTTCTGAGCCTCATACGGTCACTCGGCGCACACTGAAATATACAAATTATATGATGCTTCCAACTTGGTGGTTCAGCTGCCATTAGAATATCGCTGGCTAGTTCATTCTCTTTCCTGGAACAAATCGATGCTGTTTCTATAATGGGCCTTTTCATTCTGTTCTCACCTTGAGGGTTGTCATCAGCATGACTCCAAAGAGAGACGATTAGATCCTTCAGGCAATTATAATATGCCCGGCAGGAATTTGTTATTCTGATGGTGTTCTCAGTGTCTGTATCGATGGTCCAATGAGATGATTTAACATTACATGCTTTGCAGCAGATGGTCCGAGGGTGTCATTCCGAAGCTCCCCCACCACACCCACACCATCATATGAAAGGGTTAGTTGTTAATTGTCATGATAACAGATCGTAATAGCCCAAGTTGATGATGATGGCGACTGGTATGTGAGATATGGAGTAAAATATTGCAATTGGCAGGGGAAAATTAGGCTAATTAAGGAAGGGGGTTTAGTTTCCTACCTTTTTCTTTCTTTCTTTTTTCAAAGGGGAAGATTCTTTGTTTGGGGACAGTTAGGTATGGTATGTAGTGTTAGGGTGATGGGAGACAAGGTTGTTTTACACGTCTTAAAAGGTTTCACAGATCAGTCTCATCAATTAGCAAGAACATGGAGGCATGATTTTCACCATTGTCTTCTCTTAGTGGATCTTCAAAAACCAGAAGTGATCAAGACAAAAGAACCTATGAAAGCTATTGTCATGATCTCTCTCTCTCTGTCTCTCTCAACGGATGTTTGGAATTCTTAGATCACTAAACTAATTAGCATTCGTTCCTGCAATACCGTTATTTTACACACGCTCGATAATTAGATGAGACACAGTAAACTAGTTAGCATTCGTTCTTGCAATACCGCTATTTTAAACACGCTCGATAATTAGATGAGACACAGTTTTGTATTCTTAGGCGAGTCTAAGAGATTATACAAGCGTGATTACTCAAACTCAAATCTTAAACGAGGAAGGCGAGCAGTCTATTCCATGAAAAGCTCTCCTGATAGCAGATTGATCACAGGTAAGCTGAGGCTGCTGTTAGATTAAGCCAACCTAAAAGATCATACCTAAGTGTTTGCTTGAGTTGATGTTCAATTTCATGCCGAAACATGAGGCTAGGTATAAGTAGACCAGATTCTTTCAACAATTGGATCATCCACAGTGCTTAAATATGAGGAGGCGTGCACTTTGCATGCATACATCAAGCTTACTAAGCAAATTTCCTCACATTCGACGTAAGCCAATATTCTAAAATTAATTGATGTTCTTAAGTTACTCTTTTGAACAAGAAAGAAGAAATGCTATCTTCTAGCTCAGGAGGGAAATTAGTCCCACAGAGAGGAACTTAGAAGGTAAATTTTGAGAGATCCGCGAGGGAGCGAAGAAACCGACATGTGCTAGCAGAAGAATTATGTCCTTCCAAAGGGGAGGGAAGGAGGGAAGACAAGTACTAGCAAACATTAGATTTAGTACGGTCCTTCCTTGTCATGGTAAACTCACTCATGATGATCCTTTATGTTTACCATTTTTACGGGAATTTACACTTTCTTGAAAAGTATCGGTAAATCAGGTTCCATTCTCAAGGTTCAAGAGTGAAACAATTGCTGGGGAATTAAAGAGTTTGACCACTGTTCACTGAGATTTTCAGGAACCATATCAAATTCAATCACCTGTCAAAAAGTTAAAAACATATGTAATTCGCTGACTCCCAAGTCCCACGCATTTTCATTGTGGTATTCCATCGCACGCTTCACTTTCCAGGCACAAAGTTTGTGGCATAAGCCCAGGCATTGTTGTTAACAGGGTCAGCAAGGTGATCGGCCAGGTTCTCCACTGGGCCTTTTCCTGTCACGATGGCCTGGACAAAGAACCCAAACATGGAGAACATGGCCAACCTCCCATTCTTGATCTCCTTTACCTTCAGCTCTGCGAAAGCCTCGGGATCTTCTGCCAGGCCTAATGGGTCGAAGCTCCTGCCCGGGTAGATCGGGTCGGTCACCTCTCCGAGTGGGCCCCCAGCGACCCTGTATCCTTCCACCGCGCCCATCAGGATCACCTGTGTGGCCCAGATTGCCAAAATGCTTTGCGCGTGGATCAGACTCGGGTTCCCCAAGTAGTCCAACCCGCCCTCGCTGAATATTTGTGCACCAGCCTTGAACCAAACCGCCTCGCCGAACTTGACCCCGTTGCGGGACAAGAGCTCGGGGAAGATGCACCCGAGGGCGCCGAGCATGGCCCACCTAGCGTGGATGACCTCAAGCTCCCGGTTTCTGGCGAAGGTCTCCGGGTCAGCCGACAGGCCCGCGGTGTCCCATCCATAGTCGCCGGGAAATTCACCGGTAAGGTAGGACGGCGCCTCCCCGGAGAATGGGCCCAAGTACTTGGCACGGTCTGGTCCATACCACGGGCTACCAGAGGCGACAGGCTTCGGTCGGGCCACGGTTTTGCGCATGCTAACTCTTCCTTCGCCGAGAAGGTCCAAAGCAGAGGGTGCAAGCTTCACGGCTCGGCCAGCGAGCGAAGGAGAAGACAAAGCCATTGTAGAGGCAGCCATTTGGGGTTAGAATGCTGGAGATGAGTATTGCCTTTTGGGTTTGCTTGGAGATGAGGAATGTTGTTGGGGTATTTATACAAGAGAGGGATCAGGCCTCTATCTTCTAGGATATCTCTATCTGATTTCTCATTGGCGATGTTGATGTGCACGATTTTGCTTTGCATCTTTCCAGTTGGCCTTCTCTTCTCCACCCATAAGCTTGGCAGTTTCTTCGTCCACCATTGAAAGAAATTTTTTAGCTTTTGGATAGAAGAAGACTCTCTCCTTATCCAATAGAATTCACCCACGTGGATACTGTAATGGATAGCCTACAGTACAGAGCCAAAGGACTCAGATTTTGGTGAGCATATCCACATCCCTCCCCAAACTTGTAGCCGTTGACTGTTTTAACTGTCGCCTGTTGGAGGCTTAGCTCGGTCTTCTACTTTATCTTAGGGACCATAATATTGAAAGTTCTAAATTTTGTTACGAAAGTACAAACATATGAAATTAAATCCAAGTGCAATTGAATTCTAAAACTTTTAATAAGTACAATCAAGTCTTAAAATTGGATTGCACTTTTTGAAAAATTTAATACCCAATTGCACTTTCGTGACAACTTTTAGAAATCAATTACACTTTCGTGACGAGTTTTAGAACTTTCAATACATTTATTCATTTTATTTATGTCAACTGTCTATTAAATTCCATATAATATCTTTCGCAGGTCAATCAACCGAAAAGAACATAATAAAAATGGCATCAATCGGGTAAAGCATTGTTCAACTTCGCATGTAAGTTTTAAGTTTTCATGGGGTTATGATTTTGCTTCCATATCATAAGTTGTCATCCTGAGCATCGAAATGATATAGCAGGTTATGTGCTTTCCTCTCATGAGGTACGTAGCCATCAACGTCGTTATGTCTTTAACACGATTGTCCCAGCTCAGGTTGCATTTCTTAAGCGATATCCCATCAACAGAATCACACCGACAATGCGGCCAAGCACAGTCGGCGGAAATTGAAGAACAAAACCTAGGAACTCCTAGATATGCTGCTCAGGGGACAGGACTATCAGCTCGAGCACACCTTTGTGCTGCGCGAACATGTGAATATATATTTCCGACCAAAAAAAGAACATGTGAATATAAGGAGGATATGTCATTGGCTGAATTATGCATGTCTTCTGAAACTGAGAAACGTAAATGCCATTCCAGCAAATCAATCTCTTTTTCTTGCCACTCAGCAAATGAAAATACCAACAGAAGCAACAGACAGATGAAAAGAACATCACAGTGAGTAGAGTACCTCAACACTTGAGAGTAAAAAATTAGAGAGAAATGAGCAACATTTCATTTAGGCATTTTATCTCCAACTTACATTTCAGTTTTTGAGCATCCCTCAGATTAAACTTAATCATCTATCCATCCCTTTGGCAGCGAAGATTGAAAAATGTTGAGCAAAAGTGATTTCTCTTTCTCCCCTATCTTATGAGCATAGTGGCTCCTAAAAACACCCAGCTCGAGTGCCTCTCGTCCTTCTTCAAGTGCTCTTTTTCTCACAGCTGTCAGCAAATTAGCCCCCTGGAGAGGGGAATCGCTGTTCTCTTTCTCATCTTCAGGTTTCTTTTCAGCACTGGAACCATCACCAACCACATCTTCGCACTTAGGTCTGTATTCTCTACCAGTTTCAGTTGCATCTATGTAATCAAAATCTCCTGGACTGCCACTTCCCCACCACTTATTTGAGGCAACTGACAAGCCATTTGATGGAAATCCATACTTGAACTCATCTGAGACTGTCAGACTTTTTATCAAGCTTCCACTAATTACACTTTGGATCTGCCCACTTTGACCTTGCTTACTGTCTGGCTGCTGCAAGCTACGAGGCAGTGCTATTCCCTGCACTTTCGATGTGTCACTACTACTTTGGTGATCAGACCTGCATCAAAATTAAATTATTATGAATATATTTTTAGATCAATATCCACAAAAATTGTGTTTCTGAAAGCAAGATGTGTTTTGTGATTCAGAACGATAAACAAGCTAGGTGGGTATATCGCACCCTGTGATGGGTAATCTAAGCCTGCTTTAGAATAAAATATGGATGTTGCCAAACCAATACCTACCTTTGTTTACTTATCTTCGACATTAAAGCAAGGTTTCAGATTCTATGTCTAGCAGCTAGGTTCCCAATGTGTTTGGCATCCCCTGACAAAGAATCTGCAACACAAGCCAGAATTGCATCATCAGAATGCGCAGTGAGGCAAAACCTGCCTGGTACAGCCATGATCACCATACATAAAGGCCAGAGAGATGGCAGAATGCAATACCACAAACAACAGACGGAAAGAGTCAGTAAGCCAAGCAACATTGCGCAACAGTACCATTCATTTGTATAAACATGCCAAAAGTCATCAGCTCTAATTCCATCCACAAATGACATAACTCATAATCATTCTAGCCAAACTTTCTAAAAGGAGTAATCAATGTCGAAAATTAGAAAAATATACCAACTTAATTATCAAGTCAAAATATCTCTCCAACTCTATATGACACTAGAACTTTTCATGGGGCCCATGAAATCTAAATACCATTTTCTCATTCGTTACCCTGAGCCATAAGAAATTAGTTGCAGCGATCTTAAAATAATTGCAAAAAATTTCCAGATGCATTTATTTGATGCATCCAGTTCCTGAACGTACTTGAATTCATCATTTTAGTATTTATTATCAACAAGTTTCTGGTTTTTATGGTCAAATCATTGGAACATCTAGAATATTTAAATATTAGCCTTCATCGACCAATTTGAACTTTTCGGTTAGACTTTCTACATGGTATCAAAGCAAGTTCAAGTCTTTCCAGACCTCCTATTTGCCTCCCCAATTAAACCTAAGTCTAGCCTGCATGTGAGGAGGAGTGTTAGTATATTTAAATATTAACCCATGCAATCATCTGTCAACTAAAGGTTTTGGATTGGACATAAAAAAATTCCATCAAACATACTTTGCATTTATTTCCCTTCAGTTAAAAATTACAATAGAGATAGAATTGAAATTCTCCTAATACAGCAAGACAATGAATAATACCACTGAAATTAAACCATAGCTCAACCATCATCACTGCTTCCATAGTTTTGAAGTAGTGGCTGCATCCCAGTGCTCAGACCACTACTCTTATATGCTTTATCTTGTTTAGTTATTTCAACTTTAGAACCAATGTCGCAAGTTGAAGTTGCTTTCTTTACCCCAACAACTGGCACAGAGGAAGCAATTTCTGTCAATGAATCTATTGGGTTGTCTGAAAATTCCTCACAAAGTTTCCACTTCTTGAGAGTACTCTTCACTGATTTGTCATTACCAATAGAAGTTGGAACCAGTTCTTCCTCATTCTCAGAATCTTCATCTTCGATCATACAGAAAAAATCTTACATGTATCGAATACAATTGATTTGAAAAGCACTTCATCCTCTTCCTCCAGCTTCTTTTCCTTTGTAGCAGATGTACATTGTAGAACCTCCAGCATTGCAATTATGTCCACAGTTGCATGTCTAGACTTCATTGATTTCATTTCATCAACTTCCATATCCATCTTTCTCTTGGTATGCAGTGTCTTATTCTCCTAGCAGTTCATTTCATCGCCCCTAACTCCACATCGTAATCCAAATTCTGTGGATCGGTTTTAATGGTGAGCTCAGCAGAGCACTTGGTGCATTTGAAGTAACATCTGAATATCTGAATCCCCAAATACGTCTCACGACGGCTTCAGGTGTTGTATCGGATGCTCATCAGAGCATCATTAGGCCCACATCTTGGCAGCTGTGAGTGGCCAGCCGAAATCGGGGAGTAATTGTTCAACATCTTTCGTTCTCCCATCTACTTTTTCTCTCAACTCCAAATCAACAACAGGAATGATCGATTGATTCTTAAAGATAACGGGCGAGTTGATTCCATTACCTCGATCTACTACCAGAGAGGTCTCGAACCCACAAGTTCTCGATCTACTAGGATTCTACGATCAAACCTTAAACCCAAAAGATTATCCGAACCAACTGAAGAGCAGCAGAAAAAAAAACACAGGAAACAAAAAACTAAGAGACTGCTTTAGCGTACCAAGACGGCTCCAACAGCATAGGAGATGACGAACGTCCGAGGAAAAATGAAAAATCAGTCGAAGCTTCTCCCACACCTCGCGAGGCCGACTCTTGCGTAGTCCATTCCTCTCGCCGCAGATCAAACGGCGGTGCAAGAACTATGAGGAAATACCGTGGTGTTCCCAAGGGGTGGCGCGTGGAAACACGCTCACGGAGTTCGGCGGCGGCCTCTCCGGTGACCGGGGCGAGGGACAGGGACGACGGAGGAGAGCAAAAAGCAGGCTGAAGAATTTCATTCTCTAAAACGAATATAAGAGATTTGAGTATTTAGTAATTATCTCTGCTTTGCCTAGTAATTCCAATTAATAATAACTTCCTCGTGTAATTAGTCAAAATTGCAGATAATAGTAATAAAAACCGTTCCGAATAAATAATTTAATTTTTACAAAATTGCAATGGGTTTTTTTTTCCTAATGATTTTGTACCGTAAGAGTCTATTTTAGCCAATAAGAGGAGCCCGAAAATTCTATTAGCTTTTAGAGCCTCCTGACATGAAATAAGTTAATCTCGTAATGGTATTTTGCATTGTTTAAGAACACGTTGATAGACGATTATTTTGATATAGGTCACATGAACATTGTTCTTGAATTTTTAATTTATTTATAACCAATGACGAGGCCTGAAATGATATTTTATAATTCAAGAATCGAAGCACACGAGAATTCGACGGTTCAGCGAAAATTACTAGTGTGGAAAATTTGGGCATCCGAAATTTAGCGATGCAATTCGAAAGAAATAACATCATGGGCTCTTGAATTCCGTAAAGCTGATGTAGCCAATGACAATATACAAGACAGATTTGAACCAACTAATCGATAGCAGAGTGAATATCACGTGACCTCATGATAGTTTCATTGTTCGAGAAGTCAAATTCAGCAGAACAAAACATATCTCTGAACATACAGCAATCAACCGAGGGAGAAAGAAAGGAAAAGAGGTTTCGAGGTGAAGTAGAAACAATGAACGACCTTCTTGATGCCGCTATAAATGTCTTAAGAGGCTGATCAGGAAACCGAAGCCCTCTCTGCAAGTTCATGCATATAATGAAGGAGGGGAGAAATCACATCTGAAGAAAGTAGCGAGGACGTGAGCTATCTGAGATCCCATCCTAACGAGGAGCCTCACGCTGTCTTCTCTTTCCTCCCGGCGAGAATCATTGAAATCTGGAGGCCTCTGCTGAATGCTTGGTTGAAGAGGAGGCGGGTCTGGAATTCCGAAACGAACGGGAACCACGACAGAACAGCAACCGGCATGAACACCACCAATCCCATTATGTATTCGTACGCTCTCGCCAGCTCCTTCAACGTATCCCAGAGTCCTACCCATCTAAGCAACGGCTTGCATGCTTGCCCAATCTGTCGAGAACAAGAGAGGAACAATCTCCTTGGTTTCAAAGTACTAAAAAGGCAAGTGGAGAGATCACGCCGCTTGAAAATTTACGTAGGACTAATCACAGAGTGAACGTGAGGAGTGCTCCGTGCAAAATTAGGTAGTTTTGACTGGGGCTGGTTGAAAACAACCCACTCAATACATAAAAGCTTGTTTTTTAAGATTGTACTAGTCCAGACTTACCAGGATAAGAGCCCAGCCGGTGGGTAAAAACGCAAGGATAGCGGCAAATATATCAGATACAATGAGTGCACACACGACAAATAATACCGTCATAACCGACACGAATCCAAGGAAAAGAAGTGCTTTCAGGATCCTAAACATGAGCTGGAAGTCTGTACCGAATCTTCGTCTTCCCATGGACACCAACTGAAAATATCAAGGCAATAATAATTTGCAAAGGAGAACCCATTTGTTGCAGTTCGATTTACATAAGGTAACAGCAAAGCAGCAGAAAAATGTAATGATCAACTGGACTTTACTCATGGTAATGCGTGTGGTTAACATGCAGATCTAGGAACGAAACCTCCATATGTCGTATCTGCGTACCTTTAAAACTAGCAGAGTGGTCAGCAACACCAACCAAGAAATTCCATAAACCTACAGAAGTAAAGAGGAGCCTTCAGAATGATCCTGTGAAAACAAATCAGCAAGGGGAGGACAGAGAAAACTGCAATGAAACTTATAAATTACCAGTATACTCTTGCTGTGGCGAGCTATATCAAGATGATAAACAATTCCATACTGGTATATAAAGAAGCGAAATGCAAGTATTATCTCAAGGATTCTTCCCCTTATGTTTGTATGCTTCAGGTGTTCCTGTTCCTCGTCCCACCATGATTCCCAACTTTTATCATGTTGAATCCCAATTCCACCACGATTTCCCATCCACCTCTTCCAGTCTGCCCAATCATCTACTGTCTTTTGCCAGTCAAAACCAGATGGATTGAATATGAACGGTGCAAACAACCATGAAACAACCAAGAACCACATGGAGAAAGTGATGAACAAGTAGAGCTTTGAACTGCGGTACGACTCCCCATAAACTTCATAGACAATCAACAGTATAAAAAGCTCCAGCCCTTTCACAAAGTGGCTTCGTGAATAAAGCCTGTAATTATCCCCGAATTTTGCATGAAAAACAACAAACCCACGACCCGTTGCTCGATATTTGGATCCTCCATGTAAAATTGTTCTTCCAAAAAAATGAGCCTTTGTTCCAAGTTGAAATGTGAAAAAAACGGAAGCTAGCTGCAGCTGCATAATGACAAAATCACCGAGGGCAGTCCGAAACCCTTTTTCTAGGCCCGTTTCCATGACCATGGGCAGCACCAGTAATAATCCTAATTGAAAGACAGACTGGCTAGCCATGGCCTCTTCAAGGGCCTTTGTGCGACGTATGCTAGGATTCTGAAGAATCTCCATTTCCAACCCACTCATAACCATGTATAACCGTCCATACAAGAAAACATACACCGTAAGCACGGTTATCTGAATGAAACAAGTCCAAGGCATTAAAAAAGTAAGCTACCATGAGTTATCGATGCAAAATTCAGAAGAAAAAGAATCAAGTATAATTGCCTACCAACTGACATACCACCCCCCCACAAAAAAAAAAAAAAAAACAACCTCCACCCATGGAGATCGATAAACTGCAACCCAATATAACGGTGAGCTATGCCAAATCTCGGAACTGATTTAGCCCCAAACAGATGTTTTTGTTCCATTTCATAAGCGAAGTAAAAACGGCCTACTCATTGATCACCCAACAGAACTAGACACCCAAGAAGGAATTGACCCCTATGTTAAGGAACCACTCCATTAATTGCACTGACTCTCAAAAAGGTAGACTGAAACTAGAATAAGCCTGAAGATTCACAAAATTTAAGTGCTTTGATTACCAAGCATTTTACCATGTGACAGGGAACTGCAATTACAAACTATGAACCAAAAAGTTCCATCATTCTTTTTATCCCAAATTTGAAAGAACTAGGAGAGTTGCTGCAGAACTAGTAGAGGAGTGGTTGGTTTACCATACTACTGAAGTAGAAACCCACAGTCGTAAAATAGAATGACAGCATTCTGTAGAAGTCAAATTGCCGCCCGAGCCGATAAACGTCACGACTAAGTGTCTGCTCACCATTTCCGTTTGCAACCTTTGCTTCAAAAAGGGATATCTGGTTCATCCCTACATCTCGCCCTTTTCCCACTTGGATATACTCATGATGTGTTATAAATCCCCCACGAAGAGTTGAGTTAAACCCTGCAGCGAGAAATGGTCAGATTCTGTCGTGGTGAAATATCACATAAATATGCTAGGGTTACCAGAAAATATATCTTCGCTCAAGTTGATTATTTTTGAAGCTTTGCTTATGCCACCCCGGGTTATGTGGAATAACCTGTCAAATACATCAGGATGGCCATAATGGAAACGGACCCTGCAACCAGAGAATGAGAAACCCAATAGCCTTTAGATCATTCTGGGAATAAGCTAATCTGAACTCTCGGTTAATTTGAATCAGAGTTTCACTGCGACTGCACAGATAAGTTATTGCTTGAAGTGTGAGTGCACAAAGAAATGGATTAGTGGCTACCACAAAATAAGATTGGTACAAACTATTTAGTATAAAACTCAGACTCTATGCATAGCTAATTTCTTCCTTCCTTCTTTCTTTCTTTTGTTTAAGATACTAACAA
Organism: Melaleuca alternifolia; assembly: GCA_019926035.1. Classification (NCBI taxonomy): domain Eukaryota; kingdom Viridiplantae; phylum Streptophyta; class Magnoliopsida; order Myrtales; family Myrtaceae; genus Melaleuca; species Melaleuca alternifolia. The sequence goes on from JAGKPW010002155.1 coordinate 697,098, forward strand.
GGAGTCGAGGTCATTAATTCGTTTACTATGCACTTCCCAGTATATTTCCATAGCCAATCTTCGCATTGATAAGCCCCCAGATATATCTTGTCATGCCCTATAAAGACATATTTCAACAGCTCCTACACTGAAGTTCATTAGGGTACAAAGAATTTTACATGACAGAATCAATCCCACCCAAATGCTACAAAAGCATAGACAAAGAGAGATTATTGAATCTACTAGAAATAAAGAGAGGTGAAGATATTAAGTGACATTCGACTACAATAAAGGTGAAATGTTTGTTAGAATAACAGATATACGGTACAATGTCCACAGTTTTATCACACGAAAGCAATTTATACGATAAGTTACATGATAAAGTCCACATGTCCATGCGCACTCACCCTACAATGTAATTCTCGCTTTAAATCAAGAAAAATCTTTGCTTCGCATGCATAGATATTAAACAATTCCTTGCATATTTTCTGCCACCACTTATTTCTGAATATGTATGTAGCAGCAAGATAGTGCTTAATTGATAGTGGAAAGTAATAATTCCATAATCGATACAGCTTACTAACAAGAGTCATCGACTTTATCAATATATATGAGACATTTTTCCCTCGCATGGCACAAGATAGTCTGCAAGCACTTCTAGGAATTTTTTCTTAAGAGCCTAAAATGGAGAAAAGTTGGAGTTCATTCACTTTTAAGAAAAATAATGTACTTATCAAATTGGAAGACGTCAAATAAAATTTGAAACATAAGAAGAATCAGAATTCTTTCATTTTACTAGTTGCTAGAGACACCGACATCATACAGTAATATTTGTTTAGAGATGTTCTAATTGTGTAATACAATCAGGCAACGCACACTGGTTTTTCAAAGTCTGTATTTGCTAACATTATACTCACAGACAATGGCTAGTAACAATCCAAGAAAATGACGATTTATATCATTAAATATTCCCATTGTTTTCAATGACCATGCTTCTGATCCAAAATTTCTTTCTGCCAGACTAAAGCAATGCCCCTAGCTGCAATTGTGAAAGTTGGTGAAAGTTTTTTAGCTTCTCTAGAAAACAAGCAAGAATTCACACAAGTCCACAGTGATGTCTCTCTCGTCAGCAAATGAAGTAAACATGTAAATTCCATGGAAAAGAGTATGTGAATCTTTATGTTCAGGTTGAAGAAGGAACTAATAACATAGTACTACACAAAATTCAGGTTTTATGAGAAAATCTGCCTTTCCCCAAACATATCTTAACAAAAGAAATATCAACGTATGTGGAGATGCGAACTCCCGTTCTATAAAGATTGAGTTGACAGAAATGCATGAAGCCACAAAAACTTGGTCTACCTTAGGGGATTTGCCAAGATTCGCTGGCCGATAGTGACAAAGCTGGTCTCCTGATTGGACATGAACCAAGCTAGTGATGAAACACTGTAAAAAAAAGTGAAAAAATATTGATCTGACCATTCACATGGAACGAATCTGCTCTGATCTCTTTCAAACCAGATCCTTTGAACTGGATAAAGCAGCAAATAATACAAGATTTCTGCACATATATGTATTCCAAGTTTCACCTTCCGGTAAAAATATGCTCCCGAAGGCCCAAAATAGTAGGTTTTCTCTGCCCGCGACGATCCTTTTGAAATTCCTCCAACAAATTTCTCATCTTGAAAGCTTCTTCAAAGTAGTTATCCTAGAAGTAAGGAAAACTAAAGAAGCTGAGAAACTTTATCCTCCTGCATACCAATTAAAAGACATAATAAAGCTACCTGATTCATGTCTATAGTCTGCAGTGCCTCCCCACGAGTAAAGATGATAGCATGATTTTGATTTTCTGGTTTTCCTTCACCAATTTCCGTTGGAGGACCTGGAAGCTTGATACGGTATATTTCCTACAAAGTAAATAGATTATCCATTTGCAGAAAAAGGTCCACAGAAATCCCACCAATCAAGATTGGCCACATCCTCATGACTCAGAAAGGTGGCCACCTTATTGAGATTTGTATCCTTACATCAGAAGAGTAAATTTGCTAATTAATAGAGTTTTTAAAACTTAACATCTTTATTAGACTGATTGACGTATTGAATACTGACATAATCCCCACTAATAGATCCATGATAGTAGCTTCTCCAAGGTGGAGCAATAGATCCCAATAGGAACTCCTCTCCAATGATCGACAGATGGAATTTCACACAGGCTTGACAAAGAACATATATTTCACTAAGTTTTCTTTGCTTGATAGAAGTAACCGATCAGATAAATTTCATCCTCTCTGAGAAAAAAAGTAAACTATTGCATTTTAGCACTCTAAAGTTAATTAACCTTAACAAATATCATCATGCATCCCAAAACTAGTTAATTTAAAAGGTGACTAGTTGTGTATTTCGATCATTATACATGTTCAGGCTGCAAATGGTTTATAGTTGACACCAGTCAAATCAACGTCCATCACCATTGGAGAAAAATTACCAGAAGTCAATTACTTGGCTTGGCATTTTAAAGTTTGCAAACAAGACTGCTTCAATTTAGCTCTAATAGTAAATAGCCCTAGCTTGATCCAGCTGTAATTCCCAAGGTTTCAGTGATAAATGGACAGAAAGTGAATGGAAGACAGTAGAGTAGCTTCTCAAAACCTCCAACGTTAGAGTTGGTGCAGAAGAAAGACAAGAATCAGTCCTTCAGCCCCATGAGAATATTGGATGAAGAACAATAGAGGAAACCCATAAATTTTGAAGTTAGAAAGAACTAACAGCCATTGGAAGAAGAATATAAGAACTTCATAACAGATATTTTGGAGGTATAAGACTGTCATGAATGAAATTTTTCAAATGCTAGTTCAGAAATAATCAGAATCAGCATGAGCAGGATTTTCAGTTGAAGAAGAACAAATGAACTTTCGAAGTACCAGTAAAATCAAGAAGAAGAAAATAGGAAGATGCAAATTTCTGATGAAAATGGATGTTGATTGAAGAGTCCGGAAAAAAACTCAAACGCTCTGTTTTAGAAGCTTTAGATAAGCCTACCTCAGAATATTATTTAACAATACATAGAATTCACAAAGGAGGAGCCCCACAAGCGATATAAAACCTAGGGCAGAACTTGTTAGAAATTCCCACCTAAAACCTCAAGCTGCTAGGATGGGGGAGAGCACATATATATGAAGCCCAAACAAACCTTATAGACAAAAGATGCAGAATGCTTTAACAGAAAGTGTGGAAACATACTAATAGCATTCATCATATCTTTGCATATAAGCTTTAGATGTGTCTCAAATTTTTGTTTGAATAAATGCCCCACAGCCAATTGCACAGACTAAGAACATTATACCGCATTATGGCTAGAAAACCAAAGACGTAGAATCGAACTATAGTCAAAGCAAGAAGCAAAGATTAGAGGAGTCATCTAAATTATACCAACAATGGGATTGATCTCTACCCCACTTGATGCCTAATATTCAACCATAAGGAAGACTAAATTCTGAATTACCTCATCAAGTGTAGCAACTCCCTTCACAAGAACAGAGTAACAGCACTTCTGAGAATTTCCATTCACTGTCTCCTCTCTATCATCTATGTAAGCAACCCGTAGAGAAGGATACCTAGAAAATTTTAGAATCATTGATATCCATCAGCAACTTACAACTTTCTATCGATTGCTATTGAAGTGACATCCTTAAAACTTACGTTAACATGAGGCTCAACACATTACTGTAACAGCTTCGCTCTTTATTATTACTGGACTTCTTTTGATTCCCATAAAGTTGGCAAGAGACAACATAGGTGAACTTCAAATCAGCCAGAGCTTGTGCAAAATCTGTCAAATCCTTCTCATCCTGTTCATTTATATCTGCAACAGAGACATTGAGTCTTGATCAGTATCTGGATGCCATTTCCTATAGCAACTTCCAATCAAAAACAAATGAAAAGCTATAAATCTACAATTCTTTCTTTCATGTTAAATGACTAACCGCTATCTTCAGCAAGTTCAAGACGGCATTGAAGTTCTAGAGCTTGCCTGTAGTACATCATCCCTCTCACTAGCAGCAAATGCACATAATAAGTACAGTAGCAAAGAAAGGATAAATATGAGTTTCAAGCATTGAATATGCTTCCAAATAAATAAATCCACAACCTGTCCTAGCCAGAGTCTGCCCTCTGTAAGAGACCCAAAAACGCTGCTCCTGTTCAAACTTGACCAAGTCTTGTTGCTCTCCTATCCGTTGTTTAAAATTGGTCCACTCATCTAGATTGCATGGCAAAAGGCATCAGTCAAATTATATCAAGTTAAGTGAATTATAACATGTCAAAGGGCAAACTTGCCTGGATAGATCTTCTGCAGGTAGAACAAAGTTGAGATTCCATCCTCATTTTCCTGTTTAAGTTCATCGGTGGAATAGAGAACATCTTCTTTGTAGTATGGAGTCAAGACACTGACCAAGACGTAAAACCAGAGGAGATCCCAAAAAGAAAATGATAAATAGGTATCTATTAAACAATCATCTGGGATATATACACATATGCGCATACATATAAACAGAAAAATGGTAGAATGGAGCTTGAAGGTTGAGAAGCATCAATCCCTATGCTCTTTCCATGAATTAGAGAAAATATCATAATGCCACCAAGTCAAACCAAGGATATTTTTCATTACCGTGAGAAATTAACTGGATGTGCTTTGTTAAAATAGCTAATAAAACAAAATAGATCCATTTATCTTTTATTTGATTTCTCATTCAGTAGTCATACATGATTGAAATATAGTATCACCGTCAATTTCAAATTTGTATACGGTCATCTGTAGTCTTTTAAGTCATCAATATATATATATATATATATATGTGATTTCACAAACACTAAACGAATAGTGATTGGATTTCCAACTTTCCTTTTTATTCTATAATGGCAGTTGCGTTAATATACCACACAACGACTCCATCTATTGCAAAACCAAATCCTTCTATCATCATTTATTATCAATGAACTAAATCATAAACTTATAAAGTGATTTCCAGCAACTGAATCGAACAAATAAGATGATCTCTTTCAATGATGCATGGTACTGATTCATGTAAAAACAGACCTGAAAGGCAGCATTTTGCGCACTGTTGGAGTAGCTGGCATTTTCATGCATAAAGAATTCGCAAAGAAAGTGATGCGTCGACGAGCTTCCAAGTTTGAAGGCACATTGATGGCAGATTCCTTAACTGTCAGAAGTAAACGAAGCCGAACGACCTGGAAGTCAAAAAATGAGATTTTACTTACTATTTGATTATTCATGGTTTCTCAAACCAAAATGAGTCAAGCACACCTTTTCTTTAAAGTCTTTGTCATCTGCAAGGTCAATCTTGATCTTTTCAAACATCTGTTCCTTTGTATCATTTTTCTTTTGGCGGAAGTGAATGTGTGCTTTTTCCAGGATCCTACATTCGGCACAGTCATGAAAACAGAAATATTTTCCACCAGCAAAAACAAGCATGTTTATCAGAACTTACTCTCGCCCATTCACCATGACATCCTCCGTAATTATCTCCATGATGTCCTGGAGGACATTGATTATCTGGGATTTGTACACTGTTGGTTCTTCACGGTCGTTTAGCTGCCAAAATAACAAATGAAGTTAAGAACTGAGATAGTCTTGAAACTGAGCCAATTGGAGGGAAGAGAGAAAAACGATTTAACGATCAGTCCTCCAAGAATAATTTTATATTCATGTAATCATTGAGATTAAAACTGAAGTTAGCTATAGATGACAAAAACACTTACCAAGACGGTCAAGAATTTCTCCAACTTATTACTGAGCAAAGGCAATTCACTTGTTTTAAAGTCAGTCAAAAATCTCTGCTGCTGTAGGCTAATGTCTACTTCATAACAGATTAGCTTTACGATCCTGTAAAAATTGAGAAAAACATGGTTATTCAATTACCTTAACAGAAGACAGGATGCCACCCAGTATGATATGGCATATTAAAGCTAAAGTGTCTATATAAGTTTATCTTGCTTACATTCCGTCAGCTTCATCTTCCAGAAGGCCAGATATAATGTCCCGGAGAGTCTGGTAACATTCAATCACTGCTGAATGCATATAATGATCGTTCTGTATCTTCTTAAACAAGTCAGCATCCTCCTTGCCCTTGAAATCTTTTGCCATGTCTAATGCTATGGGAATCTTCATATAAAAGAATAATGACAAGAAGCATGAATTAGAGCAGATACATGGGTTGCGATTAACTTGTGAAACTATGCATACCTTGCTAGCAAGCAAGAAAGGAGGCCATTGCACAACAGCGATATCAGTTGAAGAAGATGGTACAAGGAGCAAATCTCTCTCTCTGGATTAATGGGCCAATGGAAGTGTCAGAATATCAGTTTGAGGCAGAAGAATGAAGCTTAATTTAAGGAAATGAAATTCTCATTATACGCGTCGTTAATTAGGTCTTCCTCTCTCATAGTCTGAATAAATTTGTTCCACATCCTTGAAAAGCTTGCAACATTTCTCCTCAGTGATTCATCCTGCCATGGAAAAGTAGAAACACATCATAAACATTATTTATACAAATGTCACCCCTAAGTCTATGAAGTGGCCAACAAAAAAAGGAACTTACTGAATAAACATTCTATGAATAAATATGGAACATTAGATCAACCAACAATCGGAAATACCTGTTGCCTCATCCTGGCTTTCTCAGCATGTGATGATGCTGGCAAAACCTTTTCACTAAAATCTCTGGGCACGGTGTGAAATCTGGACCGCAACATCCCTAGTGTTCGTATCTTGAGAAAAGCAAGAAGGTATTTTAAGCAAGGAGAGGTACATAGTATTCTTAAGCGTAAATCTAAGAGCTAAACCGTCTGCGTCAGGAAATTATGAAACTTCAGGCATTCTATTTATCATGAAGAAAAAATTCTGACCTCCCCTAAATGGCTAAAAGCACCATGAATGCCACCAAAAAGGCTAGAGAATATGGCATACCATATTTGTGTATCCATAAAATAGACCTGACAACATATCACACAGGGCATAGTGTCATCAAATACAAAATATTGCAAGATGGGGATCATGACAAAACTACCCAGTCTGCTTACAAGAACAATAGGGGTCCATATGGCAATGACAACTCCAATGTTATGTGTCACTGCAGCTGCAAATGAATATTAGTGCAGGCTTTTTCCTCCAGTTAGATAATACCAGAAACATCATGAGAGTTGAAAAAACCTTACAATGAGGAAAAAATTCGTGCCATTGATAGTTATCCAGATGCATCCCCATGATTATTTGTGTTGGTTCAACTAGTGGCAGAATCTAAGCACAAGATACACATGTTCAGATCTTTCAAAGAGCAAGTGGAGAGCAGAATGCTGCAAAATAGCTACATCTCCTGAAACACTAAAGCTAAAAACATCCACGATCACAATAGCTGGACATGCAACGACCTCCCACAATCGACTGGATAAAATTTTCCGTTTACTCAATGGACATGCTCAAAACTATCTTGATAGAGTATTGAGGCAACGCTCAATTATTCCACCAACAACACAAGCCTTGAAACAAGACTTGGAACATCTTTCAGCAAGCAACTAATATGAATTTCTCGATGATAAATTAAAGTTTATTTAGCTTTAAAGCAAGACCTGTTGATTAGTTAACACACTTGAATAGTTGCATCTCCCTGTATGTGACCATTCAAGACTTATTCATCACCTATTCTGCCCTTCATGTCGTCCTTCATATCAAAATTCATAGAACATTTGCGATCACTATTTCCAGAAAAGCAGCATCATGCATGAAGACAAGATTGCCAGTACTTCCATCATGTGGGTATCTCTTCTATCTGGAACCTCCTTAAGGTGATTATTCGTGTATCTTACACCAAACTTCTAACTCCAGAAAGGTAAAATGATGTGATAAGAGAATCGATTCTAGCACAACTGCATCATTTTCTTTTCAAGGGAGTTTAACTCTCCATTTTTATTGAGATAACAAAACCAGGAGTTATATAACTTATATGATCTTTAGGTAGAAAGAACGTTAATAATAGCATACACATATTTACTTGGTTTTAGATATGCAAAAATGCTCCGACTGTCATGTACCAGTTGTAAAGACAAGAAATCCCCAACTTCAGCAGTAAGAAAAAGCAAACCCCACATAACCCAAACAACTATAACTTGATAAAAGATGATAACACCTCAACATAGTAGCTGAAAGCCAGCTTGCAGACAAGAAGCAAGATCCAAAACATGGTGTACCTAAGTCACAACATAGAACAATGTACAATTAGCAAAGTCACTCAAATAGAGCAGCGCAAACGTTTTAACTATTGTGATGGGTCTATGTCCAAATACTGCACTTAAGCACAAACTCAAGAACTAGCCATGAAGGTTCACCCTTGAAAATAAATAAAAGAAGACTGTGCCGACATAGAAAACGTTGTTTTCAAAATTAACACTAGTCAAAGCATAAAAAGATAACATATTAATTAGAACAATTATCTTCTTACTTCAGCAGTGAAAACATGTCCTCATGCATGCCTCTTCCCACATAAAGCTTTGGCTGCATAGTACAAACATACATTTCAGGGGAAGGAAACAAAATAATGCATACAAGTGATTAAGGCCTTTAATAGGAAAGTGGTAGTCCAATCCATTTACTTGCCTGAGCCCACCACATAAGAACAGTAATAGGGAACATACTTGAACGCTCCATGGTCCTCCTTAAGTAAGGAGAAAAGAAAAGCATAGCAGCTAAGACATTTGGTATCATAAAAATTGCAATGGCATAATAAAAGAATGACTGGTTCCTCCAATCTCGACCCCAGGTGCTGAAAAATTTCAGGACTCCCGTCGGATTCTGCACTAAACTAGAGTAACCAATTGGCAGAACCACAGCCCAAACAGCTGCCATTACAAATTTCAGAATGTATCGAACAATCTGCGTTAATCTCATGCTTTTCCAGGCTTTTAGACTCAGAATTATATCCAGACTTGCTGCAGAAGGAAGAAGGCGTGGTTAGATATGATTATATGCTAAGTGGCTATAAGTAAATTTGCCAATACATATGAAGTAGTCATAACTGGTTCAGCGTAACATATCACACGGTAAATGTAGAGATATATTATAACAAGGTCTTTTCTAAGGATTGCCTCTACGGTTGACTCACTGAGCTTGAGATAGCTAGAAATGCCTTCTCCTTATCACAACAATCGGATTTGCTGCATTCTCCGCAAAGAAGGCTGCAACCAGCTAAGCAAATATTCTCCTTCCTAAAGGTCAACTACTTCTGGAAAGTCCTAATGATATGTAGATTGCAGAATAATGAATTTTCCAGAACCTTGCACATGCAACTACAGAAGCCATAGCTCTCTTTTTATAAGATATTCAACATTTGTTGACTCGTAATTTCTTTTACTTGCCCGCATAATACAATCTTTCACAAAGTAGTTTACCATTATCTTCTTTTTTTAATATTACTCTGATAAAACCTTCTTGAATTATGCTTCATGGCTTCAATGGCTTGATGGATAATTCTATGAGTATTCTTGCCATCTTTCTTATTGTTAGAGTAATTAAATATTGACCAACGCTTTCATCTAACAGTTTAAGTTTTTAGAATAGTTGGCAGTGGTCCCACAAAATCTCACATGGTATTAAAGCAGGAGATCCTAAGTTCAAATCTTTCCAGACCCCTATTTGCCTTCCTAGGCAAAAAGACCAGATTAAGCGTGAGAGGGAGTAATTAATCAATCCACGCCTTCATCTAACAGTTTAAGCTTTTAGAACAGTTGACAGTGGTCCCACAAAATCTCACACTTATTTCTTACACTCTATTACAAACTTTCAGTTACGAGTCAATCCCTCTTTATTGTGCTTCTTCTGTTTCTCTCTTGAATATTTTAATTCTTCTCTCTCATGCAATTTTGTGGGAGATGATAAGGCATAGGAGAGGCATCAAATAGGAAATTACCCTACAAATGGTCGAAGGTACTCCCATTCTATTCTATCTACTTTTTTTCCGCCAAAAAAAGATTTTGATATGCATTGGCTTCTAAAACTTTATAGCAATGAAAATCTACTTACTAAATCATAATGGCTGGCAAGAATATGATACTAGTTAATGTATGATTGCACACTGGAGATGCCGACACATGGACATTGTACAAACTGACATTAGTCATGATAGTATATTGTCCCCCCACGGATGTATGAAGCGTGACAGTTTCCCTTTTTTTCATATAAGAAATGTGAGTTTGATTATAATTGTTTTTCTGTCAAAGGAAATGTATTTTTTTTTCATTACTATTATAAGATATTGAAGATCTCTTTTTTCCTCCTCCTCCATTCTAGCTAAACAATCTAGAAGAAAGACTTCGTTTCTTTTGTTTATTTTTGCCACTTGGAGATTAAACTTACTTTGTCTCATTAAAATGCCCGTCACATTTGACTAGTGCTTTCTGATTTAAGGGTTCTTACTTTTTGCATTGTGAACCTATGCTCTACTATAGGTCATGTGTGGCACCAAAACAACCTCATTGCGAGACAAGAGAATATTATTTGTTTTTAGCTAAAATGTTTCTGCTTCTTTTTGGATACTAAGTTCATAAAATTCATATATGATGAGAAAAGATTATGAGAGTTCGTCTGAACTCTTTCCTCCCTATGTTCGCTTTCCCTGATATTAATTTTTTCATGCTATTTACATCTAAAAATATATACATCGTTAGTTTTATTCATCTAGTCATCAGTCGATTTTGGCTACCTTTTTTTATCCTTTTTCTCTTTTGCAAATGCCCACTCCTGCGTTGCATAGAGAATTGAGATATTTATGTCTTGTCGATGTCCATATGTGATGTAGATGTATCTTTATTGGTATGTATCTACTTTACAGGACAAAAGAATGATTAGGTCTGTCTTTTAGAAATTGTTCTACTCCCGCCTTTTTTCCTCAATAATGAGATTGCCTCTAACTACATCTTGGACATATTATAAAGATATATTAACGAGTTCTACACATTTCTATTCAATTTACGTCAACTTTTTATATTGGCTATTTTCTTAATTATTCAATTAAACACGATTTTCATCATGTCATGACTATCCCACACAAAGCGCCAGCCAATATCTAGTCTTACTTTATTTGTAGCATAAATTAGCATATTGAGCCTACGATAATAATCGGGAAAAATTACATAAGGTACAAACATCACCATACCCCTCAGAAAGTTCAGGAAAGCATGAGTTATGAAGATGGTCAAAACACGTCTGAAAACGTCGTCGTCAAAGAGAGCAGTGACAGACCCGGAAGGAGTCCATGCTATAATTATCATGGCCTGAACCAAGAAAATGGAGAACACTCGCTTAGTTTCTTGCACAGAAAGTCTACAACATAATGCTACTCAACATCAAGGTTACCTGGAATGCCAATATAAAGAATATCCACATCCGATCAAAACTCCTGTAGAGGTGCAAAAATGTACGAACTTCCACAAAATTAGTTTTGGGGTTTGCCTTCCCGGTAGTATTCTGACTGGCATGCTGCAATAATAAAACGATGTACATCATGGGTACTTTCTTTTATTTTTATCAGGATTAACACGGGTTTACAAGATATGCCAATCAGAAGAAAAGATCTATTTGCAGTATTGCTTTGTAATCCATCCGCTAATTGTTCGAGTACTTTATATAATTGGATAAACCATGAAATTTCTAGATGTTTTCTTTTAGAAAAACATCGTGAATTGGATAATCTTGGTTAGCCATTGATGCCATGTACATTGTCGAAGAAGCTAGCTTACTATTTGCCTTATTAAGACTGCTCCTGATAGCCACCAGTGACCCCCTCCCTCTCCAAAAAAAAAAACGAGAGACACAGACGTATGATGCACAGTGAAGTGCAAAATGGGCTCAGACATTGTAATTTTTAAATTCACTGCGTCGCTGGAGAGAAGAAGTTACTAAAATCTTAGACATTTTTTTTGGGTAAAAATCTACTTAGACGTTTATCACTAGCAATTTGATAAAAATAAAGGCATTCCTATCAGACAAGCATGATATATTCTGACGATGCTGTGTTCCCCTTATGGAATTGGGAGTTTAGGACACAGAGCCAATGCTTAAAGAAGTTGACAATGACTATTGATGACTGCCCATAAACTAGAATAGAGATGCAAACGCTTCCTGAACTATAATTTTGAAATTCACCCAGTCAATGTAGAGAAGGAGCTACTAAAATGCATGTAGATATTTTCTTAATGCAATTTGATCAAGTATACAGGGATTCCTATCAGACAAGCATGTTAAACTCTGACAATGCTGTGTTGGAAACAGGAAGTACACACAACCAGTGCTTAAAGCAGTTAACGGCCATAATCTAGCCTAGAGATATAATAACTTTCCTGAGCTAACCTTTTAAGAAATGGAAGGAGAGGGGGGGGGGGGGGGGGATGACAAAGGTATCATCGGCGCAGCTAAACAAAACCAAGGTTCCAGAGAAAGAAAATTCTTCGAAAGCTTGACTGCCGGGCCAATTATCATTGCCTTGTCTAATAGGTTAATGAAACTGGAAAGTGGTTTCTGGCAACATTTTCCGTAGTTAACTTGCAAGTCATATATATATATATATATATATATAGACAATAAAGAATCACAAAATTGAGAGGCATCTAATCTCCCATGGCACAAGATGGACACAGATTTGACGCAAAAAGCTGCATGCGCCACACACACATAGAGTGATAGAGGGAGAACAAGGAATACTGCATTTACAAGTCGCAGTTCTTCCGGTTGCACAAAGAAATCAGCTTGTTTATCAAATGGCCACTTTAACTTGAAACACCTGTCGGACCTGAGGAAATTGAAAAGTGAATTCACTGACTAGCTTCTGCCAGAGTTATAAAATTATTCACACTCAAAGGACTTTACCAGAAGTACTCGTTCAGGTCATCATAATTTCTCCATCTCGAATGGCTTGCCTTGCCTCCTTTGTTTCTCTTAGCTTCCTTTAACCATGTTACTCAATTTTCAGATCTTGACATGACAAATAAGAACTTGAGGCACCAACTGAAAAGGAGCATACCTTGCGCAGGACTTGATAGATAGGGGTTATCACATCCCTCAAAAATGACTCATCATCAGGTGCTCCCGATTGATACGTATCTCCACTAACTGGATGAACATTGCTATACAAGATGCCATAAACATCATCCGCCATCTTGTTCCATTGGACAAAAGCAAGGTTAATATCACATAACCGACAAGAAAAAAGATTTATTAGTAAAAGCATCATATACAAGAAAGGTAGGCCTGACTTTCAAGTGTAACACTTCTCAAGAGCAGAATCAACTCCGTTAAGAAAAGTTATACCTTGTTTTTACTCTAGGAAAAAATACTTGATTACTTAGCTAATCAAAGTGTAAGATATGCCGCATTTCTTCCCCAGTAGTAAGCAATACATCAATTCAAAGATGTGATCAACAAGGAGAAAATCAATGACATGTCATTAGAATCAAAAGACAATTTCCAAGGTTGTAGTTTTGCTCTTGACAGGTTCATCTCCACACTTTTGGCTGATTAAGCAGATTACGCTTCAGCAAGGAAGAGACTATCGAAGTTGGGCGCCATGATGGATAAGCACCCCATTGAATGACCCGATTGTCCCAATGAAAATGTCCAATAGGTAGATGGAACATGATCTAGCTTCAGGCTTCAATGGGATGCATTGAAAGCCTGAAGTTTACTATCATGTCCGAAGCTAATAAGAATAAAACCAATCAATATCAAAAACCCGTTCATGCCAAAATCTGTGCCAATAATGTTCACAAAAATTAGTCCGAAAACAACCATTTAAGTAGTGAAACATCATCCTGAAAGTGATAGTGGGCATTGCTCAAAGCAGTTTTTGGAGGGATGCCAATTATCAGGCAGAAGATGGTATGCATAAACAAAAGTTACATTCTGCTAGTTCCACCTTTGGAGGCTATCTAGGCACATCAAGTAAAAACGCACTGTTTTTGGTTTTTAGATAAATGGCTGAAGCTAAACAAGGTAATGGTCTACATAATCTTTAAAATGACATGGGTTAAGTCACTTTCTTGAAAGATGGGCGCACAATTTCTATGCACTGACGGTGACTTTAGTTGCGTGCATCATCTCCTCAAGTAGCCTGTTTACACACAATCCTTGTTTCTTGATTACTTGCGTGGGTTACATCCATTCTTCTTTTGATAGCAAAATCTCCAGATATGTTTGAGATGACTTGTATTCATCAATAAAACATAACATACGTGCCTTTCAATGACAAGAAATAATAGAGATATTGAGATAACCATATTACGCACCCTGTGAAAGATATAGCAGAGACATTCAGGCATAAATCGAACATTTGAAGCTTCTCCCCATATTAGAAGATAGAGCGCGATGTAGATAAGTTGCAACTGTTGTCTGTCAGGACCTGAGGGAAACCTGGAGGAAAAGTTGTGGTGTGCCAAAGTATTGAGCAGATTTGCAAAGCAGTTATCACATGGCATATCAGATGGTGATTGTTCCTTCTCAATTTTCAAATGAAAGATCTATGCGATGGTAAGGCAGGACAGCTTACCTGATATTTTTCTCCTGATGAAGATAATTACACCAAGATCGATAGTTCTTGAAAATTTTATCCATCAGCTGCTCAACAGGGTCAACAGTCAACTGCAGAAAGCATGTGTCCAATATTCAATCACACCTCATTTTTTAGTGAACTCTGACATTTTTGTACAAACCTATGCAGAAAAATGAAGTACATACCTGAGTGGAATTTGCATCACGTCTATTCCTTATGTCCATGTTGGCAAGTAAAAGAATTAGATGCTCCCTCTGATTTGCTACATTTCCTTTCTTCAGCAACAAATGAGAAATCCATATTTAATCAGATTGACGTATAATTTCCTTCATTAGAGATTCCACAAAGTAAAGGCTGGCCTACGAAACTAATTATAAAGGTCCAAAAAGTGCTAAAACTACATTCACTTTTGAGAAATCACAGAAGGCTAAGTCCACTACGTACCGTTGATTAGGTACATATGTATGCACCTATCCACATGAGGTGCATGTTATTACTTAATGTAGTTAAAACACGAATACTCGAAAAGCCATAAGATCATTGACATCATAGTTAGCCAAAATCAAATTTAAAGCCCAACGTGCTACTGTCATTTGCAATCTCAACATTAATAACCTAGACCAAGCTAGGATGTCAAGATTCATATATTTGAAGAGATACAATTAGCAAGACATTTTTGTCGGAAGCAAACAGCAAGTGTAAAAGTTCCAACAGAACGTTAGATTGATAATTGTCACATACAGGTATGTGAAACCACTTACTGTGATTTTGCGAAAGAATGGGCCATTGAATTCAGCCGATTCAACTTGTTCGCAATGTTTTCAACCCATAACAGTATGAAAAAAAAGAGGTTGGCAATCCGCAATTCAGCCAGTGAGACCATCTGAACCGTTTGGTTTAGTTAAACTGAGTCAAATAGGTGATATAGTGAAGTAATCCCACAATTGATTTAGGTCAGAGTGACCGTGCTTTCAGCTCACATAGCTCATGAGTTTAGTCTACACAACACCAACGGGAATTCTTTCCCTGAAGGGATTCGGTTCTTTGGTCTAAAATTATCCACCCATATAAGTTGCTTGTGCAGCTGGATAAGATCAGGGCTCACATCAATGGCAGGGCGCCAGTTCAAACCCCAGCTCAGCCACATGTCCTTTACTTTGCAAAAGTACTCCAGCCTCACCCATTGTCAACTCACCAGTTCAAATGGACCAGTCCAGTCCAGTTTCCCAAACATTAGTAGTAGGCCAAAGTTGCCACATGGAAAGGCTCGTCACCATCATTTCATTATGATATTATGTTCAACTAGTTCCAACCATTACTTGAGCACCGACAAAAATTTCTATA
The DNA here is from genome assembly GCA_019926035.1 of Melaleuca alternifolia. Classification (NCBI taxonomy): domain Eukaryota; kingdom Viridiplantae; phylum Streptophyta; class Magnoliopsida; order Myrtales; family Myrtaceae; genus Melaleuca; species Melaleuca alternifolia. The sequence goes on from JAGKPW010002155.1 coordinate 713,030, forward strand.
TCATTGTGAATGGTGCATAAGTGAACTCCTCAGATGTAAGATAAAAACAAGTGAGAGTACTTTCAGCACACTGTGGAGTCAGAAATAATGCGCAGCTCTAGAATCAGCTTGCTAAAGGAGGACCTGAAGCAATATCAAGGCACCATAAGGACTTCAAATTAAAATAGGACATTCAAGACAAGTTTTACCTGGAATCCGAAAACAGATGAAAGCCAATCAAGTATATCAGTGACGGGCTGACTCCTCTGCTCTGGCATTGCCAAATTATCACCCTCAACATTTGGCACCCCATTAACTTGGGGCATTGGAAGATTGCGCATGTTGCGTATGGCCTGAAGCGCAGCCTCAATCTAGATTTTTATGGAACTTGATGAGCAATAAAGCCCACTAATAGAAAATCCAATGCAAACTTTCGTGAATTAAAAATTTACCTCAGGAAGTTGCATAATTGCAGGTTTAACCCCAATTGCATGTAATGGTAAAATGTTATAGGGTACAGACTGTTCTCTTTTTCTCTCAACTTCTTCAGCATACATTCTTGTCTGTAGAGCAAAAGCCAATTGCAGATACCATTATTTAGCGCTTGCCACTGAAAAGAACAAAAAGATGAACATAGGCTAGGATACTAAAACTCTTCAACTGGAACCTGATCATCAAGCTTTGAGGGATGCACCACGGTTTTCAGAACATCATATAGAACCGTGGCAACCTGATACATCTTTGACATTTCTTCCCTGGAAGAGATAATGGAAAACAATAGCAAAAAGAAGAATCAATAACGTGACGAGATTCTTTGGCAGTCAATAAAATGACAGTAGAGCCTTACGGCTTTATGTCCTTCGGGGCTTGTTTGATCTTTTCTTCATAGAACTGCTGGTAAAACATTTGGAGTTCTCTAGGATCACTTCTGGCAAGCCGAAATGGCGTCTCCTCTTCTTCCTACAAAATTAGAATTTCAGAATTAACAGTTTGCATACATGTTACAACCCAGTTGATGTGCTGGTTTTTCCCCCATCAAGGCTTAACTCTGTGACATATTGTGCACATAATTTGAACAAGGAAATAGGAAGAAAATAATAAAAAAATTTCCTTACAAATTACGACAAGAAATCGTGACCGATGACAAGAATGTAATATCATTATCAACAGCCAATATGCCTAACAGCAGTGGAGCAACTGCAGGGCCATAGACATATTACAAGACGTTTCAAGCTACTAAGAGTAGTGACATTTAGATGCTGTTTTTATTCCAATGCCTTGTTAGGACGATACCTCTACATCCTCCCTTTTTCTAACCTTCAAGTTGAATGATAAACGGCACCAGAAGTCATTTATAAGTCGGCATCCCGTGAAATTGGCCTTCCAGTTGCAAGATTTGGGCCAATATATCGAATATCATATTATTTGTCAAAATTTCCGAGAAAACTTCAGATGAGATGACATAGAAGTACATATTATTTCAGGAAAAAAAAAATCAGTCTCTGTTGTAAAAGTAAGCGGCAACGGCGATCTTTGGAATCAACTTAGAAATATAAAGCGATAGGATAGATAGAGAGATGAGCAAGAGAAAGAGAAGTAGAGAGCAAAATGTTAATTATAGGCTAAAGGGTACATGAATAAAATAGGTACATCATACATGAATGCATACATTCATGTATACTATTAATTAAGAAAACGATCATGTACATTGTGAGAGGGAATGTACATACTACGTTCATGTATACCATTAATGAAGATGATGATCATGTACATGTACAAAACTATTCGTTGAATGGTAAAGGTGATACATCACACAATGTATTTACAACAATCTCAAAGGTTCAAGCACCAAATAGTGCTGACAAAAGTCTGGTCTGAATAGTATAATCCTCCGATTCAGAGATCAACCGACCATGAGTCGAGCAGCTCTGAAGTCGGATCAAGTCATTGAGTCCGTAATGCTTTGGAAAAGAGTGGCCTAGGGACCAGGAATGGTGCAATTGTCGGTTATGCTTGTTGGATAAGTGGGTAGTGGAGGTTTCTGGACGAAAATGATAGCCCTCGGGCACCGATTGCTACATGTAAATGCAGTCGCAGGGGGCTTTCTATAGTCTATGGTCCCTCGAAGGAGCCGTTAGATCCCAAACGAATAGATTCTGGTTGTTCATTGGAAACCCTTGAAGAGTTTATGCGTTACAACACATTGAATAGGAGTTATGACAAGATACATTTGGGCAAGAACATGGACCATCCCTCAAGGGCGCCATGGAAGCCCCCACAGTTTCAGATTTGGATTGGTTAACTCCGATGACGCATAGTACTTAAGAATAAGCCTTAAGAAGTATATCAGTAAGGATTGCAATGCGATAGCTTCATTTCTAAGTCTGTCACATTCGATGTAGACGAGATTCAAAGGGCAAATTCCAGATAGATGTCTGGAGTTGTGACTGATTTCTTCTGCTGATCTTTAATGTATTTTCTCTATTACAAAGTTTTCTTAATCTGATTCATATTAATGCTGGTCTTCTCGAGCGTTCTAAATCAAGAAGCCCTTTTGAAAAGCATGGTAGATGAAGAGACCAATTTCGTTATTTGAAAGTCCAATTTCCCAACAGCAGAACATATGAAGATGATAAAGCTTTATAAAACCTTACAAAGGACAAAATATTTGACGTCGAATCTTACTATGGGGCTCTTAAGAGTAAGAATATCAGAAACACTTTCCATGGAAACATAAGGAATACTAAAGATCCATCAAAGCTCTGTTCTTTTTTTTTTCTTCTTTTTTTGTTCTTTTTTTTCATTTTGGAAATGCAATTTTAGAAAACAACAAAAAGAAATGACAACCCGAAGCTTAGGAAAATTGTAAAGGTAAATTGATTTTCTCTGCAAAAACAATTGGTACGTACATCTGCTTATTCAGGTTGATGACATTAATCACAATGTTGGATCTATGGCAGGGATATCCAGGGTCATACCCAATTCTTCAATAATGCAATTGGAAGCTAGAAGGCATATCAGTTGGCCTTGATAGAGACTGTGGAACTTAGTGCCATCTTGGGTAACATGGAAGATCTGGTTGGAGAAAACAGAAAGGATTTCCAAAGCTGATTGCTATTGCTGACAAGTCAGCTGAGAGGCGATATTCAGCTTGAAGTTGATGGTCTCTTATCTATTCATATATCTTAATTATATAACTTTGTTCTTCTTTTCTGATATGGTCCTATGTATTTATCCAGTCTAATAGGATACTCCTTGATTATGTCTGAGTCAACTTAAACAATCTATGACTGCAAATCCATGGTAATATCTTTCAACATGATTTTCTCACATCTTGATATAGCTTAGTAAAAATGAAAATGCAGCCTCAGGTCATCAGATCTAACAACCACAGTCAATTTTGTTAGTTTAGCCGTCACGGCATGAAAACAAAATGCATCACTGCTGGTGACATGATGTGTAAATGAACTGCATTAATGTTTCATCATTCAGCAACGCCACCACAACAGGCCAAGAGAACTCATGAACTAGGAAAGATACCTTCTCAAGCCTGTGTAAGAGATAAGTCTTAAACTGGCGAACACCCCGTCCAGCTGATGTTGGATCCATCTTATGAGCCTTCTCAAATGCATGAAAGCGACCTAATAGGAGAGATAAAGTAAGGAAATAGGAGTAAGTTTTGCTACAGAACAGGAAGAGAACCATATTTGAAGTCTCAACTGATGCAATTTCCACTCTTGCCATGAAACATCATAATATTTGTGAAGAGGACACTAAAAATAAGGTAGACCACTGAGAGAGACCAACGAGCAAGCAGGAAAAGCATTTTCATATCTACTCCACTCTCACAAATGATAAGACCCAACTTCTAACAACGGACATAAGTAAACAGCATAGACAGAAATTTCATAAAAGAAAGATGACGCCGTTGCTGTTCACCTATTAACGAACCATTAGGGCTTTGACAGTAAGTCGAACCAAGTCAAGTTACAACTTCACACTTAATGCTCCATCAATTACAATGTTCATATCAACCAGATATGCTTTAGGAACTCATCTTGGCCACTTTGTCTTTTGAATAGTAATCGTCTGTGGCTTTAACATAGAATTCCCTGTTTTAACGGTAAAGAGAATTCCACGATTTCGAGTAGATGATTTTGGGACCTGAAGCAACACTTAAGCGACATAATGTACGTTCCATTTTGATACTACCTTCTAGTCCAGTAACCTGTATGTGTACGATCATAGTCAGTTTGCATGCATCCACAATGTCTATGATTAGAAACGGATTCTCTCAGTTTAGGTTAGATATTAGGTGAATGTGGCTTTGATATGTCACTCGAATAAAATTTAAGTGGTTAAGTTTCAAACAACAGTTTCAACCCATAACTCCCTTTTAGGGCAATGCTTCATGTTCTTCAAAGCAAATTCGAGTTAAGTTACCTCCTCTAAATAGACCAGACCCCAATCAATTCACAGGAAAAAGAATTTGACCAGGCAGATAACGAGACGTTCTTCGCTTGTCAACTAAAAGTATTGGCTAGCCGAATTCTTTACCGTCAAAGCAAAGGGTTGAGAGAGAGAGAGAGAGAGAGAGAGCGCGCTATCATCATTAATGATGTTTAACCAAACTATAATGTCACATGAACTTTAATTGTAATGAGGATTTCATTGAGAGCACTTAAGAAGACATCTCGAGCACAGACTTTGAAATGACCTTCTTCCAAACCTATCAAACTCATATTTGATAGATTTAGTTAGATAATCGGACATTAGATAAGAAATTAGACATTAGGGCTACATTTGTTTAGCGGAACACTAATGATTTAGAAAAAAAAATATTCCTAAAAATGATCGCTCATATTATTTACAAAAATAAAGTGAAGAAAAATATTTCTATTTTCCGCGAAAATGTTTAAGTATAAATAATTATCGACGATGGAAACATTTTCCATTCACTAATTATTTCAAGCGACACAAGCAGTCATTCTCGAGAAAATATATTCCAAATCGTTGATGTTCCACAAAACAAATGGAGCCTAAATATTAGATTGGATGGTGGGAGAGTTCTGTTCGAAGAATGCTCCGCCTTTATTTGAAAACTTTAGATAGCACATCAATGGGAACAAACATACAGCTGATAATCATTGAGTTTAACAAGAAGTATAACCCTCAAAAGAATTCCTTCTTCCACTTCTTCACTTTGCATATCTATTCAATCCCTTTCGCCTAATTCATGTCATCAAACCCATTAAAATTCGACGAGTAAACTCTATGGTCAACAGCTATCGCATGGTTTTCTTACAAAGCTGACGATGCCCAGAATAATTATTGTTGAGAAAACGAATTCTCTCTGGGTTTAGATTTCAAAGTCATTTACCGAAAAGGTTGACAATCGAAGTCGCCTGATAGATGGAAAGGGCGGAAGAAAATCAAGCCCGCACGAGGTGTGGACAATGATAGAGACACAATCAAAATTCGACCACCCCGACTTGGACAGTGACTTTGTGCTGCAAGAATATTCATTGTCTAAGTCGGTCTTGAGAAAAGATGGAACTTCCATCGTCGAAACATAAACAACTGCGTGGCATGGCATTCTTGTCATTGACTTCACCAAGTGGCCTCAAAATTTTGCCATGGAACGAACCGAACAGCGGGAACGAGGGAAATAAAGAGAACAAAACAGAAATGGGACGCGCGCGCGCGCGAGAGAGAGAGAGAGAGAGAGGAAGCATCTTACACAAATATGCAACCCTCGGATTATCCTTCTCGACCTCGTTGGCCACGCGGAGGATCGGCACAATGGGGGCCAGAGAAGAGGGCAACAGCTCGCTGTCGACGGCGGAGGCGTCCTCGTCCGGCAAATCGACCATCATCGTCTTCGCCCTCGTCATCTTCTTCGACAAGGACCGCGGGGGGCCGGAGCCCGGCTCCAGCTTGCTCCCGCTCGAGCTCGCCATCCGCGACGGCGGTCCTGGCAAAGAAGGCCGCCGCCCCTAGTGTCACCGATGCCGGCGGCGATGTGGGTTCCCGCTGGGCCAGTCAGTGTCCGGCGATCGGCCGTCGCCGCGGCGCTGTGCTTGTGCGGGTCTCGAAGAGTGATGTGGAATGCACCCATCGCCATCGTGTTCGCCGATTATATAAGCACAGAGAAAGAGAAAGACAGAGATACTTTGGGTGGTGAGTGGGGAAAAGGGTGTTGCTCCGGGAGGAAGAAAAGAATGAGAGCATGTGTGTGCGGGAGGACTGTTGGCTTCAGCGAGTGCTTTTCCTTTTGGGGGCGATAAATAAACAACTGGCGAGTTTCAGGAGACTGGACGCTGCTCTGCTTTCAGGGAGGACAGCGGAAAGAGACAGAGACAGAGAGAGGCGCACGCTGCTTTTGCGCTTTCCTCCGTCGAGTGAGAAAATGTCGAAGTGTCGGCTCTTTTTGGCTTCGTTGGGCGCCAAAGCGCGAACGAGGAAGCAACGTCTTCCCTTAAAAAATTTTCCCTTCTGTTTTCACTATTTCTTCATGTCATGGGCCCCTCTTGTCTGCTGGGCTTGGGCCTGAACAAGTGGATTCAGAGCCTCTTGACCCTTCTTCCTCGACAACGAGAGACAACAAAATGACCTTTAACATAACTCATTCGATACATAATACATATACTCGGGGGAACGACACAGATGGCCCTTAAGTTTCGGCCCGATGTATAATTTCATCCATTAACTTTTAATTTATTTGATGCGATCTTTTGAAAAACTCGATACGTGTCCAATTTAATCCTTATATATGTGGAAATTGATTAATTTTATTCATGTGTTTCGAGAATATAATGATCCATTCAAGTTGCTCAATTTGGAAAAATGACTATTGATGTTATTTGATAACATGGATTGCCTTTATTTATTTATTTTTTGAGTTTAGTATCTTGAGTGACTAATCCACATATAAAGTTTTTTTTTCCAGTCCATCGTTCAAACTTACCAAATCTCTAATTCCGTTAACTTGAGTTTATAGAAAATAACATTAAATATTAGGAACTAGATCGAACATTCATTAAGAATTCAGAAATTGTATTGAATAAATTAAAGTTTTAGACATGACACTATGCATTAGGTCAAAATTCAAAGATCATTTGTGTGATTACCACTGCATAGTTCGATTAGAGGAAAAGGTCTTTTTGCCTTGCTAATTGTTTCGTGACGATGAGCGAGGAGTTATCGTGCCTGATGACATTACTTTGGTAGTCTAAGGAACCTGGTCATCCACGCCATAACAAAAAAAACGCACCCTCATCCCGTTGCATGTGGAGGCATTTGCCAATCAGAGAACGAGAACTAAATATTTCCACCGCATGTGTGTAGGGTTGATTGCTTTGAAAGTGAATAATTTTCAAACCTAGACTATCGAACCCATCCTATTAGGTTCGTTTTTCAATTTTTTACCCCAAAAAATCGACTAATTGACCCTAATAACGGCTAAACGAATCGGTTTTAGAGTCTACACGAGAATTGGTCGACGGTTTGCATTCTCCCCTTTTGTTATATATGCAATATGGTCAAACATGAATACCATTCTTTTTATACGAGGATGATACATCAAACATATTACATTTCAATAAAATATTTTTCTGTCTTAAAGAAGAGTAATATTACTTAGGATTAGGGTAATCAGTTTGATTGTAGGTTCTTCCCTAGAACTATCCTTGTAGGTTCCGGGTTCCCATGTACAATTGGCCGGTTTAAAGCATAGAACTTGAAATCAAACTATTGGATCAGGCCAATTCTCCAATTGAACGAGGAGAACGGGCCCAATTGCTCATCCCTAGCATGCCGTGCCATTATCAAATTTGATTGCTGGCGTAGCCTGCAGATGAAATGCAAGTCAAATCAAAACCTCGCATATTATCCAAAGAAGCCAACAGTCGTGGATATTCATTAGGCTTTTAAATTGAATTGTTTGGCATTCCAAATACCATTACTGAGCGCAGACTGCATTTTCAAACGTGTAGAGTTGTTCGTACAATGCTCAATTGATACCGCGATCATCATTGTATCGCTAATCACACAGTCTACTCTGATTCCGCGTCGTTTCCTTTTGCCCCCTCTTCTGGTCCTAGTTTACATGTAAAATTACAACGCACCAGTCGAAGGTGACCCTGCGAGCTCTTTGGGCAACTTTGCCCTTATTTTTATCCAATCTCCAAACCACATGCTAAGCCAAATATCCAAGGACAAACCGTCCTCGTTCGCCTGTTGGGCAGAGCCTCGACCATCGAGCCACCATATTTCCCAGAGGGGGGAAAAAAGAGAACCGATCGACTCCTCTTCAATTGGAACACCAGCAATTGCCAAGGTTATGGCATGTTCTTCCAATGCAAGAGGTTCCATCTCCAACTGTGCTTAAGTAGCGACAGTGCCTTTACCAACCTAGCAGGCCTTGCCGTGCTTGTGAAGCTTGCGTGCATCTCCATGCATTGCACATCCACCCCAGTTTCATATGACATATGAATTCGTTTAAAGAAAAGTTGCTCTGCAGAAACAGGTCGTCTCTTTTGACGAATCCAGACTCCAGACTCCAGATTGACGGCACGCCACTTTAGCCCAACATCCTCTGAAACATGTTTCCACTCCAGTCTTGATAGAGTCTCAGAATGCAGGACACCCCGTCAACGTCTGATGATTGGTCGTATGCACTTTGTCAAAACCAGGTAAGAGAGAGATAATATTTTGGTTCGAATTTGAATTGCATAGAATGAAGGACTGACTCACAAGAAAACCCCATTTTAGAGGAAGGGGACATAATCACATTCGAGAAAAGGGAATATTCCTGTCCTCCAATGTCACTATATACATGTGTTTCTAATGTAGTCATTTTTTGGGGGGGAGAGGGGTTGTCGTTTTCAGAATCTCAAGAGTCAGAGAAACCATCCTGAGTATGTTCGATCTTGACACTCGGCATCAAAGCCAGACTCATCGCAGAACCCCATTCTTGGTCACCTGACATTTCCTTCTCGGAATTTTGTCAATGCAACGCAAAAGCAATACCATGCCCACGTGGAACTTCCTTCTAGTGCCTGTGCCATGCAGTCAACTAATCTCCTACATCCTGTCAGCAATGCGGAAGAGTAAAACATCAAGAAGAGGCTTTAAGCATCAGAATTCTCACAGACACTGGAAAACATCATCTTTGAAGGGTTACTAATGCAAAACTGTTTTCTATATAAGAAAATGATGTGCAAATTAACAATGTTGCAGGACTAAAAACAAGTCTGTGGTAAGGAAGAACGCCCCTATCACAATAACTCAGTGTATTCGCACAAAGAGAGAGAATCAAAGACAAATATTATAAGCTTAAAACAAAGGAAAAGCCCTCTCGTGGACTAAGGAAAACACCACAATTAAAATCCCTGTTCAATAGTCCAAAACAAAAAAGTCAACTAATGGAATTTGACAAATTTTCAAGGGTTCAACCCCCAAGGCATTCTTAAAGAAATACAGAATACAATTATGAACTGTGAAGAAGACTTGAATGAGGCGTTTTTTTTAAGAGAGATTAAGAGCGTAGCAACAATAACATTTTCAACTATTGAGCTTCATGTAAGAGTACATTAAGGACCTCAAAGGAATTACCGACAGAGGTGGAGCACCTACTAACTGAAAGGAGGGAGAAAAATTCCAGGTGGAGCACTGCATAAGCCTCAAGTTGGAAACTATCCCAAGAAACTTGCAAAAAGAATAGTTACTCAGAAAACCTTATGGACTAGCAAGCAACCTGGTTTCTCGAGCTTGTTGCCGCAGCCCATTGATTGGAAGGACGTGCAGCTGTTGCAAAATAACTTATAAATGTTACTGTTGCATGATCCCCTTGAGTATTTGATGTGATTGGACGTGGCAATTCTCTCATCACCCATAAAAGAAAGGCTGATGGCACTGATGAACCTGGAAACAACCCATAACATCTACTGAACTCAGCCCAGGCACTGGCATCTAAGTAAACATACAGTCTCCAGAAAAATTGAGACAAAGGAAACTCAATCACAGTCCATGAGCCAGATTCTTAAACTGGCAGTATGTAAAATAAAATAAAGGGAAAGATTGAAGATAATGCAACTGTTAGTTCCACGACTTAATACTATGCATTCCCTAGTAACACTTAACTAATTCTTGGTACAACAAAGCACCTCACTCCGAGCATGAGAAAATAAAAAATAATTTGTTAAAGTTATCAATCTGGCCTGCTTTCTGTATCCAGAAACTTCAAAGTACACTTTTCCTCAGTCCCTCGATTTTCATTCATGCACACCCTCAAATTCTAAACCCTACCCACAACCCCCTTCCAGACTCAAGCCCGCACGCATGCACACACACACAAGAGAGAGAGGACTTGTACAAATTGCATAAAAGCTTTTATGCCTTGATTTTATTTTAAGTTATTCAGATAAAACAAGCCCATATCGTCTAGATTTACGTCAAGCGTAGTTGGATTTATGAGGAATAATCCTAGTGCTTCCACCAACTACTATATATATTTTTCCAGGCCAGACAACATTACACAAGTACCAGTCTATCATAGGTATTAAACAAAATCATATTCTACAAATGCCAGATAAACTTTACTTTCCTTGCAAAAATGGAAATATAGACTTTATGATAGAGGAAATAAAAGTATATTTTCCAGAAGCTGGCGCAGATTGTACAACAGTCGCAACAGTTTACGTATTGTATCATCTACTCTCAGTCATCTCTTAACAAGTACACAGCTTAACATAAGAGCATCAAATGCCGTACCTATGAAAAAGTAAACAATCAGAAGAAGTGGTCGCTTTACTCCTTTCATATCCCAGAGGGGCAAACTATAGAATAGCTGCAATTTAATGGTGCATTGACGTTAGGAAGCCCTGGTGCGAGAACCAATAAGAAACCTTTCTGTATAAGCTCAATACATACTGGAGTTTCTGTACATAAAGCTACTGAAGCACTCGATGCAAAAGACATCATGCACACAGCTGCTAAACCAGCCACCTGCATCCATTGACCATATTTCAGAAAAAAGTTAGGAAGGGCAGATGATAGTCCATGCACATGTGAAGAGAGTAGCAGCCACAACACTAGCTCAATTAAAAATCCAAGAGAGAGCAATAAGTGCAGAGTATATGCTCACCATAAAATGGGTACCCTATTCAACAGTGAGCACTTAAGAAGAAGAAAAGTGTGATCAACTAGTAACTTACCTTCCACATATCACCTGATGCACTCTCAGACCGTACTTTCCTCAATTTTAAGAACAAAGTGATACCTGAAATATAAATAGACCATTGACACAAAAAGGTATAGACCCCACAATACTGAAATAGTTAATCTTGAATTCAAGCAGTCTATACGCAAAACATGCAAAAAAAATGGGTGCACTTGACACACGTGGAGTGGTCCAAAAATATCCAAGATACAACTTAAACCACTGACATGTAGGGCAAAAACGAGGTATAGTTTCATGAGTATTTTATGAACTTTTCTTATCTAACTAATCAGCATCCAAAAGATTATCTAACTCCAAGTAATCCTAGTTATGAATGGCAAACAAAAGCATGCATACACTGGTAGAATTAGTTTAATCATCCAAAAAAAAAAAGAGTAGAGGTTAAAATAGTTAGGCTATCATAATTATAAAAATTTGTCCTCAAAACATGACTCCATCAATTACAACAGAAGTGTTTGACATAAGGAAAGCTTTAGATTAGTGCCATATCCCGCATTCTTTTATTCTTTTGTCTTCCATTTCTATCATACATATATACAAGATGAATAGGTAGTGCTATGTTTACCTGTAGTAGTAGCTGTAATGTCCTGTAGCTTCTTCTAATGGCAAATATCTACTTTAAATTTTCTAACTAAGAGCATTAAAACCACATGCACGAGAGAAATTTACAGGTAGAATATTAAGCATGGTTTCTGTCCGACTTGCATGTGTTAAGCATGTCGCCAACGTTCATCCTGAGCCAGGATCGAACTCTCCATGAGATTCATTCTTGTTATTCTAACTTATTGATGACAAACCATTTCCTCAATCCTGAAGCAGGAGACTAAGAGCAATGGTCTCTTATTGAACTGACACCAAGGCTTTTTTAAGTGCCTATAGCACCCTATTAGTTACCATCAACCATGAGCAAATACCCTATTCCAGTTTATTAAAAATGATCTCTAGGAATGGTTCATATCAGAGGAGAAGCAGTAGATAGGTAATTTGAAAAGTGCATGAAAGTCAGAGGAATTTGTTGCTGTCGTACATGCATGACTAGCCATAATACTCCATGAAGTCAAATTGCTTTTGTTCAGTAGCTTTTAGAAAGTTCTGCAAGTACCATCAGTCCAAACATAGTCCCATTCTCTAGATAAGTTTAGAGTCAGGAAGTAGTGACATATTAAACCACTTGTCTCCAACCAGGAAGAAAATGATTAACAGAAAGACCATTTATTTATCGCTTGTCATATGGCACGAATTAGATGAATAAAGAACTTTAACAAATTAAGTAAGCTTCACCAGAAAATCGGTGTCTCACCATAACATACTATAGCTCCCCCAAGTAAAAGAAATGCTACTGCAATAAGCTCTGTATAGACCTGCATGATATTTGCAAGTACTGACTATGAAAAAGAGCGATAAAGCAACCGTTTACATTAAAAAGGTACTTGAGAGGAAGGCATGTAAAGTAACTCTATTGTTCTGTTCTCCAGCCAATGATCCTGAGAAGAACAAGCAACAAAGCCCAGCCAGCACCCTCTTCCCTCCCCCCCCCAAAAAAAAAAAAAAAAAAAAAAAACCCACAAAAAAAAACAAAAATAGAAACCAATGGTACACATTTTTGTGCAGACTGCATGGCTAGCAAAGGAGTACCACCGTGTTAAGTAACTAACCAGTAGGACGCAGAAAAACAATCAATTATCCAATCAGTCATAAACCTATTGTACGGATGCCAATTTAGTCCGAAAATTTTCAATTTGACCAATTTAGTAATAAACCTTTGCGGGAAAATGTAATCCTTTTAACCAATTTTCATCGGAAATCACTTGACAAGACAGTATGCCACATAGGATGATCAGTAATGAATGAACCATTACATCAGAAATTTCTGATGAAAATTGACTAAAAGGTTCACAATGAAATTTCACACAAAAGTTTTGGATTAAATTGGCATAATTAACAATTTTATGACTAAATTGATATCCACACTAGGTTTATTACTGATGAGTAATTTTCCCCTTACCCGAAAGGGAGGGAGAAGGGGAGTGGGGAGAGGGGGAAAGGAAGGAAATAGATGATAGCTTAAAAGTACCTGAGCAATTGTGAGAGAATTAATAGGATTGTTCCCATTGTTGCCAATCCAGATAATAATAGCGAATGCTATCATTAGCAAAAATACTAGCATGATAACCTGAGGAAGGCAGATCCAAGTAAGGTGCTATCCAATCAACAGAAAAATGAAGATTCAGATTAGACAACAAACATCAATTGATAAAGCTCTTTTTTTGTAAATCCATTTTCAGAAGAAACCAAAGTACAAATACACTGATACTGTATCCTCATTTTAGTAATTACTTGAAATGGGAATTTTTCATACCACAGCAACAAATTTTTGCCGGCCTTCAATTTCAATATTTCTGAATGAGCAACATTTGCAACTGTCTTCCTCATGAGACCGATCTTGTCTGATCATTGAATTTGCCAACAAGGCCTGCTGCATATTATGACTTTCATTATCTTCACCATCCCTCTCATCCTTTGCCTGATGGCAAAAGTCGACCCTAAAAATCATTGCCCATAGAAGCATATGCATACCAAACAAATTATTACAAAACGGTTAGAAAGGCATAGGTGTATGTACACTCTTAAGGGAATTTTACTACTTTATTTCAGGTTTGCTTCCAAATGGGCATGCCTAAATTGTGTTTTAAAATGTGGACAAAAGTATAATTAGAGTGCCCTTTTATTAGGCAAAAAAGGAATTTGACCAAGATTTCTTTAAGCCAAAAGGCCACCCCTACTTTCTAAGGATTGATATTACGATCTATGTTTATCAAAAAGCTTTTACCAAGAAAAACTTCGACAGGTAAAGCAAAGTGAAGTGTTAGACACAAAATTGAAAAGTTTTACTTGGATATCCTTTCAGCTCGCACCAATGACAAGAATAACTAAAGAGGCAAAAACATTCTGCAAAGACACATCAGAAAGATCTGCATAGACCACAAGTAAAAACTCATTCAAACAACATATAAGGCTTAATGCGTCTTTCTATATTGCGTTTGCATTGGAGATTTCTAACCACACCAACAACAGTCATCAAAGAATCGTGTGCAGAAGAAATATCCTGACATCCCAATGCAATAACAAGATTTTCTGTATCAAGATTTCTGGCATTAAACAGTGAGACATATCATAAAAACTCAATCTTACTGGCCTAAAGCATCTAAAGATCAGAGAAACTCACCAGAATGACAGGAGCAGAAGGAATGCTGCTAGAAATAGAATGCTTGGATAGGCTGCAGAATTATTTACACTGTTAAGATGGAATGCAAACATTGAGAGAACCTCCCAAAGAGTGCCAGAAGTTGTTAAGTAAAACTAGATAATCATACCCATGAAGATAAATCCACACATACGGGACCAGCATAACCATCTCTCACAGCTGGCAACTACTGTAAGCACAAAAAACAAGAAATAACCTGCCAAAAGCCATGTCAAGCTACAATTAAAAGTTAGAAAGTTATCTTCTTTGGAACTACGGAAAAGAATTCAGAGTAGATACATCTTCAATTCACTATCAAAAGCAGAAGAATTCCAATTAGCAAGTATCCAGTTCCACTAAAACTAGCCAAACTAGCTAACACACAAATAAATAGGATGAGCGAAAAGATGCTATAGAAAGTAGTCACCTCAATGGTTAACTGCAAATAGTCTATTTTCCAATTCATTACAAACAAAGGGGGCTCAAGGCAGGACAGCTACTCCTTGTTCATAAACAAAACCATGGAATTCCTTCTAGAATTGACAAGCATAATCAGCTTGTTTTCATTCAACAAGAGGCCCTTCCACACGAGGGCCCAGAAGCACAAGAGGACACACTCAAGGGATGTGCTTCATATATTGACCTAGACCTACAAAGCACGCCTGGCAACAAGCCACGCTCAAGTGATTGGAGCTGGTGCCAATGGCAAAAGTTCTAAGCAATGTAGGCCCGAGGTGAACTGATGTCAAGGGATGCCAACCAGCTATTATTAATCAAGAGCCTTCTACATAATGCATTAAAGGATCAAAAGAAAAGATTAGGGTTGGTCTGGGCAATGATGCAACCAGACCTTCTATACAGTAGATCTGCATTTTCTATGACAAGTCAATGAATAAAGGAGAATAAAATAATGTTTATCCTAAATATTCCTGTCAAAAAGAATGCATTTTCCATAAACAGACGCATTAAGTAATGCTGGGTGTCATTATAAACTAAGTTTTAAGCACAAATTGATGATTGTAGTATGAAACATAATGCCGGATGTCCATTGATATCCAAAGATTCTATAATAGCTGATCGATTGTTGAGCGAAATTCCATTGAGGAACATGACCGGTGCCTGCCAGAATTCACTCATATAGGACAGCATGATTGGGTGCCCAATTGGTTTTGTGTGCAGAAATGTCGATACTTTTGCAACACAAACAATAAGCGGACTTACCCAAGTTGGATGACCCAATCATCAGGTGAAGTACCTGCAAAGAACAACTTTCCATCTGATACTTCCCAGCATAGAGAATGAAAATAACAAGCGCTTAGACTCCACAATACAACGATGTTTGCGATGCAAAAAAGCAGTACAATTAAAAGTAAGACTTAAGAGAATCATAATCACCAAACGCCTACACGGTTCGGCAAGTTTGGCAGGTCCATTGGAGCTTCTAGCCCTAGAAAAGCTGGGGCGTAGAATAAACTAAAACTTACTTTCTGACGAGTCCATCTAGCTCCCTGATGTCGTAGATGAATCCGGATAACCTGGCAATAAAGCATATGTCACATGCCGAACAGGCTCAGGGAGAGAAAGGGGACAGGTACAGGGAGGCAACTAGTTCTGAGATCAGCACGCGTAAATTTAGTTATAGCACATATTGCAAGTTTATCCTGGATAATATCTATTGATCTAGTTGTCATTAATATATCACTTTATGTGATTCTATTTGTACTTTCTAAAAGGCTCCAAATCTAATTATGATCTACAGAGGTCTTCATCTAACAGTCTTTATGTTCCAATAGACAACTCCCTACTGCACAAGATCCAACCCAGACAATACATGATTGCATACATGTTTCGCACAGTAACATGCGGATCGATTGGATTGAGACAGACCAAAGAGAGTCAACTCTCAGGTACCTGCCTAACAGAGCACAGCGATGTCAAAACTTGCAAAAGGAGCCCAACTTAAAGATGATCTTAACACGATCCTCTCTAGATCCATGGAAAGTCTTTTAAAGGAATTTTCCCCTCTGGAGACACACAAAAAGAAAAAAAAAACACAGAGAAGTTTCCTCCGGCACCATATCGCCATGAGACAAAATTCCTCAACACGCTCGATAACTAAAATCACATACCGATAACCATCCTACCGTTTCACCCAAAGAGGCACGCACGTCCTAATCTTTAGTTCACATCCCCAGGGACCAGGGCCTCCAAAGTCAGCACAGAAGGCCCGAATTCAGATACTCAAACCATTAAAATCTAGAAGGTGAAGTTCCATCGAGAATCGGCTCGAACGGCAGATATAGCTAACCCAATATTCCACCGAACAGCAACGCGACCCAATCCTCGAAACAAATAGAGCTCACCGGGACAACTTAACACGAAGACCAGGAGGCGCACAACCGACCAGACCTGAGAGAAGGCGAGGAGGGCCAGCGCGCCGTCGACGCAGGCCAGAGCTGCAACGACGAGGAGCATCTCCAGGGAAGGACAGCGATCATCGGCGCCGCCTCCTAGCTCGGCGATCATCTTCCAGCCTCTTCCGCTCTCTCGCTCTCGCTCTCGCCCTTCCTTCACGAGCACCGAGCGTCGCGGGGCATGCGTCGCGGAATCCCCTCGATCGTCGTCTTCGTCGGAGGTACGCCCGAGGGGGGAATGCAGATGCCCAAGGGGACGTGCTGGCTCGGCCGATCTGATTTGTTCGCAGCGAAGACGACGAAGTGTGCGGGCGGAGCCCAGGGGGACGAGAGATCGAGCAGGGTCCGAGGGCGGCCTCCAGGGGGGGAAGGAGGAGGTCGGGGTTTTGGAGCGCTTTATGGTCCTCGTGCGGTTCAAACGCGATGTGTCGTGGGAGATGACGACCTTTTGTTGACCCGGTCGTTGTCAGTGGGCGACCCTGGGTCGGGGAGGGGGGAGGGGGGCCCACTACACGCCAGCTGGATCGTGGATCCGGGAGGCCTGATTTCCTCGTTGGACATAAATTAAAGCCTTCGCCTTGGCGAATCGAATCCGCATCGCGTAGGCCACCTTCCGTGATCCCCGGTATATTCATCGTGCAGATCCATACTACCCCTCCCCATGCCGAGATTATTTAAAAGTCTCTAGCCTATCGATCTAGCAGTTCAGCCCTCGCTCGTGAACTCCAGTCTTAGAGAATCTGATCACTCGTCTCTTTTGCCGTTACCAATAAATCTGTCTCGATTATATTCGGTCTTGCTTTTCATGCTATGAGTCCTATTCAAAAGAGACGGCAGAGACCTTTTCGAACTTTAATACAACCTTCTTTGGTTTTTTTAGGTATGTGTAAACCCATGTTCCATTTATAGTGATTTCCAATGTCGGTTGTGTGCCTGATTAATTAGCTTTGTTTTTCATTGAGCTATGATTGGAACCTACTTTGTCCATCAACTTCCATTTCGACTAGTTTCCACTTTCCACGCACTAGCTAAGTACCTTGGTTAATTAGCTTTTTCTTCAGCAACTCCAGTCAAGTGGCTAGTGAGGGCCAGTAAGAAAAAAAGGAAAGAAGAAAAATAAAAATAAAAACGTCATAAATTCAAGAAAATATTATCAATAATTAATCACATTTAACGTCAATTCCCAATCAAAATTTATCAAATTGACTTTATTTGGAAACACTCGATAGATTTTAGCACTTTTTAAGTAATTTTTCCATTTGTCAATTACCATATAACTGGTAAAGCAAGAATCATGTTTTTTTTACATGATATGTCTCCAAAATTAAACTAATACAATGGATCATTATCCATCCTTGATACTTTTCACAATATAACAAGGAAAATTATCAAGAAAATTATACACGTGTTGTATTTAGGTCAATTCAATTATAAATTATTTAAATTGGCTAATTTAGTCTTACCCTTTATATAATTTACCAATTAAGTACTTCTGACCAACCTTGGCTGGAAATTATTAACGCCAGCACCAGCTACTTACATGAACACTCTTTACAATTGAAAAAATTGAATTATGTTTTTCTATTCCTTTCATTTGGCAAGCATGGGTTGTGGACGAGGTTGTAAAGGCTAACGGTTTAAGATGCCAATTTGAGATCTTATTTCAACCCAAAATGTCCACCTATGACAACTCATGCCTTAAAGGTGTCAGGTTAATGGTGCATTTGGTTCTGTTTTTCAAGAGATTTTGAGCCTCTAGAGCTCATTGGAAAAAATGTGAGGTGTTTGACAAACATTCTTAAAAAGTCTTGAGGTGAAAAATCGGTATTGGAAATACTAAAAGTTGAAAGCAAAATTTACTAGCTTTCGGCATTTTCCCAAAATCCATTTCCAAAGCCAAACCAAATGCATCCTAAGTCCCATTTAGGTAGGCTTGCAAGTTTAAGGTTATCTATAAGGAGTGGAATAATTAGAGTTGGAGCGATGAATGCACGAACTATGGATGTGACATTGGGTTTGCCCCTTATGTGCTCTCTTTTGAAAACCTAAACTTGAAGCTGCCACTCATTCAAGAAGTGGGAATCGGCGCCCACATCAATGATTGAAATAGTTTGGGGATCTTTAGAAAGCCCATTTATGAAATCTTTGAGCTTCCCATCGATTACCAAATATGAGCGGTTTGCTTGCCTAGAATTGAGGGCCTCTGCGGCCTCGTTGTCTATGGGCGAGGAGGCCTTCATCCAAATACGGGCAAGGCTAATGTGACCAGCGATGGGCCTCACTATTGCTAGCCGCGATGAATTAAAAAGAAACAAAAATTATATAATTTTAAAAATACATAGATTGTCCATGCTAGGGTTAATCTTGTTGCATAGAACAATCGACGTATACGTCAGCAGTTTTCTATCAAAATTATCTAAAAAAGAGCTCAATTGGCAAATTATAATAAGATTTATAATTAAATTGATCAAATTAAAACACTTAAAACTGAATTAACACGGATCTAACATGTTCATGAATTTTTTGGTAATCTTTTCAACTAATAGAATCCCCAAATATATTCGTCTTTCTTCTTATACCTTCTCCACCAACGATTTATCCCGTTTCTCCTCCATCATAGCAGCTATCCACATGTTGCTCTGAAGCCAAGCTAGCTAACGGAGGAAACAGCCGTCTCCTGCTAAAATGCGAAAACAATCAAATCGTGCTCCAAACGTTGAGGAACCACGTACGAATTCGATCTTACCAAGGCTAGACGAGGGCGTGCAAAATTAGACTTTGGCAAACGGGTCGTACTCAAATGGTCAAGCGAAACGTGCTTTACTTCAACTACCTACTGACTTAAATCGATGGGATCGATCTGGTTGACCTCTGACAAGTTTTCCAATCACGACGGTGGACGTGACCTCACGGAGACGAAAATCCTGCATCTCTTTCAGCTCGACGGTGGTCGGACACGCAACACGAAGGAGCAACGCTTCGGAGAATTGAAGAGCTTGACCCCCGGTGACGACGACACGACACGATATTTTATTCTTTTTTCGGTCGGGATTACTTGGGACGCGGCGTCCGGGAAAGCCGAGTCGAGGTTCGAGAGACCGCATGACGAGACAACGACATTTCCCCGATATTTTTCGGGGGGGCCAAGTGGAAAGAGCCACACGTTCGGACTCCCTTTCGGAGCTTTGGTCCGGTCGGTACTGTAACGATGCTACACGCGACCTTTCGGGTTTGGCTAACGCCGGATGAATTTGTCTTTCTTTCCAAAGCCCATGCCCCACCTCGTGCCCATCGTGGTGGCGGAACCCTTCTTTGTGGCTCAGATTGAAAGTATGTGGCCGGATGACGCCTCCGCCTTCGGCCACTGCATTTTCGCCGAAATCTCTCGACGAGTATGAGGTCAACGACGATCGAGTAACGAATATTCAATGAATATCTATCACTGATTGTGTGGATTTCCATGTAAAATTCACTTCATCCGACGGTTGTCGTTTATCCGATCTATATATAAGTATTTTCCTCCCGAAAGAACATGATATAGTGTAACGAGTGATATGCGTGAAATGTCATAGAGCACTTCATTCAAACTACTAGGGACAGTTATCTAAGGACAATCTTAGGATGAAACGCATGTCTTTCTAAGCATTATAGTTTGTCGCCTTAGAAATTTACAAAATCAACTAAATTTATGGGTGAAAGCACACGCAGCTATGTCGGGATAAAACCAGACTTTTATATCATATCATAAAGTTTAACTGTCAACTCGAGCCAATAGGCAAAGACCCTTATGATACAATATGGTAATCGATTATAAATTGCATAGAAATAAAGAATATGCAAATCGTTCGATTAAACGGCATGCCACATCGTTTCAATAAGATTTACGTTTTGTATGATAAAATGCGGACAATCAATTTAGTTGACAAATCATCACTTCTCGTCCATTATTGAAAAGAGTGAGGCGCGGCACAATTGAAATTTTTTTTCCCCCGATCATCGACAATTATCCGGTGGTCAAATTCCTCAAGTTGTAAGTGTAATTCTCGTTCATTCAGCATGGGACCCACCTTGTACATGATGGGCCTCGGGTTTGGTATTAGCCATTGGGCCGCACTGCTACTGGACCGATGTGGCTTCAGAGGCCCATCTCTCAACAGTATTTTAA
This sequence comes from Melaleuca alternifolia, assembly GCA_019926035.1. NCBI lineage: Eukaryota > Viridiplantae > Streptophyta > Magnoliopsida > Myrtales > Myrtaceae > Melaleuca > Melaleuca alternifolia. The sequence goes on from JAGKPW010002155.1 coordinate 734,074, forward strand.
TTTATGCTCCTCCGTAAAATTAATTCAAAATTATAATTTCGAATAACCTCCAATACAGTGCGGCAAAAATAAATAAATAAACTATACAGGTTTGCAAAATTTTCAATGGACCTGCTCACTCGAGGTACATGTTTACACCGGCTATCGTGTTTTTTTTTTTCCGTGATCGCCACTCAAAATTAACTCGTCATATGAGTTTCGATACAGTAATATCTGTAACTTAGCAGGTAGAATTGAAACATCCATCAGTAACGTTTTCGATTACTAGAGAAGGGCCATGCCGTCTTTCGATTGGCAACAATGGGGATCGACTCCACACATTGTCATGGGAGCAAGTGACCTAGTTATCGTATGAGCCAGAAGTGATTGTTTTGCAATACTTTGTGCGAGCATGAAGTGTTCTTTGCTTGAAAAGTTAATTGTCCGTGGAGTTTTGGCTAGACAAAAAAATGGACGATCGATTCTACACACAAAGATGGCCTCTCCTTGAACATTCAAGAACTGAACCTACATTGATGACAGGCCCGTCGCTCCCTGTAAAACATCAAAAGAAAAGAAAGACGTTGGAGAAAGTGGACCGACGGCTGAGTTGGACAAACAAACTGCCTTGTTTCCTTAATCTTTAGGGAAAATTTCAAGACAAATCCTAAACTTTTTTCATGCACCAATTTAGTCTTTAACTTTTCAACAAAACCAATTTAGGCCTAAAATTTTTGACCTAGTGCCAATTTAGTCATTTCCACTAATTTTGCCCTAATATTGCCAATGTGGATGTTGATCTGCTTATGTGGTATCGCCACTGCTGATGTAAATAATTTAAAATATTTTTTTCTTTTGCCAGTTTTTGCTGGGTGGGTTGACCTAGGCTTAGGCAAGGTTGGCCGTCACTTGCCACAAGTGAGGCCCAGCGAGGGACAACCTCACCCAAGCTAGATCTTACGAGACCAGCCATCACCGGCAAAGGAAATAAGGAAAATAAAAAAAAAGGTAAAAAGAAGGATAATTGAAATAATAATAAAATAAGTCACAAATATTAAAAATAATATTAAAAATTGTCAAAAGTCTATACCAATAGTACCATAGAAATCAGTTGGTGTCCGCGTTGGTAATACCGTAATATTAGATAAAAATTAGTTGGAATGACTAAATTGATAATAGATCGAAAGATTTAAGCTTAAATCGACGCTAATGTAATGTATTCACTACTCTTACTATGCTTTTTTTCCTTAAAAGTTTACATGCATGGCCCGAACTACCTAAGGAACGAGAGACAGCCATGTTATAAGACAAAGCATGTGTTAGATTGGCCCAACCGCCGTCGAGGAAGGGGGAGGAAAAACATTCATTATCGAGTCGGGTCAATAATGTCAAAAAGGCCGGCGAATGCAACCGAAAAAAGAAAATGTCCAGAGGAAAACCAAAAAGTCTGTGGAACAAAAGAAGACAGAAAAGACCACGAAAAGTCAGAGAACCAACGGACAGAATGTTTTACAATAACGCCACTGATTGGCAAAGATGCTCATCATTGATCATTGATCGTCAACATCTGGACAGCCAAACCTTTGTCGCTATGCCGTTTGAAAGAGCCGTTGGGGAGAGAGAGAGAGAGAGAATTGATAATCTTTAGTGTAAAAATTTCAAGGTGTTCCTCCTCTTTTCCAGGGGATGCTTTGATTGGAAGGGCACGAGTCCTAACTCCTACCAAATTGATTCCATCACTTCCCCACGAGACGATGGACTTAATCTATTGTTAAGTAGGTATAGAACCTCAGCGTCGTTCTCACCTTTCGAGTCGATGTGACTCCAAGAATTCAAAGCTCTCGCCCAAGAGAAAACAATAAACATGATAAGTACATTGGACCAGACTAAATTATAAAAATTCAATGTGATAACTCGTTCTATCTCACGCTCTATATAACCGGCTATGTCCCAATTACACTAAAATTATGCATTAATACTTGACATGGAAGTAATGTGATGGACTCTTAAGTGAAACATTCGCAAAAAAAGGTAATGGTTCGTTGCATTTCCCAACATCGAATTAATAGATTTATGTCAATGTACCAATCGAATCTCTTGTCCAACTGGGATAAAAGGAGTGAGCTATACTGCTCGATGTAAATAATAGCATCGCTTCGCCAAGCGAGCCTTCTAGCCTAGGTGTCTAACTGCAACCAAATCTTGATCGATGTCGTTATACACTCATTGGCCAGCTACCGAAAGCGTACACCAACGCTTGCCATTGTCGCGAAATCGATATCAGACTTTCGAATGCCTCAGAAAATATACACAATCTTCTTTGATCATTGACGGTATTTCGGCCCATTTTGAGCGCCTGTTGCTGGTTTGTCCGTTCCCGTCGTCATCTCTTCGATGTGTCGAACGGGACTCACATCGTGTTGACTTGCACGTTCACGGTTTTACCCCTTTTGAAGTGAAGCCGTGCATGCGACTCCTTCTTCCCAGGAAAATTAATTTGAAATTAGGGCTAAAGAAACGAGAACCTGAGTTATCAAGAGTCTTTATTATTACAGCTAAAATCGTAATCGTTAAAACAAAATTTTTTTCATGCCAAGAGTCCTTAATTATGTAGAGTATGATAATTTTACGTAGAATACAATGTTGGAATCGGTTAATAAAAAAATCGTATTTCCAATCCATTAATTATGTAGAATACGATAAAGATAATCGCTTTAAGGCTCCGTTCGTTTCACGAAAAATAACTTTCAATAAAATATTTTTTGAATTTTTCGGCGTTCGTTTCACTAAAAATAAGATAGTTAAGGAAAATATTTTTCACAAATGGAAAAAATATCTTCAAAAGTGGGGAAAATGTTTTTCACTTTTTTGAAGGGGAAAACATTTTATGTGTTCTTTATTTACCTTTAAATATCGCGGCCTCTAATGACGTGCCTCGACCTCACTTGAGGTAGGCAAACCAATAGCCTTTGACAAACGAACACCGGAAAATATTATCATTTTTCATAAATATGATTTCCTGAAAATGTTTTTCAAAAATGCTATATTTTCTGTGAAACAAACGGAACCTAAAATTATATATTTTTTCTTTGTTTGACTACTTTAACAAGTGTTTTGAGAACACTTAGGTTCCGTTTATTTCGCAAAAAATAAAATAGTCAATGAAAATATTTTCCACAAACGGAAAAAAACACCATTAAAAGTGGGGAAAATGTTTTCCACCTTTTTGAAAATTGATAAGATTTTTATGTCTTTTTTATTTACCTTTAAATATAGCGGTCTCTAATAACATGTCTTTACCTTGCTCGAGGTCGGCGAGCTGGTGGCCTTTGATAAATGAATACTCGAAAATATTATCATTTTCTAGAAAAACGATTTCCCACATCAATGTTACGGAGCTTCAATAAAAATTTTATCTTTATGAATATGGAACACTAGCATTCTAGCCATGTCGTGGGAAGACGAATAGCTAACTAAGCTTCCCGCTCATCTAGTGTACGTGGCAATCAACGAAAAGCCTTTGTAAAAATATTAAAAAAATTCGGAGAGGAGAATTTTGGAAAGTTTTTTCAACTCATTGGATTTATGAATTCATTTACTTAATTTTATGCACGAATACTTTCGTTGATCATAAAATATTTTCAATTAACTAGTCATTTCTTGAGGTCTAAACTGGCGAAAGTCTAAAACACTAATTCTAAAAAATTACTTTAACTCAAATATGCACACCTTAATGGTCCATCTCTGATTGAATGATATGAAACATATATTTTTGAAGACAATCTCTTACTTACAAAATCATTTAAATATAAATTGTGGTTAATAGTGAAATGAATTATTGTTATTTAATTATTTCAAGCAATATAGACAATTAGATAATTTTAAAAAAATGTTTTCTAAAGTACTTATTTCTTTGGGAAATAAAGTGAGCATCGCCACTCCGAGGTGAATCGTGAACGTCATCTTTGTATCGACAAATTTTCTCGAAATGCCGACGCGGAATAAACGGAGTAAGCAGATCAGCTGCGGTGAAATGTCAACGTCGTTAACGGTTGGTGGCCTTAGCTGTCCCGTTACTGAACTAAACTCTTCCCTCCGCCAAATGTCGATTCTACCCCTGCCCTTTAACCTTCCTCGGCCAGCAAGCATCGCACTCGCGCACTCCCCTTTTTTCTTTGAGAAATCCAATAAAGCGTCGCCCGTTGGTCGTGTTATTTAAGCCGCTTCGCTCCCCTCTCGCCCGTTGTCATTCGTTGTTCTCTGCCACCGCACAAAAGGGTACAGCTCAGAAGAGGCTTCCAGAGAAGGAGAGGTAGGGTGGGGAAATGGCGGAGGAGATGGCGAAGAAGAAGGCGTGGTCGCTGAAGAAGGCGATGGCGGCGGCGATGAGCAGGGAGAGGCGGTCGTGGAAGCTGCCCGGGATCAAGTGGAAGGGCAAGAAGAGCCTGAGCCTCGGGTTCCAGATGGCCGTCATCGACGGGGTCGTCTTCAGGGTCGTGTCTGTCGTCGAGGCCATCGTCCTCGTCTCCACGCTCTGCTTCTTCTACCTCTGCTGCGGCTGCCACTTCTGATCTCCTCGTTCTTCTCACAGCACCCTTTCTCTCTCCCGCTCGCCTTCTTCACTAATTTTGCTTAGCTATTCGGAGTCTTAACTGGGTTTTGGTTTATTCGTCTTACATAAGTGGATCAGGAAAACGATTCGATTGATAGGTTTTTGCTACTTTTCTCTTTCGTTCCTTAATTTGATTGGATTAAATGTTCGGGGAACTGTAATTTCGTACACATTCTTTGTTAAAAAGGTTTCATTTTGTGATCAATATAGCAATCCGAATTCGTCTCTTCCACTCTGAACAAGTATTCAAAGCATCATTGCAGCGAAACTATGCGACCGTCTTCCTGGCGATCTCTTGCGTTCCTTCGGTCAGGAGAGAGAGAGAGAGAGAGAGAGAGAGAGAGAGAGAGAGAGAGAGAGAGAGTGAAGGAAGCCATTTCCGCTGCGGTTTTGCTGCTAAAGCCGTTCATCGTTTCAGTCCTTCTCGACGCTGACAATGAAGCGTTCGACTTTTCCGCGCAAAAACCTGCACGAGGCTCTTCATTTCCCCCGATCAGAGTAAAAACTAAGGTCGAAATTACATCCGGCATAGGATTGAACAGGCAAAACGTCGCCGAGCGGTGGTCTGTTGTTTAGGAATTAGGACCGTCCTCGCCAGACCGACCACCCCTGCCGACGGAGAATCAGAATCTCCCGACGAATCGTCTGACAAAGTCAGCAGGATCGATCTCCTCCAAGAAAACAGCTGTGTAGGGGACCGAGTCTTTTCCGACAGACCATGCTTTTGCCTGAGCAAGGTTTGTAGGATATATTGTAGGTTCTTCAGGAGCTCCTGCATCGTGTTAGCTGCCCACGTGCGTCTGCTTCGCCAGCCTACTCGGGGAACTGAGTGGAACTCAGCCTCCGCTTTCGAGTCACCAAACTCATCTCTCACCTCGAAAATGTTTGATTCTCATATTATCTATATTGGCTAAGTATTTTCAATCACATCAAACACAGTCGCCGCTGAATTTGATTGAATTTTACTTTGATCGGATCTTAAGACATAGCCTGTGAGTACAGAAAAATTCGACTAGGTAGTTTAAAAATATATGAACTTAATTAGAAATAACGAGTAAGCACGAGGATGAAGAGTATGATTTTTTAAGAATGAAACTGATGCTTGAAGATAAAGAAAGAGCAATCAGAAATTTCACTTACAGCACGAAGTCGGAATCGTCGATTCTTGAAATGGATGTGTAATCAATTCAAAAAGGCCTTATTTCAGTGCAAATCAGTTCGGTCGGGTCGGATCGGGTTAGGTTTCGCACGGGTCGATCCATCTAAATAGAATGTGGGCTTTGAAGAAATAGGCCACTTTAGGCTAAGTTGGGCCGATCAAGCCCAAGTGGCCGATGACTTGAAAACTGCAAGTCTCTAAGAGGACGAAGCAGACGACGATGGCGTCGACTCTCTGACTGAACGAAAACTCCGCCAAACGAGAGAATTGACGCAGAGAAACTATGGCTTCTCCGGCAGCGCACCAGCGATCGCCTCTGTCTTCTTCCACGTCGCCGTCGTCCCCTCTCCACCGCCTCTCCACCTTCAAATCCCCCACCCCTCCTGGCGCCTCCGCCTCCGCCGCCGCTGTCACGTCGTCGTCCTCCTCCCTCGACGCTTTCGCCGACGACCCGATCCTCTCTCCGTTCCTTTCCCCGTCCTTCTCCTCCACCACCTTCTCCACAGCGGCCCTCTCCTCCGGCTCTCCCGCCTCCACCGCCGAGAAGCTCCACTCGGCCATCCGCCTCCTCGAGTCCCAGCTCCGCTCCGAGGTCCTCTCCCGCCACCACCACCTCCTCTCCCAGCTCTCCTCCCTCCAGTCCGCCGACCTCTCTCTCTCTTCAGTCCGCTCATCCGTCTCCTCCCTCCAGTCCGCCCTCCGGCGCGTCCGATCCGAGCTCTCCGAACCTCTCTCCTCCATCAACTCCAAGACGCTGCAGCTCTCCAATCTCCATCAATCCACCGATCTCTTGCAACATACCATTCGTTTCCTCCGCTTGTCCAAAAAGCTCCGCGAATCTGATTCCGTCGATCCGGACAAGCTCGACCTCGGCAAAGCCGCGCAGCTCCACTGCGACATTCTTCGGTTATGCAACGAGTACGATCTGGCCGGCATCGATGTGGTTGAGGAAGAGTTGAAGTGGATCCGTGAGATCGGGGATAAGATTAGGAGCGAGGCCATGAAGGTGTTGGAGAGAGGCATGGAAGGGTTGAACCAGGCGGATGTTGGTACTGGATTGCAGGTGTTTTACAATCTAGGTGAGTTGAAGGCCACTGTGGTGCAGTTGGTGAATAAGTATAAGGGAATGGGAGTGAAGAGTGTTAATGCCGCATTGGATATGAAGGCGATATCAAACAGTGGAGGAGGAGGCGTGTATGGTCCGGGAGGGATAAGAGGGAGCGGGACGCCACAGATTGGAGGGGGAGGGAAGGCGAGGGATGCGCTCTGGAAGAGGATGGAGGAGTGTATGGACCAATTGCACTCAGTCGTCGTTGCAGTTTGGCACTTGCAGCGGGTGTTGTCAAAGAAGAGGGATCCGTTCACGCATGTATTGCTGCTTGACGACGTTATTCAGGTTGGTGTGTTAGGATTTGTGGCTTGATCAATGTAGTTTATATCCGGATGCTCCTTGATGTGCTCTTGTGCTATAAGACTTTGAAAACCGTACTTTTTATGAGTCAGCTGAAGCCTTGCATCATTGGCTGGATCAATCTGTTGGTGGGAAGATTTGGGGCGGAGATTCATCTGTGTCGAACAAGTTATTAAATGATTTTTGCCTCACTTACCTTCTCTTTCTGGTGCATAATGTCAGTTGTCTAGCTTGCTTAAGGAGATGATCTCTTTGGCTGCTTGCTCGTATATAAAAAAAGGCTCAGTTTCTTAAGACCTGAGGAAATATGCTAGCTCTGTCTCTTCGTCTCTGCAGTTCTCATCCTTTGAACACAATGCCATTTTGATCCCCCTCTTCCCATGCCAGATTTAATTTGCAATTTGGTTGGGGATGGCATGTTTTGACTTTCCAATAATTGTGATTTCCTCTTTATTCTCTCACTTAGACTATATTCCCTTGCTGAACTTATTTTATTTGCCTAGGACGGTGATGCAATGTTATCAGACCGTGTCTGGGAGGCACTTGTTAAGGCCTTTGCAGGCCAAATGAAATCTGCTTTCACTGGATCAAGTTTTGTTAAAGATATATTTACAACAGGGTACCCAAAGATGCTTTCCATGGTTGAGAATCTTCTAGAACGGATTTCACGGGATACCGATGTTAAGGGTGTATCGCCAGCTATCACTCCTGAAGTAAAAGATCAAATGGTCTCAGCAATAGAAATATTCCAGACTCAGTACTTGGTTCAATGCTTTAGACATCTTACAGATCTCGTCAACAATGTGTTCCCTGTGTCCACTCGTGGAAGTCTTCCCTCAAAAGAACATATCTCAAGAATTGTCTCGCGGATACAGGAAGAGATTGAAGCTGTCCAGTTGGATGGGCGTTTGACCCTGCTTGTCTTGCATGAAATTGGTAAGGCGTTGCGCCAGCTGGCAGCACGAGCTGAGAACCAGGTAATCTTCTGGACATTATATGTTGCACTGAGGTGGGATTCTCTGTTCTTTTGCATGAGTTTCCTTTTGTTTTTTCAGTCAATTTGTTTGGGAAATGTCTCTAGGGAATGTTTAGGGAGCTTAGCTTGCCTCTTACGGCAGGGGAATAAATGTTAAGTTGATTATGGGGAGCGATTTTATTCTTTTCTCTCTCAAGTGGCGTTGGTTTTTTCTCCTTTCTCCTTTTGTTTTTCTCCATAAGAGAATAAGGGGGGGGGGGTTCTTAACATTGAGAATATGCACTGAAGAAAAACCGGAAAAGGGAGCTGGAGGCGAATTTGAGGCTCTACAGCTTCATAAACAATTCAGCATGTAGGAAGTGCCACTTAATCTCCTTTTCCCCGCTTTACCGAAGCTATTTAATCCTAGGAGAAGCATTTTGCTTGGAGGGGGGTCTTGGCTATTGCTGTGATCATGTTACCTGGTTTTTCAGTGAATCAATCTCTAAACAGATGCATGCATTCAGAGATGTTGCTCATTTTTTGTACAGACAAGGAAAAAAATAGATCTGCTATCCCTTTTGGATGATGTGGTTAGTAATAGCAAGGAAATAAGTGAATATTAGAACTTTCATGGTATGGAGAATGCATTACAGGCTTATAAAGAATTGAAGCTGGGATGGTTTATCTATTGAAACCATGCTTTAATTTAAGTTTCAGTAAATGTTCAAGTCTTTTTGACCATCATAGATTGGTTGATCGCTGGAAATGGGATATGGGTTCTTTTGTGGCTTGTAAGGATACTTATTTGAAAAAGTGGTCTTCTTGCAATTTGGGAGAACAAAATATTGCTCTATGCAAAGTGGTTTCCATGCCAAAGTCAGTCTGGAATTTCACATGTTGGCCATTCTCGTATGCAGTCTCCTGAGTTTAAATAGGTTCTTTTGTGGCTTGTAAGGATACTTATTTGAAAAAGTGGTCTTCTTGCAATTTGGGAGAACAAAATATTGCTCTATGCAAAGTGGTTTCCATGCCAAAGTCAGTCTGGAATTTCACATGTTGGCCATTCTCGTATGCAGTCTCCTGAGTTTAAATAGCACACTTCCCATTGGTAATAATTTCAAACAATATTTTGCCTTGGAATATGAACTCCGCTACAATGTATATCCAGCCAGATACTGCATGCTTGATCCTTAGTAAAAGTTCCAGAAGCCATCTGTCTGACAATGTGGTATATAGATTGAATACCAGTTGAAAATATGGACTTTACAATGACAGTTTGGCAAGCCATCTGTCTGACAACGTGGTATATAGATTGAATACCAGTTGAAAATATAAACTTTAGAATGCCAGTTTGGCAACCTAAATGAGCCTGCTTATTCCACTTTTATACATAACTTGTGTGATCAAATGATCTGACAGGGCTGCCATCTCAATCTCGTGGTTGAAACAAGAGTCAATCACTTGAAATGTTTAGGATCTCTATCTATATGCTAGATGCATGGATGAAGATCTATTTTCATAATGAATTAGGTATGTCAGTCTAGGTGTTCTTTGAGTAGTATGTGAATGTTTATTATGGGGACATCTGTGTTTGTGTGATTCTAGCAGTGAGATTTGTCTTCGATTCCCCTTTGAGGAAGACGGGAGAACACACGATCCTAATTGTGATGCCTAGAGAGAGAAAAATGATTCTGGTAAATACAGGGGAGACAATTGAGTTCATGTAGCCTCACCCATATCCTGTAGTGGGAGTTTCCATGATTGAATTTGTGACATCAGGGTTAAAATGAAGTGACCTTATGATTCTTGTACAACATAATTTTAATGTTGGAGCGCAACTTTTATAATGCAGATATCTACTGGTCCTGAAGCACGTCAAGTGACAGGTCCTGCTACAGCAGCCCAGTTGAAGAACTTCACCATTTGTCAGCATTTGCAAGAAATTCACACCCGCATATCATCTATGATCCGGGGATTCCCGCCTGTTGCTGCGGATGAGGTTTCCCCTGCACTGGGTGCAATATATGACATCGCATGTGATGCAGTGACATCCTTATTTCAAGCAATGCTGGATCGACTGGAGTCTTGCATACTGCAAATTCATGACCAGAACTTTGGTGGGCTTTGGATGGAAGCTTCTATGGACAATAATGTATCGCCCTACATGGAGGAGTTGCAGAAGTGCATTCTTCACTTCCGTACTGAGTTTCTGGTCAGGATGTTGCCTCCAGCTAACACAACAACTGGAGGGACAGACATGATTTGCACTCGGCTTGTTAGAAATATGGCTTCACGAGTTTTGATTTTCTTCATCAGACATGCTGCTCTTGTGAGGCCTTTATCAGAATCAGGGAGGCTGAGATTGGCTAGAGACATGGCCGAGCTGGAGCTCTCAGTAAGCCAGAACTTGTTCAAGATGGAACAACTAGGTGCACCGTACCGAGCCCTTCGAGCATTTAGGCCTCTCATATTCTTGGAAACATCTCAGTTGGGAGCATCTCCTCTTCTTCAGGATCTGCCGGTCAGTGTTATACTTCACCATCTCTACACCCGTGGTCCGGATGACCTGCAGTCCCCGATGCAAAGAAATAAGCTCTCACCTTTGCAGTACTCTTTGTGGATGGATTCACAAGGAGAGGATCAGATCTGGAAAGGCGTGAAAGCAACTTTGGATGATTATGCTGCGAAAGTAAGGGCAAGAGGGGACAAGGAGTTCAGTCCTGTGTATCCCCTTATGCTTCAAGTGGGGTCATCTTTGAGCGAGAATGCTTCTGTGGCTCGGTGACCGCGAAAATGAGCATCTAACCCGAATAAATTATATTAAGAGCATACCCTTCTCTCTTTTTTGGGCGATGTTTGCATTTGAGATGTTGGAGAAGGCTTGTAATAGTGCTAGTCCTAGTGTCGGCCATCAATGTAAATGCACATGAGGTTTATGAAATTCTTTGGTTGAATTGTCCATAGCTCAGGATGAACCGTTTGTCATATTCGACCAGTATAATGGGTGCCGAGCCAACATCTTTCTACAGGTTGCAGCCATAGCTTCTAAGACGGCTCAATCAACCCCTTTTTAGTTGGGTATTTTGCAAGACGCGGGGCTGATTTACTGTTGAGAATGGCCAAATCGATCCTTTGTTCCTCCTACTCAAAGCTCTTGCGGTTCTGTCTCCCGGTCCTTTTAGTGCTCACTTATTCTTGCATAGCCTTTGCTAATAAGACTCCACATCAGTTCATGTATCGAATAGTACTGCCTTGCCCCACTTCCCCAAATTTCCCCTCTTCATCTGCAGCCAAAGGGCTGCTAAAGTAGCAGTCACGCAGCTTTCTGGGGGGCTCCACATTCATTCCATGTCTGAAGTTGCAACACCTGCCGAGGTAATCCAAAGATGCTGCTCTCTATAAATATAATTTAAGTAAAGCGGGTAGGTTAGGATTATATCACGGTTAAGCTCCCCACCGGGAGTGAAGACGACGTGCATTTCAGGTTTCACCGAATTTTATGCGTCGGGGTTGGCTGTAACATGGAAGGGCCTTTCTATAACAATTGATGAGGGGAGTGCCAATGGCATTCAAGACAGCCACAGCCAAGATTGTGGATCCTGATGTGATGTAGGAAAGAGGGTACGTATGTGGCACATATATGGTGGGCTATATATAGTATATTGCTCTTTCACACAGAATGATTTTGATGGGTTGTCTCTATTTCCTCTAACTCGAGAAAACGATGTAAACCCGTAGTTTACTCAGTAAATCCGACCCAGCTTCGTTTGTCTTGCGAGGGACTTGGGAGGAGGCGCCAGAGAGCGGGGCCAGTCGCCATCGCTTTGCCATTTAAGTATTCATCCCGTTGCCCGTCCCTCTCAGACCTGACTCGCACAGCTTTTTTGCGTGTTGGAGAGGATCGTCGCTTCAGAAAACTTCTTACGGGATCTCCTCTGCTCCGAACTCTGCAGTTTCTGTCAGATGGGGTGGGCATGATGTTGCAGGGTCCTGTGTTGGTCAAGTCTCCACGCGACCGGGAAAGAAAGCCATAATTGACCTATGTTGTCTTGCTCTACCTTTGATTGAAATCTAATCAAACTTCAGTTGAATACGCATGACAGTCTGTTAGATTAGATTGTGGTGGTATTATCTTTGAAAGTGCAATGAATTTTACATCTGAACCACCTATTCGGGTTTTGATTTGCGTTTTAATTGGACCATGAGATTATTAGGGTATTTCATGAGCTCAGAATTTACTTATCCCTAATGGAATCTTTTTTTGTTTAAGATGCATGATGATTATGAACCATTACGAAGGTAGCAGTAGCAATAAGACAATGCGGCTGTTGTTAATCCATTTTATTACACGTTAATCAACATACAATCAATTGGTTTACCAGTAACCTGGCTCTCCAATTGTCGCTCTTATTTTCATGTTAAATTCTTAAGATGAGTTTGGTTCAACTTTCTCAATGGGTTTTGAGGGAAAATATAAGGTGTCTGATAATCATTCTTAAAATATTTTAAGGTGAAAAACTGATATCGAGAATACTAAAATTCGAAGAAAAATTATATTAGATTTGAGCATTTCTCCAAAGTGCATTTCCGAAGCTGAACCTTTGAAAAAGGTGATTCTTATCTGACACGCATGAACCCCACCACACATTTCGGCAAAGCATCAGGCTACATGGATGTAACAGGAAGAAATCAAACAGAACACGAGTTATTGAATAGTAAGCTGCGTGCCCCATATGCCCTGCTACTTCCTGCATCATAACATATATTTAAATCGAATACGTCGACACATCCTACTAATAAATTCCAAAGTTAGCCACATTATTTAATGGTCGCATATTTTGTCCCTGACTAGCCTAAAAAATTGACCCCCCCGGGAGCGTCAACAATTAAAAGTTTGACACATCTTCCCATGCAAAAGCCAAATTTCAGCATCTCTAGCTTTTAAATGATGCCCAACATATGTTAGGCCTTGTAGAATAATATTTAGTAAGTGACGCAATAAATCTTAAGATAGGCGTTTAGACAGGGTCACAGCTCTATGTCTAGGTCTGACTTTGTTGAATGCTTTACTTGGATGCATTGTTTGCCAAACTAACTTTAGCAAAATAGCTTAATGATAATGGCTGCAATAATTTCTCGCTATCCCACTTGTTTAAATACTCAATTTTGAATTGAATAATATTAGCGGATATGATTTATGAGTAGATATATCAAGCGGTGTCATGATAAATCATAAGCGGGTATTTTCAATAAAGAAATCATATATATACAAATCATTAAGGAGGGTGCATCATATTACTCTACAAATCAATTTCGGGTTTGGGTCTTTTACCAATTTGTCATGCGATTTTTTTCAGAGGTAGATGCATTGTTATGTAAACTGATAATATTTTCCTCGTATCTTGCTCATCACTTACCGATACACGCACATAATTTCGTTGTTTTTTGATCATCACTTACCTATATTCTACTTGTTCACGCGAGAGAGAGAGAGAGAGAGTCTGTAATTAAGTTCGCGGAAACAGGCTGCCATTCTATATGAAACCTAGTTTAATGATCAACGTCACTTTCAGTGTCACCCATTTTAGCCGTGGCTTGTTCTTGGGTTTCCACCATCCTTCTGATCGATAACAACCTCATCTTCATAGCATATAACAACCGTTATATATAACATCCTCGGATCCTCCGCCAAAAGGCAAGGCCAAGGAGGTGATCCCTAAGCTTTTTGCCCCTTCCCTTGCTTATATCAGTTCCTATGGGGAAGAAGACAGTAACCCTAAACCGAGCCTCCCCCAAAATATCGAAACACCAAAAGAAGCATCAACAACAGCAACAACAGCAACAGTTCAACAGCTTGATCAAAGTCCTGAAACCCAGAGTCTACATCACTGATACCTCCTGCTTCAAGAAGCTTGTCCAAGAACTGACTGGGAACGGCACACCCAGCGAGCATGATGACCAGTTTCTTCTTCGTCATGAATCTTCAAAGAAAGTGATCACAGCCCCACAGTTAGAGGACCATCATCGTCTTCGTCGTCATCATGGAGGGGATGACTCCTCCAATCAGTATTTATCCAACCAAACACCCTCGCCTATGTCCTCTGACGGCGTCTCGAACCGCCAAGTCTTTGATGAAACGTACTCTTTCGAGGAAGAGCTGATGACTTTGGAGCACTCGACCTTAAACAGCGACCCCATGGTTGATTCGCTTTCGCCCGGTGAAGCATCTTTCTACTCCCAAAGCCCAAGCTTTTCGCACGAGGATCTCCAGTCATGGCTCCTGGATTTGGAAATGCTGCCAGTTGCTCCATTCTGCAACGGTTTGACTCGGTTGGAGCCCGAGGTCAGCATATATGATTATGAGCTATCTGGGCTTGTGTGATATGAGAAAGAGACCTTGTGATCTCCATGATCCAATGATCACCTGGAGATGCTCTATATATAAGAGTTGACCATATATGTTTCAAAGCTAAAAGTTAAAACCATACATGGTTTTTGTTGTTGTGTGATGTATAGGATCCAGAAACCATGCCTGGTTTTTACTGTGCAGAGCCTTGTTCATCCCCTAATAGAAACTTATGTGTGTGTGTGTATATGGAAATCGACCTTGTACCTCGGTTGTGCCTTCCAAGAGTATATACCACGTTCTATGTGTATAATTCTATTATTTGTTAATTCTTGTCTTTCATTTCATGAATCTACAAACTTCTTTGCCCTTTCTTCACGGAATCGATGAATAAGGATCGTGCATTTTCCTTTACGATGTTCGAAAGTATCTGAAGTCTATGTTTGAGGAAAAAAGCATTGCCATAGTTCTAGTTTTTCCGTTTAATTTCCCCTGCAACAAAAGAAAGGAGCTAGATCCTACCAGATGCAAGATAATGACCAAAAAATTCTTTTTCTGCTTATTATCAGCATGAGTTGATTTCATGGTCATCCAACACAGTTTTTCTTGTGCTAGTGTCACTTCCGTACTGTAATTTATTATATCATTGCGAGCTTTCCAGTTACTGGGGAAAAAATTACAGAACTTGTTCATAGCTTCAAATTAGTCTTAGCACGTGAGCAGTTGATGCTCCTATTACTAAAGTGCAATCCTCCATGTTCAGCATACGAGGCTTATTCATCTTCTGAGAGGGATGAAAGTCAGTATGGGTATGCTAGCCCTAATTCATAAGGCAAGGAGAGGGACTTTAGTATGTTCGCTCCCGATTGACACACTTAAAAACCAATATCAGCCAAGGAAGAGCTCCTTTTGCTACCTATCTCTTCCTTGCCTGACGAATAGTGACCTTAAAGCTTCTCCTACTATTGGCTTCTCTCTTTTATTTCATTATGGACAATCACACATTCTTTTGCATCTCTCTTTTAGCATTTTTTCCTTCCTTCTCGTGCATTTTCTGATTCAGCTATGAATTGTCTATCGAAATCATAAGGTTACTTCACCGAAGACAACAGAAAGTGACCCCGTTGCGATCTAATTCATAAAATGTAGGGTATTCAGGAAAGATGAAATAAAGGGCAAAACCTCAAATTAATCTGGACAGCAAAACGCGTTGTGATCATATTTCCCTTGCTTTGGTGATATAAGAGTCACGATATTCTTTATTTCTCGAGACTTGACATAGGTGAGCGTGTGCTCTGGGTTTCATTTCAAGGTTCTCCCTTTTGCTTTTGAGCAACGGCACAAGAGAAGACAGATTCATGGAAACTTAAGGTTGCTAAAAATTAGATATCAGAAGCGTTTTTGCTTCCTCCTTCTTTCAGATATACAAGCTGAGGATTTGGGATTTTCTTTGGGAGCGTAGCTTAGACTGAGGTTTACTACGGCAAGCAATTGCGTCTACTAGGATGCTCACTATATGATATAGAGTTTAAAAATAGATAATAACTTATATAATGCTTTGCTTAGAAGCAAAGATGACTCCGTGGCCCAATGGATAAGGCGCTGGTCTACGGAACCAGAGATTCTGGGTTCGATCCCCAGCGGAGTCGTTTCCATTTTCAAGAATCTTTTCTTTTTGCCATCTATTTTTTCCTTTAGTTTGTAATGTTATGAGAACTTTTTCTATTCAGATAATTCTAAATTATGCGCTAGATTTTGATCCAGCCCTTCAGTTCTGACTTCCAAATTATCATAATTGTCAGGAAATTGTGGTTCGACAGCCTGTTTTCCAGAGTATGAACTGCGGAGACGCTCAAAACCAGAAAGCGCATAGAGGTGAACCGGAAAATGACTGGAAAGGGGCTACTTCACTGGGCTTGGAAATTGCCAAAGAAAAGAGCTGACTGTTTCTGGGTAAGAGCTCACTCACTAGCTT
This sequence comes from Melaleuca alternifolia, assembly GCA_019926035.1. Taxonomy (NCBI): domain Eukaryota; kingdom Viridiplantae; phylum Streptophyta; class Magnoliopsida; order Myrtales; family Myrtaceae; genus Melaleuca; species Melaleuca alternifolia. Next base: position 750,514 of record JAGKPW010002155.1, read on the forward strand.
TGAAATTCACAGGAGGGTTCAAGCCTGGTCATCTACGAAATCAAGGAGAAGTCCCATCCGGCTCTTTTCCTAGGCAAACGACGCCCAAGACTCCGAGACAGGAACTTGACCTTCACGTATCAATTCCTCATCCGGCGCAGTAGATACTGCAAAGACGATCATAGACTTGCCTATCATCACAAACGCTCACTTAAGTATCAGTAGGTGGAAACACCCTCCGTCCAAGGTCACCTCGATTCTTTCCAATTCTATGAAAGAAAACGGGAAGAAGGGAAAAACTTCTGAAGCAGAAGTTTGTTCATTCAGCCGCAGTAGCTCCATAGTATTCTCGACAACATTTAGTTTATAAAACATATTCATAACTGCAATTGTGTTCGTGTCTGGAATCCATCATAAATTTCTGGTTTTAATTTTCGAATCATTGCCAAGCAGTCCTGCAGGAGAAAATAGACCTCGCTGCATGACGTGCGTATGCTAAGATTTCCTTTAGAATCTGGCAAGAGTTGAGAAGATAGACAGTTGCATAATTGAATAAGAAGAGGGAAAGTGTCGACATAAGGTTTATTTCGAACAATTCTTGAAGCATAGAGGAATCGATCACAATCTTAGCATAACATATCCCCCTGGCGAATGAGCTATCGATAAAGAGGAAGCAAACTGCTTGTGCATGCTATTGGGGCTTCCTCTGCGGATTTTGCGGGGCTGGAAGGTGGTATAAGCTCCTCAACTGTCTGCTTATGAGCTTGCTATTTTGCAGAGCCAGCTGAAGGTCCAAATCATTGGACCACCACTGCTCTAGTCCATGGGCTTCAAGGAACTTTTGATTTCCCTTGGACATCACAAACAGCTTCGCTGCTACATGACCATTCTCTGGTCCCCGATCTTCCTTTCGGGCATCCTTATTGTCCGATCCCGCAGGATCAGTATAATAGCAGCAAATGTAGTCGCTATCGTTCACGTACAGGTGAGGCACCCATTTTTGCATCCCTGTGCTAGAATTCTTGTTCCCGCCGTACAAGAATGAAACCAAATTGTTCAAGCCTAAAACAGGATTCCTCTCTTCCGCAGGACCAATTGCCTTATTTTCATTGTTTGAAGCAAACACAGATCTGCACTTCTTCCAGGCGTCCCCAGCTTTCTCTCCAATATTCCTTAGGCTCGTAGCCAGCGAAAGAGAAGGAGGGTTGAATAAATGTGCCTCCACGTAAATGCCCTCTTCAGCCAATGCTTTCCCCACTTGAAGAGCGAACCCTGCTCCTAGAGAATGCCCTGTGACACAAACGTTCCTGCTACCGTACTTTTCGGCGACTGATTTTAATGTCTCCAGTGCTATTGTATACCTTACAGAACCTTTCAAGCTCTCCCAAGCTAGGAACCGGAGGTCATCCTCGACGTCCCTACGAATTGTGGGGTTCTTCAGCAATGTTCCCCTGAGTGCCAGAACTGCTTTTGGTGCGCCGCTCGGTCTCATGAGTATAAAATCGGCTAGCGCTGCAGATCTGTCCCATTCCATTAGTGCCCCGAAAATGGATCTATCCCGCTCGTCAATAAGGGTTTGAACTAGCTTGTATTTGAATGGCATCCACCAATTTGGAGCTAAAGCATTTTCTTCTGACCGGTTCTCTTGTCTGTCCAATTCCAGGAGGTACACTGCCTGTATGAAGCAAGCCATGGCAGTTCTTTTGTAGTTCCCATCCTTCCTGGATGCAAGAAAGAAAGTCATCAAATCAAAACTCTGTTAAAAAAATGTGTATAAGAAATTCACAGAGCTACTTGCGCCTGTAACAATTTGAAGACACTAAGGTATGTTCCCTCGAGTTTGATGAAGTCATCATCCATTGAAGAAACTCAACCGAAGGTGCGAAACACAAAAAGACACGACCGTACAGAAATATTCGTGCATTAAGCTGAAATGAAACAGGAAAGACTTAAATACTTCAATAATTCGGAGAGTAAATCGCTGGATGCTTCTTCAAATGGGAAGCAGATTGAATGTCTTTTAAGTCTTGAGCAATTGGATGGACAAGTCATTACTAACCGGATCGAACTCTGTCCGATTAAGGAGCAGTGAAATCTCGATAATAAAGTGTCACTGCCATTAGCAGAAAAACGTTAAGAAAACTAAACCAGGCAATGCGAAAGAGAAGCAACAGCAAATATGACATCGGCTATCAATTAACAACATGGAGTCCTACGACTTAAATCCAAGACGCGAGCCCATTGTGAATCTCTGTTTCCAGAGATGCAGAAACTTCAGAACAATTAGGCCATGGTTTTGGTTTTGGCACCTCATGTTGTGAAATAGCTTAAAAAATTGGGTAATGGGTCTAATGCCGAAAGCCCCTCCATTAAAATTCAAGTCTTTACACAGTTGAAATGTTCAAGTATAATCATATGCACTTGAATCGAGTAACTTAAACACAGACATCCACGAACTTTCCAGGGAGACACCACGCCATTCAATCGATCAATTAACTCGTAATCTAATGAAACATCCACCCCGGATATAATAAAGAAAAAGAAAAAGAAAAAGAGAAAAACTACAGGAGCCTCGAGTCTCATGCGTTGGTGAAGGACCAAAATCCGGCGAAACATGCAAAGGTGGGAGCTTTAAACCAAGAAATGAGGAGAGGAGACGGACCAAGTGGAGTTGATGAGGTTTCTCCAGTTGGGAGAAGAGAGATGGCGAGGTCCAGAAACGTGAAATGCGTAGGGATGGGGATGGGGCTGAGCCTGGTCGTCGTTCGCCGACATCTCCTCTGCACTTCTGTTCGCCATGTTCAACTCGTCATCATCAACTCCACCTCTTCGCTTGCATCTTCAACTCATTCCCAGAGAGAGAGAGAGAGAGAGAGCGAGAGAGAGAGAGAGAAGGCGAGTCTGACGACTGCTCGAGGTTCCCTGTTGCTGTATGGGCAAAGCTTTCGAATCTGATTCGATGCCAGCCATTTGCCAAAGAGGAGGAAGCCGAAGGGGGGAACGCCCGACTCGCGAGCTTTGTTCTTGAGTTACTCTCTCTCCAACCGTCGCACTTCACTCCTGGTGTCGACTATTAAGAATGAAATTACGAAACTGCCCATCGACTTATTGCAACCTGAAAGCTGCTACCAAAGACAGTAACATATATGATCTATAAACTTTAACGAGATTCGTGAATTTTTATTTATTCAATATGAGTTTTGACCTTTATCAACGTACAATGTAATTCTTAAAGACTTACAATATGATCTCCGAACATTTGGTATCGTGGACTATACAAAAAGTTTCAATACAGTTCTTCTCTTAATTCAAGTTCAGGGATAATATGAAATGTTTTTATATAGTTCACCTACTAAGTTGAGTTGGTCCGTATAGAATAATTTATAAAAATTAAAAATGCAGAAATTATATTGTAAATTATACTAAATTTTATGAATCATTTGTGTTGTTTTCGTCCACCCATACTCGTAGGGGTATTTTGGGAAAAAAGCAGAGCGGTTTGACTTTAGCAAGTGAAGAGTGAAGGAGGAGTCACCCTCAGCTCTCTCTCATTCCAGGGAGACAAAACCTGTGGGGATGGGGCAAAGGGGCACGGCATGCGGTTCCTTAATCAATGGGGTCTTCCTCTTCTTGTGACTTCTTGGACACCAAGAAACCTTCAAACCCACCAGTAGACGGAAAAGACATAAATAAAATCAACCTATGAATCAATCTGTCTCTTTACTCTCTTGCCCGCAGTTTAAAATCCTCTTTTAAAATACTCTCATCGATGTGCTGAACAAAATGTCGAAGTACCCATATCACACAAAGATATGCTCAAACTCCTCGTGTGGCTTCAAGTGGATTGGCAAGAGGGAGAGAGATGTGAGAAGAGAAAAGGGGGGCATGACAACTGCAGTCAAGATTTTGCCACCGCCATGGGTTGTTCACCTCTCAACCGCTGTTAATGCTGTTATTGTCTGAATTCTGGAGATCTTGACCATCGCGCCTTGGTTATCATGGTGATTTCCGAATTAGAGAGAATCGATCTATGTTAATGAATTCTTACAAGTTCAACTTAACATTTTGGATGTAATATTTCTATGATATTGTGGAGCTTCAAAAACTTTTTCCTTTTCACTTTTGCGTTAGAAAAAGCAAAACCTACGGCAGTCAAACAAGGATTGTACCCTTTATGCCAAAATTTGAGAAAGATAATACCTTTGCCCGTGTCCAGTGACCAACCTGCATTATTCTTTTCCTTTGCCTTCGCCTTCGCCTTCGCCTTCGCCTTTATGGAGAACATAACGTGTGGAGGAGATATTTTCTCAAGTTGGATTTACAAGTGGCCATGATAAATCACGACAGAAATTCGCAAAAAAAGAGCCGAAAAAACTTTCGAGTCCCGACTGAATTTGAGCGCCTCAGAACTGGAGGCACTGATGGAGGAGAATCAGAACACCCAGCACTCAAAAATATCAGACATCAGACAGACATGGCTTTGTATTGTCGCGCAGTTTCTCTTCACCAAGCGCCTTCCTCCTCCACCACTCCGCCCCCGCCCCCACCTCTGATCCCGAAACAGAGACCTCTCTTCAAGCTCTCATCTTCCCCACCGCCGTCGCCGGGCTCCGTCTCTTCTTCTTCTTTCAAAGCACTCGCTCGGACCGACAGAGCCGATGGTGGCGAGGTTGCTGAAGAGGACCCTCCTGCTTCTTCCTCTGGTACTTCTCTTTGAACATCGTTTGGGGGCTTGGACCCTTTAGAAGGCAACGACCCTTCTGTTCGTTATTTCTGTACCATTATTTGTGTCTGCTGGTTGGGAATACTTTGATGTGGTCTCTGTTGCAAAGTTTCTTCCTTTTATCCTTTGGGTGTTTTCTTGATCGCTTGCAAATATGTGGTCGCTGTATCCAATTAGCCAAATCTATGTTTTTTTTTTTTCCTGGAATGGAAAATATTTGATGTGTCCCGAGACTAGCATTTTGAGAATTCAAACTTAGAACCTTTCCGTGTTCTTTGTGCATCATTAGTCCTTTGAAATGGATCTTTTTATCTGAATTGTTTCAACTGTGGAGATTAGAGTATAATCTATTGGCTGCTTAACTCTTGGAATTGTTTTCCTTCCCAAGGATCACTCTCTTCTGCTCGTACACAACTGGATCTTCTGGAGCAACTAACTGCGTCTAGTTCGACCACAACAGTGAACGGTGAGTAAATTTTTCCTTTTTAAAGGACATTCACAAACTGTGCATTTCTTGCAAATATTGGAAGGAGGAACCATTGCTATTGCTGCCAATTTAATATCTGAATTCATGTACGGGGACTAGGCTACCGGAGCGACAGTATCATCGGTAAACTCACCATCCGTGACCAACTTGCACAATTGTTTGGGGACAGACGAGGAGATTTTAGTGTTCCTTTGGGGAAGAAGAACTTGAAGAAGGTGAGCGAAAAGTTCTTAACCATATCACAGAAGAGAAACATCAGAAGACAAAGTTACCTAAACGAAGTGTCCCAGAGGAACGATTCGGTTTTTTTTGCCACTATTGGAGCGTTTGTAATTCTTCCGCCCATCGTAATTCTAGGGATAGCAATAATCACTGGTTATGTACAGCTTTTTCCGTGAGAACTTTGATATATCCTATACACAGATTATGGCACCCTATACAACACAAGGCTGTTGTTAGTTTCAGTTATTTACCGTGTCCATATGTCGTGTGTACTGAGACTACTATGGTTATCGTGCACACCAACTTTTCCTGGAGACGCGGTTTGTCTTTGATTCCACAACCAGCTAAACTTGTCGCAAGAAATTTGATATGAAGAAATAGAATTGTTGAGGATAGAGGTCTGTAACTTGCGAAAGAAGTTGCGATTAATCCTTTAATGCAGTAATTAAATTTCTTTTGGTGAGTGTCGCGTACCAATGTCTGTTTGAAGTTCACTAGATTTTGTGTGGAACACTGTTTCATATGAGACTTCTGCAGAAACTTCGCACTTTTACACGCCAAGAGGGAATGGACCATGAGCTAAGTCGAATTGAGCGATTAATAAACACTTCTAAAAGATATTTTTATTGAATTCCGGAAGCATTCCTGATGAATAATCTGGTGAGCGCTTTTGACAGAAATTTCTGCATCCTCAGTTGCTATTGTTAAAGGACGGAATCTGGAGATTTTGAAGGAATTATTACCTTCGTGATTGGATACTTGATAATACAGAAAAGGTACTCTAAACCTTTCATTTCCATTGGAAAAGACTTTGCACATCTAATCTCAACTGCAGAAGGGAAGTCCATGGAGTTCCTCTTAATGAACTTTGCACATCTAATCTGTCCGTTTTTACACTCCCGATGCCATGGTTTCAGAGTACGCGAATACTGGAGTATAAAACATGGATAAAAATAATCAAGTCGAATATTAATAACACTGCGTTGAGCAATATAAAATCTCAACCAGACTCAATTAACGACTCTTGCTTGACACAGTGCGAGGCAGTCTGGTCAATTGGTCTTGAAGGTTCATTGCCCAAAATTACTCCCTGCTTTTGTATGTATTCCAACTTGTCTTGCAGCAGGTAGAAGAATGACATGAAAGAGACCTCAACAGTGAAAAGTATCACCCAGAGCCTTATACTTCTTGACGTCTTTTTGCCGTAAGCTAGTAAACCTGAGTATATGTTGATCACTCCCAGTAGTGAAACTGTGGTTCCGAGTGTCCAGTGACTGAAAAACCATGGAGATCTTCGTTTTGATCCTCTGTGAGTTTGAAACAAACAAAACTGAGCACAAAACTGCACAATCTTGGGTAACATTGATCAAGCATGGTAGGCATTGGGCATAAAGTTGTCCTAATCTGCAGTTAAAGTTGTGGTCGCTTTTCGATGCAAAAGAAAATGAAGCAGTAATAATAGTAGTTTCACTTGCTTCTTTTGATGAAGCCTTAGTTATGCTTGTCAAGGTGAAAACTTGTGATGCTTTTCGGACTGTTTCTGTGGTAATTGAAGCAATGCAATTCTGCATTGTCATTTCAACCCACTTATGGGAGCAAAAACAGAACTAATGTACAAAAACTGCCACAACTTGCTTTGCTGATTAAATTTGATTAAATTTGGCTATCATGTTTTCTGCTAAACCCAATGAACAGTATTAGGTAGTAGTAGTACCAACATAAGTATTGAGTTCCAATGATGAAGAAACTGACTGCTTACCTTACTGGGCGCAAAAAACCAACCAGAGCTTGGAGCCATATGATCCCATATAATACTAAACCAATTCTTTGGTGATGGTTGTTAAACGAGTTGCTGAAGTTCTTGATTGACATGATAGCTCCTGCTGTGGCAAGGAGCACGGAGAGCATCTGTTCAAGAAAGAAAATGTTTATAATGCACTCTTAAGAAATGGAAAAGAGCGGTCATAATTGAACTATGTACTCTTTTCAAGATTAATCATTCTCGACACAATTCCAACAAAGGGTTATATTCTGTCTATATCTTTCAGCAATTCATTATTACGAACTGATGCTGAAGAATAATAAAACATCAAATCCACTGAACAGTATGGCCTAAGATGAGTTATTAAAATTATTAAGTGATCATCATACTATGAGTAAGAACAATTAATTCCGACTGGTAAATGAAGTTCCTCCTTTTCAAATTACAGGAGCGAACGCAATTAATGACTGGCTTATGGAAAATTTTCTGTTAAGAGCAATCATTTCTATTCATTATCATAAAGTTGCATGGTAGGAAATCAACTTTCTCGATGAACCATGTGGATTGCCTGAATATATTGTCCTCCTCCAGGTTGGTGGAGGTTCATTAAGGGAAAAAAATTGTGATATTAGTCTGAAACGTTCGAATTCAATAATAGATTTAACAGGATTAGTCATTGAACTTGCCTGCAGAACAGCGTGGGCACGGAAATAAGTCTTGAGCCTTCTTTCACATTCCTCTCCTTTTGACATTCTAATGACGAGAACTCCTAGAGGCATCAGCAACCCTAATGAAGCCCAGAGGAGGAATCCGTGCAGTGCAATTTCAAACAACAAACGAGAGCTCACCTGCAAACTCGAGATATTGCTTCATTAAAATTGAATATTCAGAGTGCTGAGATGGAACGAACTAAGCAGGATCATGTGCAACTTACCTTATGAGCATCAGCGTTGCTGCTTGTATGACTTCCCACGTTTTGCTCTTGAGAGGAGCTGGCGAATATTGGCACTGGGAAAACCAGCAAAAGCGTGCTCATTTGGAAACATACCTTGTGAGGAACTAGCATCTCTCTACTGGTTGAGACAATGCATAGGCTAGAACAGAGTGGGGCTATATGGTAGATATTGGTGGATTGCACTGATATGAGAGAGAATCAAAACATTTTTTTGGATGGGTTTACTGAGTGAAAGCTAGCTTGACTTCTTAGTTTCCTTCAAGACTATCATAAAACACCGAAATGGCCTCTCTCTCTCTCTCTCTCTCTCTCTCTAGAATACTCACTAGAAAGCAACATACTAGGCTCGTTTATATTAGGAAACAGCTATCATTGTGAGAGAGAGGAGATCCTCCAAGGTACCCAATTCTCACAAACTTTTTGTTGAATACGCTAAAATAAAGACTTGTTGATATAGTTGCTAAAAGCAAAGCAGGGAAATTGCATGGAGATAAGGGAGTCATGGAAAAGATCATCAAGCCAAGTGGCGAGAGAAAAAAAGGCAAAGAGAGGTGATTTTCAAACAACGTGTTGTGGGGTTCACTTGTGCTCTGCGACGGGCTTTATGAACGTGGAGTTGCAGAGCAAAAAGAGCATGAGTGGACAAAACAGAAAACTGGCAAAAGAATGTGAAGTGGAAGTTTCGTGGGTGGGAGATGCTTTGTCTTCTGCTGCGTGACACTAACTTGGGTGACCCCAAATTGGTAAATACATTACAATAAAAAGGTCCAGGTTTGAAAGGTTTTGTCCATCACTCTAAAAAAATACGAGAGGCCATGCTTGATAAAGCGATCCGTCACAGTGCATATACTCAGGTCCTAGACATGGAGAAACGACTACTTGCACCGAAAGAGCTGACGCGTACATGCCAGTTATGGCTTTATAAAGATCAACACGCTGTTGGGTTCTCCTGTTTTAAGTTGTCAATTAGTAGTAACAAAACACAACCACTGAAAGTCGAGCTGCGATTGAGGTCCGGTGGGCGAGTTACGCTTATCTTATAAAGGAGCTTCAACAGCCTTGCTCTGCATGAGTTAGATCAGATGATGAAGTAAGATTCATGTACAGGAAGGAGCAGACACGGTGGGAGATCTCATGTTTGGTAAAGAGAGCAGGTGGACCAACACGAGGCTCTCAGCATGCAACTTTTGGCCAAAAGCCCTTGTGCTTATACACAATGCTGCTTCTGTGGTCCTCTGTCTTTCCCTCCCCCCCCCCTCCCCTACCTCTCTCTCTCATCAAATGCCTCGCGCGATCAGTCCTTTAGCTACTGGTTTGGACCCTGTTTCGTGTAGGCATGTACGCATGTCGATTCCATGAACGCAACCGGTCAATAAATTTGCTGCAATCCACCTTCCCCACCTGAGTTTTCATAATTTTGCAAAACCATTCTTCCACGGCATGATACACTTTTCAAGTTACAAATCCACACCGAGCTGTAATTAATTATGATTATGCGTCACGACCACTGTATCGATAATTGGCTAACTAGCTCAGATATGATTTAGGCTGAGCCGAAGGCTTATGCATGGACTCCCATCACGGGGATCGATCAAATCACTGTGGCAATTGCACTTACAATAGCATTATTTACATTTTAAGCATCATTGCCCATTATTGTGGCAAGCCCAATCTAGTCCCCACGGGCTGAATCAATTCAAATGTTTGGTGACTCGTCGCATCTAATGTCATTAATTGTCTAGCAAACAATTATAAGCCATTGAAAAAAAAAGGCAGACGGACTAGCGCCACCACGGCTTGATTCAGTGAAAAGGTGGCGCCACGTTCATTCGAGGAAGGCCAAGTTCGTATGGGGATTTGCAGAGCTGAGGCGTGAATTCAACCCCCAAAAAAACAAGAACGGACGCCGACCGCTATTCCGATATTCACATCTCAATTCCATGCCACGTGTCATTCACTTTGGACAACCGCACCTGCTACATTTGTTCCGCCAATGATTTGGTAAATAATTTTTCAAGAAGGGATTGCTTATATCACTTGCAATATTTAATTAATTGAAAATGTTTTTATTAGTTATTATAATTTATACCTAAACATTTTCATGAACGATGGAAATAATCTTCGTTCTTTCAATTTTTTAACCATTATAGACGATCATTTTTAAATATCTCTTCTTAAAATCATTCACTATCCACAAACCAACGTAACATTGGGTGGCCATTAAGGGTGCGTTTGGTAGCGGTTATGTTTCGGGGAATAGTTTCTTTGGAGAAACGCTTCTACTCCTCGGAACAATATCTGAGTAAAATAGGCGTTTGGTAACCACATAAAGTTTATGTTCTTGAAATAGTAAAAGAATAAAAATGTTTTTGGTACAATTCATAAATTTGTTATTTTTTTTTCATTTTTTCTTCTTGCCGCTTGCCCGCTCACCACTGTCGGGCGGCGACTAAAGGCGACGATTGGCATCAACTGGCGGGCGGCGGGAGGCTGAAGGTGGCTGCGGCAAGAAAAATAATTTTGAGAGTCTTTATTCTTTTTTTGTTTATTAAAAGTGTTCCAAGAACAAGAAACAATTTTTTTTCACTTCTTATTTCTGATCCAAATTTGTTTCCGGGAACCAAAAAACAGATTTTTTGTTCTTTTTAAGCAAACGCGTTTCTATTTTTTTTGTTTTTACAGAAATTTCTGTTCCAGAAGTTACCAAACAGGCCCTAATTTTACGTGCGGGACATGAGCTAAGCCTAAACGGCGCGTTATGTGCCTAGAGCCAGATCAAATGATTACAGATTTACTACATCAAAATCGGTAAGGCCGTCAGCGCCCTGCTGTTATGGGCTTGAAGCCCATATACGTTTGGGCCCAAATGAGCCCACACCCTGTCCGTCTCGTCCCAAACTTCAGTCTGGGAGGGTTTGTTTTCTCTTGCATTTGCTCTGCTGTCTCTTGTTTCTGTCCTCCCTCCCTCTCTTTCTCTAAGACGAAGATTCAGCTGCTCTGCAACATTGCATCGCCATTAAAATCCTGGAACGAGTAATCTGGTCTCTTTGGTCTCTTGTTTCTCGAACGATTCTTACATCGCTCTCTCGCAACACGTCATGCTCATCCGCTTAATCATGGCTCCGGGCGTTCGCTCTTCCCCCATTCCTTGATGCGCCCCCCGTCCTTAAGTCTTCTGATCACTCCGACGTAAACCCTAATTCACTCTCTCTCTTTCTCATGGCGAGCGTATCCGTCGCGGCGGAGTGGCTGCTCCTCTACAACCGCTACTACCGCAAGCCCGAGCTCTACCAGATGCTTTGGAAGCACATTGATCTCAGCCGCAACAAGGTCGCCTGCGCCTCCTTCGGCGGCCCCATTGCCGTGATCCGTGACGACTCGAAGATCGTCCAGCTGTACGCGGAGTCCGCGCTCCGCAAGCTCCGCATTTTTAACTCTGCCGGCGTCTTGATCGCGGAGACTGTGTGGAAGCACCCCGGAGGACGGCTGATCGGCATGTCGTGGACCGACGACCAAACGCTTATCTGCCTCGTGCAGGACGGTACGGTTTTCAGGTACAACATCCACGCCGAGCTTCTGGAGCCCAACATTTCTATGGGGAAGGAATGTTTCGAGCAGAACGTTGTTGATTGCGTATTTTGGGGCAACGGATTGGTGTGTATCACTGAGGCCAATCAATTGTTCTGCGTGTCGGATTTTAAGAATCCGCAGCCATACAAGCTGTCGGATCCTGGGCTTGAGGATTTGCCGCTATGCATGGCGGTGATCGAGCCACAGTATGTGATGTCAGGGAATGTGGAAGTTTTGATGGGGGTTCCTGAGGGAGGGTTGTTGGTGGTGGAGGAGGACTCGGTGCAGAGAGTGGAGCAGGTGGAAGGGGAAGTGCTGGGTCCATTGCAGAAGATGGCGGTGTCTGGGGATGGGAAGTGGTTGGCGGCCTTTACGCATGACGGGCAGCTTTTGGTTATGCCCACAGATTTCTCAGAGATCAAGTTTTCTTGCAATTGTGAGGTGGGGTTTTCTTCTCAGATGGTAAATGGTAATTCATTGTCTGAACGTTATCAATCCTAACTGGATGACTATGAATTACTACTCTATTAATGGAAGAATAAAATTCTATTAAACCCAGCAATGCAAGTTTAGTTGGCTTCGTAGGTTATGCTTGTTGTACTCCATTTCTAAGAGCTTTTATAAGTGTGGAACATGTTTTTTGGAATCGATATGATAATAATCAGGATAATTTAGTATTTGCCTTCTGAAGAATAGCTGAAGTGCAAGACTAGCTTAGTATTGCAAGTGGAATGCCAGTAATAATTGCGCAAAGGCTGTGAGAATGTAAAATGGTACCTAAACTTTTATTTTACTTTGCTGTACTTGGAAGATGCATATTTCTGCCACAAAGAAGTGCCAATGAACTGTTTGTATTTCCTTGCTACTTGATAGATAGCATCATGATGATGTTCACACAAGGATTTTTTGGGGTTGAGATTTAGCAAGACTTCCTAAAATGAATTGCTGGTTTTATATGAGCAGTCAGCTCTGCCTCCTGGGCAGATGGCCTGGTGTGGAATGGACAGTGTTGTACTTTATTGGGATGACATGCTATTGATGGTTGGTCCTGTTGGAGAACCAGTGCGCTATCTCTATGATGAGCCGGTTGTACTTATCCCGGAGTGTGATGGTGTGAGGATACTCTCCAATACTAGTATGGAATTTCTACAACGTGTTCCAGACTCCACAGTGTCTATCTTCAAAATTGGAAGTACATCAGCAGCAGCTTTACTATATGATGCTTTGGATCACTTTGACAGGCGAAGCGCTAAGGTCAGCCATATTTTATTTGCAATAAGAAGTACATCATTTATCATTGCCTAGTGTCCAAAATATTTTGAGTGTGTCTTTAACCATTGGGTTTGCAAATCCTTGCCGATCTTTGCTTGGGTCATGTCTCCTTTACTTTCCTTGCATCCAGTGGTAGATGTCCATCCATGTAGTAGTTGATACTTTAATGACTGTTAGTGGGTGTATAATTGGTCATTCTTAATCACGTGGTGTATTTGGGGAGAACGCAAGAGAAGAATATCTGATGAAACTGAAGCTTCTGCTTCTATTGCTTTGAGTTTTTCTTTTTACAGCTACGGCCTTCTTCTTCTTATATGTACTATGGCTGTGGTCCTTTTGTTCTGTTGTTGTCTAGTTTTAGTGCTTTAGACAGTTGTGCTATCTTTTCTCTTTTCTTTCTGCTCTTGTACATTTCTGATGTGCTAGAATCTAGATTGTTTGTTTTAAAGTAAGTTTATCATTTTCTTGTTTCAAGGGGGGCTTCATATTTAGTTTAAAATTCTTGTGATGTAACCACATGATAATAGATGCGAGGAAGCTATTTCATGACCTAATGATGGATTGTGACGGTTCAGAGATAGAGATTATCTTTCTTGAGAAAATGCTGAGTAGTACTTTACATCAGGCTGATGAAAATCTACGGCTAATTCGTTCATCCTTGCCCGAGGCTGTTGAAGCATGCATAGATGCCGCAGGACATGAGTTTGATGTGTCACGTCAGCGGACATTACTGAGAGCTGCAAGCTACGGCCAAGCCTTTTGCAGGTACTCTGATTTGTTCAAGGTTTCTGATGTCGGGTTCTTAATCATGACAATGATAGTGTTAATTTGTACATAGCTTCTTGCACCTGGCTTTTCAATGGATTCATGTGGATATGGGAATGAATGGACTTCATGTTAATTGCATATGTAGAGTTACTTTCAGCTGAAGACTTGATTCTGAACTCTACACAAAGAGTTTGTTTTTCAATAGTCTCTGGTATTGGATCAGTGTTGTCACTTCAATGCTAGCAAGCTTTTGCTTCATGAAGTGTCTGATATTCAGTCCTGGAGCAAGCTTTGCCAAAAGCGGAACACATTTAATTAGGAAAAAGAGCTTTCATGTCATTAGGTAGAGCACGCACTACAGTATTTTTTGTTTAGTAGAATACACAAGAGTAGTATTTGTAAAGTTATACACATAATTAGGAAAAAGGAACTCTCATGAAATTAAGTAGATGATGTAGGCTGACGGATCACAACAAAGAAAAAATATTTAGGCTTGACATCTAAAGCTTCTTAAGCATCACACTTAGGGTTTCTTAAGCATCTTACCTATTAGAATAATTGCATCACAACAAAGTACTGCCAAAAAGAAAAGTCATCAACCCTATCGAAAAGAAAGAATACCAGGGTATTCATAGACTATTTAAAGTTCAAGTCTTAGTTGAAAGAGGGATCCTCAAAATGAGAAAGTAATGTAGAGCATGGGATTATAAAATCCTACTTAAACTAAAAGGGAAAATTTTCTAAAATCCTAATAATACCGAATTCCTAGTTATTAACTTCGCTAATTGAATTTGAAGAAGAATCGTAATCCGTTTAGAATTCTTCTTTTGATTGTGAATTGGCAATGGTTTATCTTCACTAAAGCACAGCAAAAACATCAATCATTGGGCAATTATCATCTTGCTTAATTTTGATGGCTGCATCACGGGAATATGCAATGGAGTAATATTAACTGAAGAGTCAAGCTGAAACAATCTTTTTGAGTATTGACATTCATCTTTAATTCGGTGCTATACCTCCTACAAGACCATTACAGCTGCAGCAAAATTTTAATTATAAGTTTTACCCAGTGAGATGGACATGAGTCTGATTTAGCTCTAAGCACTCTAACCAAGACGTTTTGCTGATGCTATAGTGGAAGAACCATAGAGCTTTTTGTTTTCCTGCAATCCAACCGGAAAGAATTATGACCTTTTCTGTTTCCTTCCGTTGACATTTCATGTAAGTAGATAGGACGCGAAATATGTAGATATTGATCAGTCTCTTAAAGATTGTTTTTGCATTAGTCAGTTACATACTGCACCTCAGAAGGATAATAGTATTTCTTACCCCTGATTATTACTCTCGGTAATGATATCCAGTTGGCTTTGGCAGTCATTTTCAACGTGATCGTATTCAAGAGATGTGTAAAACTCTGCGAGTATTGAATGCTGTGCGTAATCCTGACGTTGGAATACCTCTTAGCATTAAGCAATATAAGGTTGTTAAAGCTCAACCAAATTTATGTTTATATGTGTTGCCAGTGCATACTTTTAGTCATGATTTCTGATGATGCTTCTTGGTGTAGTTGCTGACATCATCAGTGCTGGTTAGTCGCTTGATTAATGCTCACCAACACCTCCTCGCCCTTCGCATTTCAGAGTACCTGGGAATGAACCAGGCGAGTTTTCTTGGAGGCTTATTGCATAGCATTTTAATGGTGCACAAACATGAATGGACATTCTAAACACGTGCTTCTGATGCTGAGAAACGAAATCTTGCTTGAAATATCTGTTAAAGTACCTGGAATGAGTTAAACTCGAGATTATCACGGCACAGCCCCCTTATAGTTGTCTTCGGGCCTGTATCCTGGACTTCTTGACTAGTTATTGTTGTCCATTAACTCATTGTCTTCCCCAGGCACAAAATTGTATTAACATTGTTGATTGTGAGGCCGGGTCTATTTTTGTAAGCCCTTTTATTTCTTTATTTCTTCACGAGCTACATATTTTGAAGTGTGGAAAGGATTTCAAACGTGTATATGAAGTTTGAAAATTTCCTCCTTATTGGATAGTGCAAATGAAAAGCCAAACATATCGCCCTTCTTAACTTGTCTCAAGCTCCACCCATGCCTTATAGTCCACAGATGAGTCACTCGTCCACTAAAACATTTATATGCCTTCTAGTTCAAGTGCAGTTGTATTGATCATTTCATTTGGCGATATGTCCTTTTGTAGATCATTCCATACACAACATGAAGCATCTCTTTCTATTATCTAGGGGACAAGCTTTAAGTTTGGTTTCTAGCTCATGTGTTTATTCATGGTTCATATTTCGTCTTTGTAGGAGGTGGTGATAATGCATTGGGCTTGCTCGAAAATTACAGCTTCTTTGGCAATTCCAGATGCAGCACTTCTTGAAATGTTACTTGACAAGGTTTTGAGATCTGTTTTGGATGTCTAGTAAGGTGTCTTGCAATCAGCTGTATAAGTATGTTGTACAATAACTGACTTGAGAAGTTTTACATTTTAGCTGCAATTATGCAAAGGCATATCATATGCAGCAGTCGCTGCTCATGCAGATAAGAATGGCCGACGGAAGTTAGCTGCCATGCTCATTGAACATGAACCCCGTCCATCGAAACAGGTCGGCCTTTGTGGTGATAGTTTGTTGGATGCTGTCTTTCTGCAACCTCATGTATAATGTTTAGATTGTTCAAGCTGATAGCTTAAACTCATACTTCATCCAGGTTCCTCTTCTTTTGAGCATAGGGGAAGAAGATACAGCTCTGATGAAGGCAACTGAAAGCGGGGATACTGACCTTGTTTATCTTGTCCTCTTCCATATCTGGCAGAGGGTACTTCTTTCTAAGAAACTGGATATTAGTACTTCTTTAGTCATTATGACACTACACATTTTGTATCTAATACATATCTCGAGCATAAACTGGCTTGCAAGTGCATCTCTTGTAGTTCAACAACCATTCTTGTTCATTGCAGAGGCCAGCTTTAGAATTTTTTGGGATGATTCAGGCCAAACCTCTTGCACGAGATTTGTTCACTACATATTCAAGGTATTTACAGGTTCCTTTGTATAGCATCTTCTCTGTCCTTCCTCCCCAACTGTGCAGAAAGTAAAAGAAAAAGGGTAAAATGAACCAGCCTGAAAAAGTAATGGGTGTTGCACTCTTTGTCCCATATTATTGAAGGCTCAAGGTGTGCCATAATGGTCAGAAATATTTTCAAAACTACACCTATCGTTTGAGAACTGCTAATGCTAAGAAAATAGTTCGATCAAAGCTATGATTATGATCGGTACGAATTATATCTTCGGCTAAATCATTCCTTATCAGGGTGCCCAAGGGGTAAGTGGATCTCATGTCAGATGTTTGGTTCTCTATATTGAAGATGAACCTTAGGAGAGAAGAAATAAGATAGCCATGCTTTAAGCATGGTTCTGAAATTTTACAGTCTCACCGCATGTCGGTTTCAGTGGGAAAGGGATGTGCAAGGGGTCATATAGCAGCTTCAAATTTCATCTCCCGTAAATATAAAACTATATGTGGATAGATGAAGCGCAGCAAATGCAGTTGGAATGAGGCTAATAGTGTGTCAAGCATATGTTTTCTGCATGGATACTGAGTTATTTTTTGGTTGCAGATGTTACCAGCATGAATTTCTGAAGGATTTTTTTCTGTCAACTGGACAAATTCAAGTGAGTCTGCCATTTGCTTTTCATCGTCTTTTTGTGTGCATTCTTTTTGTTAGCTGAGTATAGAATGAGGGTCCAATAATGGTTCAGTTTATTAGGTTATTTATCTATCTTGGTCCATCCTCTTGTAAATTCTGTTCTCGTAAATTTCATTGTGAGGTTGAAGTATGAATTCTGGTTGTTAGCATGCACAACTCGGGAAAAGGGCAGTGGGGCTAGGCTATGTATAAGTAATTCTATATTATTGCAATGATCTCTCCAAATTGCATCGAAGCTAACAAGCGAGATGATCCTCTATAGTTTTGAAATGGCAAATTCTCCATTATCGGTTCATTCATACCTAGTTACATGCTGTACAGGAGGTTGCTTTCCTTTTGTGGAAAGAGTCATGGGAACTTGGCAAAAATCCAATGGCGAGTAAAGGATCTCCTCTCCATGGCCCCCGCATAAAACTTATTGAGAAGGCTCATGGTCTTTTTGCGGAGACCAAAGAGCATAACTTTGAGTCGAAGGCTGCTGAGGAACATGCCAAATTGCTAAGGTTCACTCTCAATTTCATCCTAATTTCAGAGCTTGACCTTCTTGCTTAAGAATGTTCAAGTTTTGAGCTTCTACACTTGCATTTAGTGATAAGCACCAAGAATGCTTTCATGAAATGAGTTTTTAATTATAGTTAACTTGTGTTAATTTCATTTTCAGAATAAAGTAAGACAATGCATAAATAACAAGATCTTTGATTTTATTTGTTAAAATGAGGAACAAAATCTTATTAACTTGTGTTAATTTCATTTTTAGAATAAAGTAAGACAATGCATAAGTAACAAGATCTTTGATTTTATTTGTTAAAATGAAGAACAAAATCTTAATAAATTATAATGATTTTATCAAAATATAGGTCAGTAGAGAATTTCTGCACAATGGTTGCCTCCATTTTTTCTCAGAATATGTTAAGATCTGTTACATTTTTATTCACAAAGAAGTATAACATAGCAATTAATGGGTTGCTCTTGCGGTTATGATAGCTATTTTCAACTTTGAAAGCATTGAATAGAACTTATTCTGCTTTTCATTTGCCCCATTTTGGAACAGTCAAATGGACGATAACTGTATGTGGAGGCTCTTGCCGGCTAAGAATACTTATCTAGCTTTTTATGAAGTAGTTCTCATGCTTCTGGAGATTGTGACCATTACACGCGGCTGTTATGATGCTGAAAGTTGTGCATCCGACCTGTGATTATGAGCCCTCATCTTGATGTCGTCCTGGATCCTCTTAGTAATCGTCCTGGATCCTCTTAGTAATCGTCCTGGATCCTCTTAGTAATCATCCTGGATCCTCTTAATAATTGTCCCCCACCCCCACCCCCGGCCCCTTCCTCCTCTTCCCTCTCCCTCCTCGAAGTTAGTGAGTGTTTAAGTGGATTAAGAAAAATAGTTATTAGATGATTTACTTAAGGTGCATGTGGTCTGTGTAATGAGTAGCTGCTCGCGAATGATGATATTCTTCTAAGAACTGAAAATTGAAAGTGTCGAAGTTGCTTTTATCACTTTACGAATCGTAATGTTACTTTCATTTAACTATTTCCTTATTTCAAGGTTCTCCTTGAATTTTCCAGAGAAACTTGTTGACTTATTTAATTTGTCTTTTCTTCTTCTCCTTAAGATGGATGTTGTTCTTCTCTTTTGCAGGATACAACATGAGTTAGAAGTCACTACTAAGCAGCCAATTTTTGTCGACTCCAGCATCAGTGATACAATACGTACCTGTATAGTTTTGGGAAATCATAGAGCTGCAATGAAAGTGAGAACGGAATTTAAGGTTAGTGTCCTAGCGTCATTATTCTTATTTCAAAGCAGCGTCACCAGTATTTAGTTATTTCAACATCATGAGATGACGTGTTGCCCAAGTGACACGGGATAGAACATATTTGATGTCCCCACTTTGTTTTTAACTGTGGGCTCCCCTTCTCTTCTAACATCACTTTCATCTGCAAGTTACATGATTGGTATTTTAAATTTGTGCGGAACTGTCTCAGGTATCTGAAAAGAGATGGTACTGGCTTAAAGTTTTCGCACTGGCTACTATAAGAGATTGGGATGCACTCGAGAAGTTTTCAAAGGAGAAGCGACCACCAATTGGTTAGCATATTGACTTCTTTTCCATGTTGAAACTCAAAGGTCAAGGCAAGTTTAAAAAGTTGTCAGTTATTGCCCAACAAAATACTATGCTATCTTTGCTTGGTGATCATTTGACATTAGGCAGTTCAAAAAATGTATACAATGCCGTTTTTCTATACATCCTCAGGGATATATCGATTTTCAGGTTAGGCATGACTCTGATGAACCCCATTGGATTATATCGTTGAAACACAATCTGAGCCAAAAGAATAAATGTTGGAACTGGTCAAACCAATCATGAATGGAGTCTTTACCATTTACAACAATATGTTATTTACCTTAGAGAACCAATTGGATGCTCTTGGTCTTGGTAAGATTAGGCTTCCTCTCTGAACTTGTCTGTTGGTCTCTATAGGCTATCGACCATTTGTGGAGGCTTGTGTTGATGCTGATGAGAAGGGTGAGGCCCTCAAGTACATTCCAAAACTAGCAGATCCTCGGGAAAGAGCTGAGGTACTCTGATGTTCCTGAACATGGTTCCTTTTTCTTTTGTAGAGTCTCTTTTTGGGTATAAAGATGTATAGATAATCTCATCTCCTTTTAGCAGTAGTTTAAAATTCTGAAAGACTCTTTTCTTGTGCTTGTCGCAAAGATATGGTGGTTTTTTCTGCTTTTTCTCTTTCTTTTTTTCATTCTTGATTCGTTTTTTCTTACTAATCTCTGCATGTCTTGTTTTTGGTAGGCTTATGCTCGAATTGGCATGGCCAAAGAAGCTGCTGATGCTGCATCTCAGGCCAAAGATGGTGAATTGTTGGGTCGACTGAAATTAACATTTTCGCAAAATGCAGCGGCTTCGTCAATTTTCGATACTCTTCGAGATAGATTGGGAGTTTCTTAAGCCCCTGGACACCCTCTGGGCTCTATAACTTCATCGGGGGATCTATGTGCATATTCAAGTTGCTCTTTTTTAATGGATGATGAATAGTATGGGAGGAAAAGATGTTCATTCGCCTTCGGCATCCTTCTGCGTTCCTTGATCAAGTGCGGCTCAAGTTCTGCCCTAGACATGCATTCTCTCTGCTCATGGCTTCATCTCTCACTTTGGTGCTTTATCATTCTCCCACGCCGGGTCTGAATGTTTTTGTATTATATCGTATCTTGTTTGTCTTATTTGTTTAGCTTTTGGGTGACTTTAATCACAAGTGTTCCTTTTATTAGAGCACATTGCTTGTAAACAAACAGCTCCAATTTGTGAAGAGAATGGGAGCATAAAGCGAGCGCCTCTCTCTCTCTTGAGCATCTATCAATTGAGGTGCATTTTAGTTTGAAGCTGCTTGGGGAGTCTCGTGCCATGGTAATCTTATTGGGTTCATGCCTCACAAAGAGAGGTAGAAGATTGATCTTACATATGGATGGCTGCACAATCACTAATGCGTCGTCGTTCAGGAGCACTGCGCATTTACGTTTGCTCATCGATCATGAGTTTGTCTTTGAACCCTTGACAAGGACGACAGGCGACCTCATTGTCAAAGCTAACAAGGATAGCTTAACTTCATTATCAAAGCCTAAAAAGGAATGACAAAAGAAAATCTCTTTGGATGGCGACCCTTCCCCGCGAGACTGCCACCTGTTGGTGGCTTGATCGATGGCCCCCCTGCGGCCCGCGTAATGTTCGTAGTGATAAATGCACGCTAAGATATGGCTGGGTGAACTAACTTTATCCACAGAGGGGAAAAGGCGAGGTCCTACGCTTCCACGCGATTCCGGCACTTGCAGAAACGGTCAATGATAACCAAATTAGCAAGAGACCATTCGCTCAATTTGATTGGTTCAAGCTCTACCGACCTCTAGATCATGGATGCTACTACAAGCCACCTTACCTGAGGCCTGCACCCCCCAAACATAAATTATCGTCAAGTATCATCCCTGAAGCAAGTAAAATGTGAATCTCCCTGATACAACTACCCCACTAAAAGCATATAATAACCTCTGAAGCACACATTGACGTGAAAATTTCAGTTGAAGGATTAGGGGAAGATGTCTGCAGAATCCATTCAAATTTGCCAAACAATACCCAAAATTTGACGGATACAGAACGTCACCCATCAGTCCAAAACCACAAAATATCTTATCTAGCTCCTTAAGAAATCAATACCAGCTAACTGCATAGCTCTGAATGGCGCAGTACGAGATAAAAGAGTTACATAAATAGGTTGGGCCTGGAGGCCTTGTAGGTGGTCTTCAGCTTCCTCGTTGGAGGCCTAACCTTCTTGAACACCAAGGGGAATTTGATCTTGGAGTTGTGGAACTGCTTCGTGCTCTCTCTCTTGCACAACTTTGCCGGAACAGTAGCTGTCTTGATGATTTGGATGCAAGGAAACCTCACTCTGTGGCGAGATGCCATTTCAGTGTACATTTGCTCCACTGCCCCATTCAGAGTTGTGTCCCGGTATTCCTTGTACATGTTATGATACCCAGTACGGCTCTGATATCGCAGCCAGATACCATAATTGTTGATCTTTGTAGGATTCTTCTCAAATATCTGTGGATGCAATTAACAAATATGGTTACGTTTGTTGACAGTTATATTCAGCAACAACATAAAGCTCTTCTCCCACCAAATAAAAAAGAAAAGAAAAGAAAAGAAAAGAACCAAACAGAGCTCAGGGAATAGAACAAACATGAATGGTATTTAGTTGAATTTCAGCGGAAAAAAATACAAAATCCAACGACAATTGACCAGAAATGGTATGCACACTCTAACCAGTGGTCTTAGACAAAATTGCAGGAAAGTTATTTACTAAGATAGGCCATAAGTCCAAAACAGAAATGCATTATGTTTGATGCAATGCTAGACTCTTCTTGACTCAAAACTTAGACATGGACTCCGATGTACATAAATATTGTTAATGGTCCTCTGAAGTGCTTCAGAAAAGCATTGACATGATTAATCTTGGATAATGTGATCAAATGATTTATATGCAAAAGCACAAAAAAAGGAGAACGTTTGTGAAACAGCATATAAAGCTTTTCACCCCAATTATGATACCACCTTCAGATCAAGTAAAACTTAGCTGCCCAAAAAACAGCCTCTTCTTCACAGACATGAGGCGAAATAAAACCTAACCTAACGAACAAAACATACGCGAGTATCTCATACTGATAATTAACGCATGTGAGACAAAGGCGAAAGTATTAAACCCCTCATCGTCAAAATGGTCAGCAATCTCCTCAAGTTATGTAAAATTTGCGATCCAGATGACAGTCCAACATTTACTTAAAGAGGTTACTTACTAACTTAAACTTAAGCAAATGCAGATACCAAAAAGGTATAACCATTTTCTAAAGAACCATGCATTTAAGTTAAAGTCAACAATAAGCTTAGGCTTCAAAGAGAAAATTTATTAAAAAAACGAATTCCTCCAACCAGCAACTGATCTCTTCTAGCATGAAAAAAAGTGGGAAAAGCATGACCAGTACCTCGTTGATGGCTAGAACCTGTCCATTGCTCTTCTTAACCTTCTTGAGCTTCCTCAAGAAATACCTGATTGAACCCATAAAAGAAGTCAATAGACCGCCCGAATCATTGAATCAAAGGCTTTTTTCTGAATCAATCAGCAACAAAACCTAAGAATAAAGTTGAACAATTCAAAAATCGCATCTTTCAGCGTAATGTAACCTAATTAAACAGCCTCCGCACCACAATCGAGCACTAAACATGCTGCAGCATTAGGAAAACATACTTTGCCCACTCCATTCCCTCAAATCAATGAAGCAAGGCTCAAAGCAAGCAACAACATCAAGAACGAGACATACCAGAACTTCGATTTGGCACGGACTTCATTGGTGGCCCACAGCTTCATCCTATAGATCTTCGGATGCTCATCCGATTCTGTCGGCAGAGCTCTCCCCACCACCTGGTACTGGTGAAACTGCGTCCACATTCACCCAAAAACCAATAAATAGCCAAGAAAAGAAAAATTATCTTTAACAAACTCCCAAAGTGCAGAAGTAGCTCGAAACCAAAATCTCCGCAGCACTAAGAGAGATAAGTAGCGCGGGAAACGCATGAGCAGCAACAAACAGTGATCTAGCTGAATCATGGAGTTTAAGGACCAGAATACCAACCCTGAAAGTCACCATCGTCAACGTCGCTGAGGAGAAGGAGGAGGAGGAGGAGCGGCTATTGCAAGTTCGTTTTGCTGCTCCAAAAAAACCGTCGCTTGATCGGTGAAGAAGAAGGATATAAGAATCGCGGGACGGGGGAAACCCTAGCACGATAGTGCTCTAGTGGGCCTACGCAGGCCCATGAACCGTAAGCCCAGTAGCGATGTCAATGGATCTAAAAAGTGAGAATCCAAGACTGCCATTTAAAGCTGAGCACGCTGTACCAACCGACTCGAGAATCGCCTGCACAGAATCGGACCTGTCAAGTTGGTTTGATTCTCGGGATTATTGGTCCGGTCCTCAGTTCCTAAAAGTGGGCGGTCTGAATACTAGTTCTTGAGAGAGTGAGACTGCACTGAACTGGACCGGACCACCTAGATTGGATCAATTAAATTTTACATATTTTTTAATTTTTAGTTTTCCTCTTACTCAACTTACTTTTTTTAATTCCTCTTACCCTACATCCTCTCTCTCTCTCTCTCGATTCAATCGCCCAAGAACCGGACTAGATCAATCTGGACCCAAGACCAATCTGTCTGATTCCCGATTTTGAGGGAATCGGACCGTCCAGGAAACCAATCGCTCTATTGCTATTCATGTTCATTTCTTTCTTTTTTTCTAAAAATTAAGTGAAATGGCCAACACTATAATTAGCACCGGTCATAGAAATAAAAGTCGAATTTCCATTAATACACGAATTAGATGTAAGCAGAGTCTCATCGACTTGATGAGAGAAGAAATTCTTTGTTTCTTCTCTTACAACTTAGACTCAAAAACCCAAACAGAGCAAAAAAATTCTTTATAAACTTAATTTCCGCTTGTTTTGACGAAAATGAATGATTTAAGTAAGATTCATCTGCTAAATGACCACTTATTTAAGCTTATAAAAATGAATAAATAAAAAGGATTTTAATCGTTATCGATAATAAAAATATCTTCATTGAATGATTAGTTTAAGTATATATTTAAAAAATTTCAGGAAAACGTTGTTCATTTTTTTTTTTGCGAAGTTAATGCTCGTTTTAGTGAGCATACCACTTTCCACGTATCTCTTCCTAATATGCTTATCAATATTATTGGAATTGATTGACCAGAGGAAGTTTCTTAATAAGGAAATATATTCGGCCTACCTCAGAGCGATGGCGACGTTGGAGTCGAGCAAAGGCTCAACGTCATATGATCCACCATGCGAGAGGAGCTCCAATCATGGAAGAAGGAGAGGAAGGTGCTGACAACGAAGGGTTTTGTTGAGACGCAAGGCAACGACATTAGAACAAGATTGAAGTTGTTCGTTCATCTCGTGGGGTTCTCACTAAGATTGTATAATAAACCAGCACTTTGCATTATTCACTACTTGAGAATGGAGGAGGAGCAGTGGAAGCCACATGTACAATAATCGGATGCAGAGATTCTTACTATTCCGCAATCTTCGATGACGCCTGGCGAAAACTATTTATACGTCTGAAGGATGGCTCTAGCCACTTAAATTTCATTGATGTTTCATGTTATGTTATTTCAATTCTGAGATATTTAAGATTTTCGTCCACGATTAGGTGAAAAACAACTGGGTTTGGGAACTTCGTGGATATTAACCATAGTTATGACGTGAGGAGTTCATAAACGAGTTTGATGCACGTCGTGATCCCGTGATGATTTCGCGAGTTTGACTTGCGTTGCGAGCCAACTTTTGAAAGGTTTAAAGTCGCGTAGTTCGTGGAAAGATTTTCTCGACCATTAGCAGATCGATAGACGGGGATGTGACGATGAGCTCATCTATTTCGGTCTTTTCGAATCATGAGCAGCGCGAACGTTCCACGTTTGACTGCTTCCTCTCAACACCAGCTTTGATCGGGGCAAAGGATAGTGGTCGGTTGCTTGTCATTATCATTCCTTGCGTTACGTGCGGCGACAAGCGACGCGCCCTTGTTTCTGTCTCCGGCTGTCAGGTATGGATGTGCATCGCCTGCACCAACCTTTGTATATGCATTGACTGGAACAGAGAGAAAATAAAAGTGACGTGATTATATTGTTTGCTTGCAATGTGAATCGGGACAAGGGGCAAAGTTAGGGGGGAACGAGAACAGAGCTCCCATGCTTCCAAGCTTCCCTCACCAATCCCTCAACAGTAAGTGTCAAACATCAGCGCATCTCGTGGGTGCGTAGCCCAGCCTGGACTCCTTCGTATCGAACCACATGTGAAAGTCCTGCTGCAAATAGTTCCCGATGATCGAACGCCCCGAGAACTCGTCCTTCTCCACCATCGCCAGACACACAATCCCATCCGGCGCATCCGGCGCGACCGGAATGAAGTAATTCTCAACCGGGAAGTTCCATGTTGCCCCATCCACAAATTCAATTCCGAACCCGGGCATGTCGGGGTTTGACACGCCGGACACATTGTAACATGGGTAAAAGTCCCCCTCCTCCACCATTGGGTATGCCTTCACTTTCCTCTCGAATGCTTCCTGAATCGCCTTGTGAGCGGGCCCAACAAAATAACTAAGAGAAGTGCCCGAATCTATGATCGTCCCGCCATGGCCATCTGGCGACACTTCCCATATATTCGGGGGTATGTCAAGAATCTCTCCTCCCACCATGATCGATTTTATCTTGACATAGTAAAATGTGCTGTCTGGGCTTTCTTGGACTCCAAGAAAGGAAGTGAAATTCCAACCAGGGCGGCTTGAAAGCTCCTTGGCTTCGCCGAAAACCAATCTGCTGCTCCCATTAGGATTGCTATGTCTGTTCGCGAGACAGTAATAGAAAGATTGTCCAGTCAGAGATCGAAACTGAGAGGCCAAAGACAGAGGCCCTCTTCCTAGTCCCAGCATCCCTGAAGCCCCATCAGATATGCCTCCGTTCCAACGACCACAGCCAAACCTCACGTTCTCCACCCTTGCAAATTTGGAGTCCCCGGCCGGGGCTGTGAGATTGACCGTGAATGTTTCTAGCGCAAAATTGCCAGTCGTGTTCGAGCCATCTCCATAGAGATAGATGTAAGGACAGGGTTCGTTTTCAGACTCGCAAAGCTGCAGGGGATCCGGGTGTGAGACCAGGAGACACCGAGAGTCGCGACAGCTTATCTCTTGAAAAGAAGTGGAGTCCTCGGGATTATAGTAGGGCCCGCTTTGCTCGAAGCAATCGGGACAAGTAGCACATTGAATCCAACTGAGGTCGCTACCTGTATCAAGTATCAGAGCGAGATGCCGAGGAGGCGTACCTATGTATACATCGATAAAGTACACTTCTAAGCCTGGGATCACTCCATATCTTAATGGTGCCGTGAGGGTTCTCGAAAGCCCATCTGCCTTGGATTCCTGTGAAGGCAAAGCATTGATCGGCTTCAGATGCAGCTTCAGCTTATCCTCCCCCTTGTTGAGCCTTGAAATGGGGTTTCGATGTTTGATCTCTGTCATCTTCCCGTAGTTGGTCTGAGCTCTGGCCAAATCCTTGGCTGCAAAGGATTCTTCGGACTCGATCCCACCACTAGTTGATAGGTGGGGGACTTGAAGCTTCGATGTCTCTCCTTCATCAGCATAAGTAAAATCACCATCATCAAACTGTTTGGCTTGTGATAATGGGGATGTGATGCTACCTGGAGTGCTTCCTGAAGAGGGAACAGAACTGAAGCTCATGTCTCGTAGCAACTCAATGCCATATGAATTCGAGGCATCGAAGTCGAGATTTTCACGGTTCACGATTAAGGCCACATTGATGAAGAGGACTACAGCAATTGCCAGAAAGATGGAAGCTTTGCAATTCATGGTGGTCTGCCTCTTCTCGAGTGGTTGAGGCAGAAATTTCAACAAGTTGAAGGGCATGATGAAAGGCACGAGCTGCTTTGAATGAAACGAGACACGAGAGTGAAAAGGCAAAGGCAAAAGCAAAAGCCAAAATTAAACAGACGAGTTATCGTGGACTTTCATTTTCAAGACGACTTAGGCAACGCGTCACCCTGGTCGCCGTTTTGCAGTTTTGTCTCATGACTCGTTGACTTCACGACGACTTTCCAGCCACATTTTTATGTTTCGAAGATTGGAAATTTTGTTCTTCTGAATTAGAGGCATTACTCCTCATCAGATGATGCAAAAGAATATCGCCCAAGTCTGTAGGGAACGTGGATCTCTCAGTTCCACACCGACTACGAGGGCGCAGCTGGTGAACTGCTGGGAAAATCTCATCGCAAAGCGAATTGGAATATTGACTATTGTTGGTTCCTTCGTACAAGAATCTTCCACTTTTGTACATACTAGCTTTGTGTCACATAATCAAGAAAATTCATGAGGGTCCTCTCCTATGTTGACTTCTTTTACGGATTGATAGGTACTGAGACGTCAATTGTTTGGATACCTTGGTGTTTGAACAGGTATCGAGATTAATGAATTGCTCTTATAGCAAGACATCGTATTACAATTTTATTTTGACGATCAGTTTGAACATTTTCGTTATTGAGAATGCCAAGGCAGAGGCGGAAGTGATGAGTGATGGTGGTGGCAAAGCAAGAAAGGAATTGAACGGCCTCTCCCTACGTATAAACTACATAATTTACTAAAAGTACATATACAAATAGAAGGAGAGGAGTAACTGCCGTTGAGACTAGGGTGTCAAAAAGTTTTTGCATAGTCTCAAATACGATTGGTATGAACAGATGCAGTAGGAGATGCAGCAAGATTAGTTGAGCGCTCCTGTACTTTGTTTTTCTTTGATATGATATGCAAGCGACGAAACCGCTAACGAGGGAAGAAATTGGACACTGGACCACCGCCCAAATCATGGTCAGCCTTTTCTTCTTACTTAGTCAAGATTTCGCCCGGAGTAGGTTTGAACTTTAGTGTTTAGAAGTTCCTTCTTGTTTCGCCTTCGCAAAGATGCTGAACACATGAGACACCGTGCTCATGTAGGAAAAAAAAAATAGAATGGAAGTTAGAAGGGCTGATTTCGACTTTGCGAAGGAGCTACCAAACTTCCTAAGTGGATCACGACAATGATGATGCTGCCTGGCATAGGATGGGATTGAATGGTGATGGTCATCAAAAGTCACATCGACACTTGCACTATACATAGTTACTTGATTAACAGAACTGAATAAGAATTGTTTGCGTTCGGTGAGAAGAAGCAATGGCATCATTTTATGCAAGGTTTGACAAAAAGGCTTCACCTGCATCAGGCGCATTCACACCTTCTGTGCTGACAAAGGAGCCCACATTCACGCTCTTAACGTGTTAAAGTGAGGATTGTCTAGATTGATATATTCAAAAAAGAGGGCACTTGTCATTTTCACACTCAAGCTTCCATGAGTTATGCTCTGCAGAACACATGATCTTCTTGCTTAATATGCAATACATTTCACTTTTAGGTTTTAACACTAAATTTTCTCGCACAATGAACCATTTTGACTCCACCGTGGCATTTGAAATAGTAGCGGTGGGAGTAAGAAATTTTGACCAAGTCAAGTGATGACAATTCAAAGTTGTGGAGCATAATAAGTTCAATATGGAGAGCTCTGACTGAAGACTCGTGACCTGTTACAATGGGAAAAATCCCTTGTGACCCTTGATTTCTTAGCTAAACATCCAGTGACATTCATATACAAACAACAGAAACTCCATGCACCAAGATGGACAGAATTCGTTCTGCAAGAATAGAACTCCACATTCAGTTTTAACGCTATAGTGAGGGTTGACTCTGGATCCACACTCCATGAAAAAATTATGTAAACTTGAAGCAACAATTGCCTTGAATAGTGAATACCTGTTATTTTCTCATCTTTATGTTCTAAATACACAAACTTAGCCAGGTAAAAGTATAGGCAAACAGCAATAGGCTAGAAATACACAAATCTTGCAGCATCCATATCTTGATTTGAGTGTCTGAGAAGAGATTCATTGTGGATGGACTAGCGGGGGGTGACAGCAGCCACTACTTTTTGCAACAACAGACTTAGTAGCAATTTGACATTTAGCCTGCATATAATTGTGATGCTGAGTTTTTTCCCCTGCAAGGGCATGAGGAAAAGCTCAGTGCACTGAACTTGTCCCTGGACTGCATGGAAGGTAAAGAATGCTTTTTCAGTGTTAAGCTTAAGTTCCATAAACAGTTAATAAGTGAACAAACAAACAGCATCGCCTTTGAAAATCACTGCTTACATGGGATGGATCTTTATCAGCCTATTACCTGACTGTGCCTAGTTTGATGCAGCCTCAGCAGGCTTTGCAGACAGGTCTTGCAACCCACAGACCATGTTGGCAGGAACAGCCACATCAATCATCTTTGGATAAGAGAGATTTAGATCTGCAGCACATATTATCAAAAGCCACTTCAACATATTATGAAGTATTGACAGGCAGCCGTCAACCTAAAGTAACATCTGAATATTGGAAGTTCCAAATCCAAAAGTGTTTACTTACTTTCCATAATACTCTTGAAAGTTTTCTGCAACATAAAGAAAAAAATGTGACGTAGTTAGAGAGAGAGAGAGAGAGAGAGAGAGAGAGAGAGAGAGAGAGAGATTATGTGGGTTGCGGTGATGACAAAATTAACATATCAAAACATGAGATCAAAACCAAGCAAATGTTTCTATTTGCAGAACCAAATTGACTTACTCGTTACAAGTCATATATCTCTATTGAACAAATTAATAAAATCTAATATGAACTTGCTTTCTGAAGTGCCAGAAATAACTTAGCATATAGTTTTCCTCAGTTCGCTTGTTTCATCAGTGGATGTAATTTAGTATAAGGCAAAATTTATATGAGTATGTCAAAATGCAGAATCATTTAAGGCATGGAAAGAGAAAATAGTTTGTTCATTTATTCCCTCATTGATAAGATGGGAATCTCAATCTTGGTAAGGGTGGACCACCACTGGCCAAGCCCTTGTTTCTATGGAAAGAGACAATTATAATGCATCTGTAGATAACTAAGTTGCAGGTGACATCTATTGTGATGGAAAAGTAAGTGAAGGTGAAAATTTTACCTCATCTTTCGAGAGCCTGGGATTGTAGAGAAGTTCCTCCCCCACAGTGCTAACCTAAATCATAAAATAAAATATAAAAAAACTTTCTAAGAGTTTCTTTGATTTTGCAACAATTTGACACAACGGAGCAAAGGATCAGATTATTCATACAGTGAATCCCTTGTAGTCATGAGCAGGATAGATCAATGTATCCTTGGGTAATGTGAAAATCTGTAAAAGAGAGAGAGAGAGAGAGAGAGAGAGAGAGAGAGAGAGTTAAGCATCAAAGAAGAAATAATTGCTTTCCAGTGAAGGACATTCATTTGTCCAATCTCCCTACCTGTGAATGCACCGACTGGTACAGTTGAAGTGAACTTCCACCCTGCAAGCACATGTCAATAA
Organism: Melaleuca alternifolia; assembly: GCA_019926035.1. Taxonomy (NCBI): domain Eukaryota; kingdom Viridiplantae; phylum Streptophyta; class Magnoliopsida; order Myrtales; family Myrtaceae; genus Melaleuca; species Melaleuca alternifolia. Next base: position 781,580 of record JAGKPW010002155.1, read on the forward strand.
TATCAAGCTTCAGACTTAAGTATGTAGGTTCCATTTTATAAACTACAGAACAGAACTATTTCCTTGTGTCAAAGGTTTCTGAATATTTCATTGATTGATAAAGACAATAAACAGCTGAACTTTTGCGCTCTTACAAAGTATGGGATATTCTGCAAGAAATTAAACCTGGAAATCAGTCCGCCCACACCCACGAATTAGCAAGGCATCTCCAGTGAAAGCCATTCTCGGTTGGGGTTGAACAGGTCCATCTCCCGTAACATATGTAACACATCCTTGCGTATGTCCAGGTGTAGCCCGGACCTACCATAGGAAAAAAAAGCATTGAAATGTCATATGACTCGATCACACAACGTGAAGAACAAATAAAAGAAGGTGAGGTTAATGTATGAACCTATATGCAAATCCAAGGTCATTGTCCTTTCTCAGACAAAGGGGATAACTGCTGTCACTTAATGGCAGGATATGCAATTTGCAGCATTGATTGCATAGTAAAATAGTTAATCACCTTAATGCAGTCCCTTTAGTATTATGTATTGCAGAACAAATATTAGAATTCACAGCATAATCCAACGCCCAAATGCAAGAGCAAGTAGTGCCCTCAGAGTTTTTGGTTGGAGTGTTCCTCATGTATGCTAATTATCACCTGGCGTGAATTTGCAGTTATTTGGGCATAAGGCTAAAAGCAGATCTACCCCATCCTCCCATCAAATGACTGGCCCTAGTACCAAATCCAATATCCTATTGGCGACATGACAAGTATAATAGTTCAGGTTGTGATACCTCAAGGAATAGATCGCCAAAATGAATCTTCTCTCCTGCTTTTATAAGATAGTCAGCTATTGCATTGCTCGCCTTTGAAATGACAGATTTTACTTCAGAGACTCTCCCCTGCCAGACAGAGTAACCATCTAATTGAGAAAAGTTAAAGCAAGGGGCGCATTTGATGTATGCTGCCATACAATGATCACAAGCTGGATCAAGAGGTTCTACTGTGTAATAGCAAGTCAGCAGATTCTGCACATGAGACAGATCGACACAGGAGATGAGTGCCCTACCTTAATTAAACCAGTCCCAGTTACATGATCAGCATGTACATGCGTGTTCATTGCATATATTAGCTTCAACCCAAGCTCTTTCACTAAAGAGAGGTCCCTATCGACGGTCTTATCAACTGGGTCAATTAACTGCAAGTAAGACATATGCATTTCAGGATAAATCCCCATAGACGCACCAGCTGTAGTTAGACATGCCTCAAGATGAAGATCATAGATTAATAGCAGAGACAAATTAAAGGCAACACAAAGAATACATAAGATGTATAGCAGGCTATTCAGATAAACCTACCTCCTGACATATTATATATGTAAAAAAATTACTTCGGATCTCTCTAAAGCCTTCAATCCTGGAACAGTTATCCTCCTAAAGACCCTGATACACTAATCCATCTTCACATCATAGTGAACTGCTACTAAGGTGATTATCTACTGTTTTGATTGTGGCCCAAAAGGTGTCCCCTTACCTTTCCATAAACTAAAGGTGAAGAAGGATGAGTGCAGTATTATAGAACTAGTACCATTATACTGGAATATGATTTTGGTGGCATCTCGGCAGCTTGTCCAAAAATAATGCAAATGCAATATCAGCCTCACATCTATCAGTTTCACGGTAATAAGCAACTCTGTGCAGATATTAGCTAACTCTACCATTTCCTTGTTCCCATTCGAGCACCAAGTCTTCAGAACTTCACCATTAGGTTGTTCAGGCATTAAAACCAATCATACGCTTCATGATTAGGATAGTTCACTCCATTCATTTGATATGCTAAATAATGAGACTTTATTTCATTTCCTTTGAAGGTGATCAGTGAAATCATTGATATGCTAAAGAGTAAGTGAGACCACTAAAATGTTTTGGACGCTTCCTAAGGCATTTCTACTCTTATACTCGCATAAAGTATCCAGTGAAAAGCCTATGGCAGCAGGTCATGAAAAGAGAAAGAGTTGCGTACTCGTGTTGACCGTGGAGACAGAATGCCCATCAAGCTTAGCGAGATACAAAAAAGCTGCAATTGGTGACTATCCTACCATGATCACACTAATCAATCTATTCATTTCAGACTCCGGAAAAACAAAGTCAAGGAGCGGCATATGCTAAACCCAATCCGAAACTCCATCGTATTACTCTAACAAATCAGCGCGCGAAGCATGTGAGGCAATGCAATCCAATAAGCAGTGGCTATCGCATATACGCAGCACAAAAATTAACGCAATTACTTGATGTGAAAACCCTAACCACGGCGGGCTTGTCGGGGTGAGACACGTCGGCGAGCAGGTAAGTGTAAGTGGACGACTCCTTGTCGAAGAGCTGACGGAAGAGGAGCTTGTCGCACGACGTCGTGTAGGTGCCGGTGCTCCCCATTGCTCGCCATCTGAGGCGGCAACCCGCCGCCGTCATCGTCACCGCCGAAGGAGCCGGGGCCATCGGAGGGAGACAGCAGAGAGAGACTCGAGCCAGACCGGGGACGCGAAGCATTGTGCGGCGCGCGAATCGATGCTCGGCGATCAAATGGAGCCGCCACGAATCTTGTCAGTTGTTCGTTGGAGGGTGGAAGGAAGGGAGGAAGGAAGGGAAGGAAGATCGGTGCTCAGTGCTCTCCGCAATGGCGAGTGAGTTCCGCAAGTCCCCATCCCCACTCTGATACCTCGAATGGTGAAAGTGACGACGTGCACGCGTGACCAATAACATAGAATGAATAACTAATTAATTCTCGAATGTATTCTTGTAGCACGTGATCCATATTACTGTTATTACAGAGGCATATTCCTTTTGTAATAATTCTGTAATTTCGATATTCTATTATATTCTTGGCCAAATTAGCTAATTTTGTTTATTGGTTAAAGAAATATTACATTATTTAGTAGAATGTGTAATTTCAAAAAAAAAAAAAAGAGGCACGATAAACGCAATTGCTAAATTTGCGTAATTTTTTTTTTCTTTCCTATGATGATACTCATTTATAATGAAAATTTGAAATAAAAGAGGTAGGATCTTTCTCATTTTGCGCTCACAAGCTAAGTTATTTGTAAATTTTGCATTATAAGTATTTTCGAGAGAGTTTTGATAGAAAAGAAGAAGCTAAATTCAATGCAAAAAAAATAATAATAATTTTAAATCTCATAAACAACTTCTCATATAGAAAAAAAAAACCTATTATGTACTTTACATAACCATAACTCTTCCAATGCATAATTTGTGAATTTGGTTTGCGTTCCCAAAAAGGGAAATAAAAGAAAAAATAAGAAACAGATTTTTTTTTTCGAATCTCATTACCCAATGAAACCTTGTGGCTTTCACTTGATCTCGGGCACTGCTTCGCACCGCCGCCGCCGCGCATTCTGTTAAGCCACCGTCTTCTGTATTTTCTCAGCCCGGTCATCGTCTTAATACGGTTTCGGAATCTCAGCTCACGTATTCGAAACTTCGCCTCTGTCTTCTTCAGATCCAGGTCGCTCGCTGCTACGTCGCTCGAAGTCACGCCCCCATTCGTCACATCATCACCGACGGGTATCTTTCTTGCTGTCAAGTTTGGTTTTTCAGTAGTGTGGCGCCATCTGGGGCTTTGGGCGTTTCCATCTTTTATTTTATCTGAGGATATGGCTGATTGCATAGTTCCGCGTCAGGAATATTAGGCTGTTTCGTGTTTTTAAGTGCTCCTTTTCCGTGTGAAACGGAGCGTTGCTACGACCTGCTCGACGAAATGCCTCAACAGAGCTTTTGCTTTTGGAAATGGAAAAGCCTCGATTCTCAAGATATTCTCTTTTGAATTGAAGCGGAACATTTTTGAACTTCAGAGACGCAGCCTTGATACCACTCGTTGAATACAAGTGGATATTCCAACTAAAAATGAGCACTCTTTTATCACAAGTATCTTAGCTACACTAATCCCACAAACACTCACTCGCGCCACTCTCTTCGCAAACACCACACACTACCCAACACTATCTCTCTGTGCACACTCTGCTCACATACCATTTTGTGAGAGCTTTGCATTAAAGGTTGCGACACTAGTATCTCATAATTTCTTTGCAACTCCCAATCTATATACGTTATGGTTTAGGTTTATTCAAGTAGGTAGATTTGCCAGACTTTATCATGGAGGTCAGCTGATTTGTGATGATTTTATTGCTGAGCTGATGGAGACGCACTTTTAGTTGGGATGCTCAAATTGTTCTGTTCTTGTTGATTTTCCTTACAATTGGGAACTTCTATCTCATTCAATAAGTACTTAAAGTTGCATAAGCGTGCACTTTTGTAGGTTGACGGACAATTTTCCTGCTCCATGAGTCATGGAAGCCTGAAGAAATTGATCTAAGTGCTCTTCCGCAGAGTTAATATAAACTAAGATGCCATGAAGGTGACCACTAAGAATTTTCCTAAGAAACAGTGCTAGACAAGGGCATAATCTTAAGAAATTGACGGAAGAATTTACAAGCCCACAGTATATGACCGTATGGCAGTTTTCAGTTGAGCCTAATTTTAAAGCGCAACTTTCACCATGAGATGTTTATAGTATTGTGGATGGACAGGCATTATGGGTTCATTGGACTATTATAACTTGTATTGATGTTCGGCCATGTAAACTCTATATTAGCACAACTGGAGGCCTCATAGTCACTTTCACATATATCTTTGCCTCAACCACATATAGTTTTCAGTTTGACTAGTTGCTAGAGTGTTGTCATTTGAAGGACGTTAGTAGGTATGGCAATAATATCTTGCTTGCCATTGTCTGTTGTGATGCATCCGCTTCTAGGCTATGTGAGTTGAATTTGTAAGTAAATGATCGTACAGGATGACAACCAAATGCTGTTTGTTATCCATGTTTTCAGTTCCTTCCCAATATGATTGTCTTTTTGCTAACATTTGTCTGTACAGATAAGAGACATGATAGAGAAAGAGATGACCTCTACCTTCAGCAAATCAACTGGCTTGCCTAGGAAGCGATTCTACCGAGCACGAGCTCACAGCAATCCACTAAGCGATTCTCACTTTCCTGTTCCACTTTCCCCAAGTCAATTTGATTATTCTCTTCATTACCCTCAGTTGTTCCCTGCTTCATCTGATGATGACAATTCCAGAAGGATTCAGTTTGCTGACATTGGCTGCGGCTTTGGAGGGCTACTAGTTGCTCTTTCAACCCTATTTCCCGACAAACTCATGATCGGGATGGAAATTAGGGACAAGGTCACCGAATATGTGAAGGAGCGCATTTCTGCTTTGAGAACAACGAATCCCGGTCAATACCAAAATATCTCAGTTGTACGGACCAACTCTATGAAGTACCTTCCCAACTATTTTGAGAAAGGACAACTGACGAAGATGTTCTTCCTATTTCCGGATCCTCATTTCAAAGAGAAAAATCACCGTCGCAGGGTGATTAGCCCTCACTTGTTAGATGAGTATGCGTATACTCTGGCTGTTGGGGGCATAATATACACCATCACAGATGTTGAAGAACTTGGAGAATGGATGAAGGGCTGTTTGGAAAACCACCCAATGTTTGAGGCACTGACGGAGGGGGAACTCGAGAACGATCCAGTGGTGAAGCTTTTGACCAGTGCGACCGAGGAAGGCCAGAAGGTTGCCAGGAATGGCGGGCAGACATTTCAAGCAGTATACAGACGCATTGCCCCATCTCTATGAATAGGAGTCAACTAACGGCACTGTGTCTGTGTACTAGCAGAAATTTTTTGCGACCATCTTAAGAGAACTTTCATGCATTTCCTGGGATCCTTCGAAAGATTAAGATATTTTCTAACTGCAACAAAAATAAGAAAATGCATACCTGTTATTTTGTCTGATTCTTCGTTACCTATTCTGTCTTCTTTTTTCTTCTCTCGTTGCTCTGTACTTTATTTTTTTTTTGGTCAACTATATACACATGATTATTATTACATTCAATCATCGGCACTTCGAAAATTTTATCAAGTGGAATTTTTTAGCACCACTAGAGTTGAGGCAAGACTTGCCAGGCACGGCATAAATAGCCAGTCTAATTGGATTTACAAAAATAGATATTTAACAGAATACTACGCATTTGTTAGGCAATTAATCGAGAAAAAAGTTTCCCCATTTCAATGTGTTCCTTCTTCGAGATATGCAATTATTCATGCTTTGTATCAAACAGTTCTTGTTTTGCAGAACAAGTGCCGACAGACGTGGATGAATCTATACATTGTTATTTTGGGTGAGCCAGCATGTAGGACTTATTGATTTTAATGTGTCCATACGTTTACAAGCGATTGGCCCGTGAGAAGGTTATCTTGTAAATGCAAAAAAAGAAGAAGTTCCCAGTATCCAACAGTGATAAGAGAAGTACAATTCTTAAATAATCAGTTCAAGTAAGGTATCCCGTTTGAATTTCGCGTGTTTAGATATGGCCTTTAGAGTATCAATTAGTGTTTTGCTAGTCATATTGGTCCCCCTGGCAGTTTTGCAAGCTTCCCCCGGCGACACAAGCGGATTGATGGTACCATGACGTTGAGTTGGATGCTGTCGAAATTCGGCAACCTGGTTTTCCATGTTAATAGCGCGGGTTTCATGTCGATGGTTTCATCTTCACGTGTTCTTCACAAATAACTGTTGTGAGCTTTGCTATGAGCTGCTCAATGAACTGACTCGATGGAACTATTGCATTTGGGAAAGAGGATGCTCAATTCTCCAAAAAAAATTTGTGAAACCGAAGCTGACGTGATAGACCGGAAACACTTAATTCTGAAGATCCGGATGTCCTGTTATCCCGTGAATGTTATTCTGTTGATGCCCGAGCGTGCACTACATATTATATGCTGGGAATTTCTCTTGGCGTAACTTCAAATATGTTACTAATTTTGCAAGTAGGTGATCTTGAAATGTTTGATCTTTTTCAAGCTTTTCCCTGTTTTGATATCCACTATTCCATTTTCACCGATTTCTCTTCTATGATGGGTGCTTCCTCCAGTCGATTGCCTTTACACCATGTTATCGTCGATATTCGCGGTGCCTTTTAGTATGGAGTTTCTTAATGTTATAAGCTAGGTTCATGAGAATTTGGGTTTTAGTCAACACCAGAGGCAAGCTGAATGCCGGCATGATGGGTTGCAGAAGAGAGGATTGCACTCGTAAGATGAGCAGTTTTTGGCGAAATGGGGAGATTCTTGGGAACGGTGGTTCACTGTAGGGTTTAGAACTTGAATGAATCATGCGAGACCTGTCGAGGTTCTGGGGGAAATTAAGATGAAGAGAACTTTCTGTTTGGTTTGATGAGCATGCTCATGGATGGAACCCATTTGACATTTAATGGGAGCACAACTTTCGCAATGTAATGTTCATATCATTGCAGTGGAACATGCATCAGATGTCACTTCCAGTTAGTATAGATTTCGGGCCGTGTAAACTCTGTATTGCCGCTGCCGAGGGCTTAATAGACACCATCGCGTTTTACGGATGATCATGGTCTTTCCCACCTCGTGTTTCTTTTTCACTTCGACAAGTTGCTAGCATGTTTTGTCACTTCCCCGCAACGGACCAGAGTATGGCAATAGCATCTTGCTTGCCTGTGTAAGTTGGGATGCCCCGTCTTCTAGGCTCTGTGAGTCCGCACTTTCAAAGTAAATCATTATACAGGATGATGACCAATTTCCGTTTTCGATTTGTGTGATTTCGGTTCCTTTGATGCGCTATTAGCAATTTGCTAAGAATCGGTCTCTATAGATAAGAGGCACGATAGAGAAAGAGTGAACGCTCCCTTCGACAAATGAATTGGCTTGCCTAGGAGGCAATTCTACCGAGCACGAGTTCCTAAGTGTTCTTTGGAGTTCGAAGTACTTCATTTGTCAGGATTGCGGTCACACGGTGTCCGGCATGAGTTAGGGTATCAGACTCATTAGAAGGCGAAAAACACAGCTCATGAGCAAAGGGTATGCGAGCCGCAGTCCCGGTCCTCATTTCCGCCCTCGTCGGGTCAGTACGAATTGCTTTGCCGTGCAAATCCTGCAAATGCCCAGACCGTTAAGCCTATAGATCGGATTATCTGAAAGGTGATACAAAGTCCTGGTGAGCTCCTAAATGGTTTGAGCTCTTATTCATGTCGGGGCAACTTGAACGCCCCCGACGGTGATTGGAGTTGCTATTGTGATGTTGAAAGGCCAATCATATGTCTAAGATAAGGGGCAATAACGAAGGAGCTGTCATTATCGATTTGTTCACAAAGTTGATCAACCTTTGGTGGTTCATGGCGTGACGGACGCTCTAACTTCCGATGATAGGGAAGTTTCCATTGTTGAGTTCATCAGAGAAGCACAGACGAAACCCGACTGCATCGGCAAAGAGCGTTTATTCATTCATACTTATTATCTCAAATATACAGCGACAAACTATGCTTTCCCCCGGTTCCCCACGCTTGCGGGAGGAAACAAATGGCGAAATGGGCATCCATTTCAGGCAGAGGCCGGCCCGGCGACTTGCCGTGATTCGAGTGTCTTCTCGTACTCCTCGATGGACTTGAAGAGCTCTGAGAAGTTGCCCTTCCCGAACCCTCCGCACCCGCCCTTCTGATACAGTTTCCCGTGATCGTCCGTCAGCATGCAGCCCACTCTCTGGATGATCTCTATGAATATGGTCGGCCTGCACGGCAACGCAGCAACAGAGACCAGATGAACAAACATCAGAGGAGGAAACAACAGACACTTTGGCCTTGGCAAAAGTCAATCGCCACACACTACTACTCCAGTTGATCCGCAATTGAAACAGCGATCTATGGAAAAATTTTGCTCCTGATATCAAATTGGAGTAAACAAATTCGACCAAAATGCAAGACAGATATCGGGACTTGAGTAACTTGGGCAACTGAGGGATTGAAGTTCACTGTCTCGTCAGCCAATGCTCAACAATCCCCTGTTTTGCATAAACAGCCACCTCAACCATATATCCACTGCATTATCCGTCCTCAATTCAAAGGTTCACATGCAAGCTGAAGGAATTGACTTTGGCAAAGACATAAAGAGAGTGCCTGCACGAAATCGATCACATACCTATCACCCACAGGCTTAGTGAAGATCTGGAGCAGAGTCCCCTGATCGTCCCTGTCCACCAGAATCCCCAGCTCCTCGCACTCCTTGATCTGCTCGTCCGTCAACACGTCCCCGGCCCGGCCCTTCAGGTTCCGGTAATACGTGGGCGGCGGTGATGGCATAAACTCGAATCCGCCCACGCTGCTCCGCTTCCTCATCTCCCTCAGCGTCCGGAAGATGTCCTCGCTCGTCAGCGCCAGGTGCTGCACCCCGGCACCCTCGTTGTGCTCCAGGTAGGTCTGGATTTGGCTCTTCCTCTTCGTCCCGAACACCGGCTCGTTGATCGGCAGGAGGACCATCTCGTCATTGTTCGCCAGCACGAGCGAGTTGAGCCCGCTCTCGTCGGTGCCGATGTCGTCTTTGGTGAACTCGGCGAACTCGTGGAAGCCGGTGAACCGCTTCACGTACGAAATCACCGGGCCGAGCTCGGGGACGTTCCCAACGGCGTGGTCCAGCCTCCGGATCCCGAAGTCTAACGGGAAGGAGGAGATCTCGTCCATCGGCTCGAACCTGGGCAGGAACCAGGAATCCGGAGAGGAGTTGTCGCGATCGGAGGCTTGGGTATTGTAGCTGACGTAGCGGAGGACGACGTCGCCGTAGAGGTGGACCTCGGCGATGGCGGCGCGGCCGTCCAGGACGACCGGCGGGGTGATCGGCCTGGCGCCGTGGGCCACGCTGGCGCGGAAGGCGGCGTCGGCGTCCTCGACCTCGACGCCGACGGCGCGGACGCCGAGGCCATGCTTGGCGGCGAAGGCGACGCAGTCAGAGTAGGAGAAGGAGGGGAGGGAGGCGGTGGAGGAGGGGTCGAGGCCCTCGGAGGCGGCGATGGAGGGGGAGTAGGGGGCGGTGAAGAGGAAGCATAGGTCGCCGGAGCGGCAGAGGTAGGAGGCGTGGGTGGCGTTGCCGGTGGAGAGGTCGGACTTGGCGACAACGGGCATGCCGAGGCCCCAGGAGAAGCGGCGGGAGACGTTGGTGGCGTCGGTGCACCAGAACTCGATGTGGTGGAAGCGGCGGACGGGGAAGCGGTCGGACCGGGGGTTGGACCTGACGAAGTTGGAGAAGCCGACGAGCTTGAAGTCGTCGGAGCCGGTGGCGACGCCGTCGTTTTGCTTGCCCATGATTCTTCGGAAGCGAGCAGTTCCGCGGTCTTTGCTCTGCAAACAGTGACTCTGACGACGGAGCAGGGGAGGGATGGTGTGAATATATGGAGGGGAGGGAAGGGGAGGGAAGGGGACACGTGGCGAGAGGTGAGAGGAGGGGGGCGCGCGGGTGAAACGTGACAGGAGAGAGTCCCAGGTAAGGTAAGTGGAGGTACACGGGGTGAGGTTATGGCGACGTGGCGAGGTTATCCCGGGGAGATAAGGATCACGGTAAGGAGAGTAGGCGGGAGCGCATGTTATGTTGTTTTTGGATTTCTCTGTTCTCTCTCTTTCTATCTTCCCCCCAGAGTTGAGTTGAAGCAGTCAAGAGAGACTGAAACTCTGTATTGGCCCGACTGGTCGGGAAGCGATGCAGACGGCCGAGCTTCCTTTCAGAGGCGGAGATTGCGAAGGTCGACGATGGAAATTGACAGATGTGACCCCCTTTTGGTTGAGATGGACAAATTGTTGAAGATCTCCAACAATGCGACAAAAGGAGCCAAAGTCGAGACTACGGACAATTTGGACCTTGGACATTCGCAGGAACGTGACTTTAGGGATCCAAGGAAGGAGATTTGTTCCGTAACCAAGTTCTGTTTTTTTTTTCTTTCAGTCAGTGCACCATGTTGCGCCCCCTCCGGGAAGGCTCTGGGATATGTACATCTTCCAGACAGAATACAACCCTACTCTACCGTATCACATGTTCTCTCTTCGTCGACTCTGCAAATGCCGTTTCCTCTGCACTCATTTTATGAGAGGATCTTCCTCGTCGGTGGCATTTTCGAGCGCCGTAATGTGTTTTTGGAAAGCTGATGCAGCTTGCTCTCTCTCCTCTAGTTGGCCCAGCTTGTCAAATGTGATCGCCATTAGGTAGAATGCTTCGGCTGCCAATTCATGATACTGCCTCCAGTGATGCAAAAAATCAGTATGAGTAAACAACTTCACCAACGCCCACGAGAGCATGCAGTCCCTATTCTATGGCGAGACCAGTGCATAGGACATTACAACGAATGCACACCCTGCACCGCGTGAAGACAAGATGGGAGCAGACTGGGGAGTGGGGGGAGTGCTCGCTTTGTTCTTTTTATGTTGCGGGAAGAAGATGGTGAGCATTATTTGTCCAGAACTTAGACTAAGTTCAGAATGTTTCCACCGTTGAAAAGGTAGGACTCTTTTCAATTTTTATGTCCAGATAGCAAGAAGTTATAGGTTATGACCATTACTGAAGATCTTGTAAGGATAACTGCATGGCTTTAATAAAGGTTTTCATATGAGACAGTGAGGGGCGAGATGCTTCATTCATGAAATTTTCGGTTTCTTCATTTACCCAGTTTCTATGGCACATAAGAGCTCAGCAACTAGGCCTGAAAAAATTAACACAATAAGCACTGCTTACATGAAAGAGTTTGACATACCTCTAAAATTTGAAGGTCATCAGAAGCTTGCCTCAGAGAATCCAGCACCACCCCTGAAGTTTCAGGAACTGCAACCAAGATTAAAAGAAATGTTAAGGATGGCGTTATTGTGGATGCGTTCGAAAAAGGCAGTAAATCCTGCAACTGCAGATAACAACACTCACCAGGCCACAAAGCAAAAAATTGACCGAAGGGATACATCATATTGAATAGTTGTAATGAGATGCACATAATATTAGTGGAGCATTATACAAAGATGATGAGGCCTCTTTCAAGTATGCATTCAAAAAACCACCAGCGCCAACTGATATGGAGTTCAATGCTGTCAATGTGCTGAATGCCTTATCTCTTCTGATGCAGCATAAGCAACACTTTGAGCAATGACAGATAGGTGATATGGGAGGATAATATGAAAGAGGTAACTACTTAGTAATAAATTAGTCCCCACAAGGACTACTAATAATATCCATACTTTTCCCTAGTACCACAGATATGCACTTCTGATGGTCGGTTGATCTCAATTATGCCCGATTCTACACATCACTGATACTTCAATGCCATACAGACTGAGCTATTCTACTTGAATGTTGTGGTGCTTGCAGAATGAAATGGCACTCTACCTAATGCCAGTGCAATGCCAGTAATTTGCTTTGGAGATTGCATATCGAACCATCTAACAATTGAATCTTGATTCAAGATAACAACCATTCCTGGTTAAAGGCACTCTATATCCTGCCCTACTGAGAAAATCCCCTATGCAATAGTATAATGAATCTTATCAAATAGGTGTCAACTGTTTGGTCCATCAAACATGCTGGCAATAACATACTCTCTAGTAGGCAATTAGGTATACATTCACCTGTAAAACTAAAACTGTGCCCTCCAATTACTGGGATGGGACCAAGAAAAGGGAAAAAAAAAAAAAACCAATACTTTGGATTGATAGCTCCTTAGTAGTGGCAAATGAAACAGTATCCAGAGTAATAGCATATTACTTTTTTGTCACCAAATTTTCCCCATCTCCGATCCAATCCAATTCCCTGAGGTACATCACGACAGATTTTACTCAATGAAAACTCACTGAATTGCAAGAGGTGCAGGCCAAGCCGCCATCTTCTCCATCTCAATGCCACAGGCATGTCAAGGCATAGGATGTACAGTAAGCCAAATGATATCAGTCTACTAGTGAAGTCCACATATAAGAAAGGTTCAATACCTCACTTTGAGATAAATGTTTAATACAAGGCCTTTGCTTGTTTCAATTTTGAATATGGCCTTTCTTAGTTTCAATGTTGAAAATAAACTGCATTAATGACTCATGCAGTTCCATTCCTGCTTCCAAGACCAACAACTAAAAGCTTAAAATTAAAAAGAGCAGTGAAAAATGACGCAACACTTGAACAGGGCATAGCACAAAAACTACAAAAGTATCATCAGCAATTAGAATAGTAGATACCTGAGAAACTAGCATCAGACAGATGGCAGTTTGCCTCCGCAATGTGTGCACGAGCACGAAGCTCCAAACCTCCATGACCCAGAATCATAGGAAGGGCAGAGTGTATGAGGTTTAAGGCTCTTTTTGCATGGATTGATCCAAGAGACAGCCAGAGCTCAGCCAGGGTTAGAGTAGCTGAAGCTTTTAGAAGATCTAGATTGAATGACTGACAAAACGATAGGCTGGCCAATGCATATGGAATTCCCAAAACAGCATTGCCTGATTTCTGATTAAAGTGAAGCTAAAATGTTAATAAAGAACCAAATGAGGACCTCAAAAAGGATAATGACATTCTTTCCAATCAGCAGTGCACTGTGGTTTCTAAAACAAAACTGACATAAAATTTTTATTTTTTGGCTAACATCGAAAGGAAACTATTATATATGAAAATCTAAAGGACTCTCTCTCTCTCTCTCTCAAGCAAGCTGCAATTGTTATCTACTGCTGTACCTTGTGTATTTCTGCAAGCAAGAGGAGGGTACTGGCATCTTGGACTCGCAGATTAAATTTATAACACATGCAGAAGAGTTCGTGTGCAACGGCTGCAGCCTGCAAAGATAAGTAGATTAAAGCCATTCCTCAACATGGAAACGTACAAAGATCCAGCTTTGATTCCATTTCCAGAGTTCAAATAAAAAGCAACACTGTACAGACGTTAATACTACATCTAGAAAATGAAAAGACATTTGGCATATGACAAAGGAAGCCAAATTGCAAATGTGGAGGACCAGCATATAGCATGGTTCCTTCTCTTGTTATTTTATATCCACCTCATAAAAGCTAAATGAAAATCATGCAGTACATAAACTGTGCTTCATATGTATTCACATACGCACTATATAATGACACAGTGGAAATCAGAAGAAGTTTAACTATGTCACGACCTCACTGAACTGCTTGGCAGCAAGCAAAGTACGGGCACGGCGAAAACTAGCTTCTGCCTTCAAATCCAAGTCAACACCTGTAACGGGTGATGCAAGGACTGCAAGCTCATTGCATACTTGTTGGGCCAACTTCAAGTGTCCACTGCGTCATGATTATTTTAAAAATGTCAGCTTTTTACAACTAGAGGTCAAGATAGGTTCCAAAAGCACACATACCGATGTAAAGCACGCTCGTGAAGCAGCTGCAATTTCAATACCATAATTTGTGATTTTGAAACTGATATGAGTTTCTCTTCCACAGTCTTAAGAGCAGCAAAAGCAGCTAAAAAATTAGAAAAAGAAATCCTCATTAAGGATGATGTCATGAAGAGTCTATACAAGCCTAAAGTGCATAGGCAAGTGCAAAGGATATCTTCCTGTGCATCCTTGAGATAATAAGGAAGGAACAGCCAGTTAACAAAAATTTAAGGACAGCAGAACATTTTACAGAAGTTGGAAGGGTTTAACATGAACAGCAATTTTGCTAAAAAGAAACATGGAATCAACGTTCAAAATTTTCCAATCTTCATGCTCCATAATATGAAGATCTTGCAAGTAAAAGAACAAATAGAAAATAAAGGTACAAAGTACAGGTAACATTTTAACTCCGCCGTTAAAGATCTAGTGTTTACTTGACTAACAGGGAAGAAGGCATTAGAGGGAAGTACACAACGACTTTCATACAACTTCACCAAGTTGCAAAACCCGATCCCACTAAAATCTAATCAAAGCCTTCTAGTTCCGACGATCATTAAATACTCTAAAAAGCAAGCACCAATCCAAACATAAAGAAAATTCAAAAAAAAAAAAAAAGATGAAGAAGCTAACAGATCAAGGAGTATGAGGGCCCAGCTACAAAATTCCTAATACTCTCATAGATCCTACCAACTACCTGTTTAAGACCTTAAAAAAGAAATGGGCAAATAGCAGAATCCCTAGAAGAAAATAATTTGCAAGAAAGGACAGACTCCTATAGTGGCTCTAAATCTTTTAACGAGACCTTTATATCCTTTGTATGCTGCCAAATACTGAATAAGCTTTCCATAAGCCACTGCTGCATCAACTGAACTGCAAGCACAAATGGCGTAACAAAACTTCAGTCAAACAAGTTTGGATATTGAGAAAAGGCATTTAAAATAATGACATGTAAGGACATACATTTCTCAGAGATGTAACACTTACCTGGCACAATCAGCAAAGCAAGTTGCATAAACCAGAGCATTCATTCGAGCAAGAGGCGCACTGCAGGCAAAATAAAGGTAAGGCGTCTTAATTGGAAACAGAGTGCCCAACGATAATTCCTTTTAAATAATTCAATGAACATGTCATCTGAATCAATGTTCAAATCAACTAAAAACTCAATCAACCAAGGAAAATTGACTAAAAGATAAAATGCATATGCAGTCTAGGCAGCTTAAATCATTCATCCCTAAAGTAGAACTAACCAGGTTTAAAGCGAGTTTTTGCAAGAGAAGCTTTCTACTGTAAAGCATGAGTTCATGGGCAATAAAATACTGAAAACAACCCATATCTTTAACAGGTTACAGCTTTCACTCGAAAAAACTTTTTTCCTTGCCGAAAAGAGAAGCCCACAAATATCTCTGCAATTCGTCTAGGCAATTACTAATGTAATTCTCTCATTGCAGAGCGGACTCAATATGCTTTAATAATTGCTCAAATTTATTAAAGATAAAAGCGGACCCTCATTATGTGCTTAATATATCTTAACAGCATGACTGGAAGAGCGAGTTACAGAAACATGATATGACAAAACAAAATCTAACAAAAACACGGATTTAGAACCCATATAATTAGGAATATCCAATTTACATGGATGACTGCCTACTCAATGCCCTCTTTATCCAAGAGCTATGGCACCAGGCATTTGCAAAACACAGTATATACCTTACATAAAGGGAGAAAAGCACCTAAGCAATCATGAAAAGAGAAAACCCTACAAATACTTCAGAACTTGACAAGGGATAAGTCAATTCAGATATTTAATTAATGCTTTTAAGCTAAAGCTCACAAAACATTCTACTAAAAATTTAATATCACAAGAGAGAGGAGATATACAATTAGATCTGCACACGCTAGCTAGAGAACTAAGATGCTCTATTCCATAGATCATATAATAAAAAGCTAATCAATAAGGACATTCCTAACTAATTCTCGATCCTTACACTCGTCTATTAACCATAAACATCTAATTTACCAAAAACTCTTCAACAGGTTCAACCATACATGGTTTTTAAAACTATCTTTTCAATAGCAACTTATCCTCTGAACAAAGTGTTACCTGCCATACATCTCCCATGCTGTGGCACGGAGCAAATATGAAGCACCAACCAATTGTGACACAGATCCAGGAATAGAATTAGGTTGAGCAAAGAAACTGGAAACATTAGATCTATTCCCAGGTTCAGTTTCTTCAAAAATGACTGAACCGCTTTGTTTGTGCAAATTCTTAAGCCAAGTAGTACTCAATGAACCATCAGTTATCATCGTGGAACTTTCAACGTCGAAATCACTAATCAAATTAGAACTTAATCTCAATTCCTGCAATAAGAATAGGAGGAAGCATGAAACAGAATCAAGCACATTATGATGAAAACTAAAGCCTGTGGTTTGTGAATGGTTAATAGCAACGCATGTCATAAAGTGAAAGACATTACCTTGCAAACATTAACTGGGCATGTCATAAGCTTCATGGAAGCTTTGGGACCAAAGGATAGCACTGGTCTTTGTACATGCTGCACATTGTACCAGAAAGCAACATGATTACAACACATGTCAAACTCTCTCAAAGAGTCTCTCCCTCTCTCTTCCACCCCCCCCCCCTTTTTTCTCTTTCAAAACCCCCCTAACAAACGCGCGCACACACACACACACACAAAATCCACTAAAGTATAACTGACTGATCAAAAACCTCAGTTTGTAAAAACAGCATCACCTACTCAAACACTCCATCAGACATTTTACTTGGTTCAGCAATCATTGCCCTTTCTCCTTAAAAGAAAGGATATGCATATGAGAATACAAGACATGAATTTACCACTAAATGAAATTTAGCCATTGCAAGATGATTGGAAGCCACCAGTCGTTTTAACTTCAAGCTTTCAGCTCTCTTTAGAGATTCTTTCAAAAGTACAAAGAGCTGTTGGTGGACTGATAATGATGTTCCCATGTTGGCAACTGGTGAATATGATGATCCAAGTAGTCCACTTGCATTTGATATACCAATTTCAGACAGCAAGTTACATATGGCTGCTAAAGTGTAGGCAAGACAGGTATCATTATTGTGCTGCACAAGGTAAAGAAATTCAACCTTAGTGAGAATATAACATTTACAGTTTCAAAATGTCTCTTTGTGCTAAAGATCCATATGGCTTCTTTTTGGGCTAGCTCATGAACAAACTTGAAACAGTACAAAAGCAGCATCCAAAACGACAGTAACCATCAGAAAAGCTACTAATTGTTTCTTCAAACAAACATATATATGATTCAGTCTGAAAGCCAAGGAGGCTATTGCTTTTCCAGCTTATGTCTTAATTATAGACCTAGAATTTCACGATTTAATCCTTTTGCGTAGCCCCTTGCAAGAAAAGTATAGAAGGATCCTAAATGTTGGCCAATCTGCATTAGATGTAGCATATTGCCATTTTATAGAAGCAATGGCCATGAGTTATGTTTTCTAACAATATACTTGTCAAAGTGGAAAATGAACCATGATTTGGAGTCAAATTGGATGCAATCCTCTCAACTTTAGATACACGAACTTAAATTTTTATAAAGGTCATCTGCTCAAGCTATTATTGAATGTAAGACCAAGAGGTCAATCGATGCATTCTCCTCACCCCCCATGAAGACCAATCACACCAGCCTCGGCTCCTCCCAAAAAATGTGAAGCTTCTGAAATTGTTCTCTTCAGGTTGATCATAGATATTACTGACTAATCTCCAAAGTTAGCAAAAATTGGCACCATTTTTTTTCTTCTAGATAAGTCTCCAATAGACCTACTGAAAGAAAGTAGCCTTACTGATCTCTAATCTTATACAGTGACAAGATTTCCTTCCAAGTCATTTTCCAGTTAATCCACAATATATTACAAAATATTCAGAATTCCATGAAATAGCAGCTTCTGGAAAAACACATGGATACTATATCATCGCAAGACAGACCCAAAAGGAATTGCCTGGATCAATCTATCTTGCAACATGCTCATGACACATCCACAACTAATTTGCCCAAAAGGATACGTGAGATTCTGGCTACACCAATACACATCTGATTCATTCTTAACGCAGAATAAATTCAAGTTACTTGCCGCTAGGTAGTCAAGACAAATTCTGAAACCATATAAAACTGAAAGCGCTGATCAGATAATAATATCAGTCAACAAGCTACTATTCCGACATAGATAACAGCAAAGACAAACTCTAAACGGAAAAGAACATGAAATGAAGGGCAAATTTGTATCGAGAGATGATATTATGGATTACCTGTTGGGAGACACGAACTGCTTCAGTCAAAGCCTAAACACCCAAAAAAAAAAATGTTTGCTTATCAATGCATGAAAAGGGATGCTGAACCTGATCGAATCAGACTTGAAGGAAATAGGGAAACAGGGTCAGTTGCTGTTTTTCATGGATCATATGGATAAGTCTCCTCTCCCATTCTTACCTCCACAGCTTGTTTTGGATGACCAAAGTGAAAATGCAACATCCCAGAACATAATAAAGCAATCTCATATCTTCCAAAATTACTGAAGCCAGATGAGGGAGGAATACCATCAAATCCTTCTATCCCTGCACTTTTATGTTAGCAAAATTTAAATTAGCATCTTTTCATAGATCATTTACCGCCAAATAATTCCAGGTTAGACAGAGAGGAATCCATAATTCAACAGAACAATAACTTAAGAAACTCAAAATTTCAAATGGTAGCTCACAATTATCACAATACATAAGTTCTGAATCTGAAATGATTAATTCACTTTGGATTCCCTTCATGAAGCAATTTTTGGAGTGAATCTAAAATAAGACTGAACATCAATTTATTGTTTTAAAGGCTGAGTTTGTGATAAATCAATCAACTTTTTAGCTTCTCCTTAATTGAACGATAAAATAATACCCTTGTCATCATTAAGTCATATTTTGTTATGCTTTCAGCCATGACATCTGCAATAATTATTAATATCTCATCATTGAGTAACAACTACTAAAGTAAAATAACAAATCTCATGCAGGTTAAGCATAGACTGGGCTCCACAATAACTGAAGCACCATGACATCATCATCTTCTACTAGTTATCAATATTTACCTATAATCGAAATATTTATGCAGATTCTCCAAAGCAGAGGCATAGTCATCATGGTATAAGCTGTTTAAGTACCGTAAAAAATGTACCTGCAACCAAAGCCACCACCAAACACTTCAGCTTCCAGTGTAGAAGTCAAAAATTAAAAGGAAAAGATCAACAAAAAAAAGTATAACATGATAACTTACACGATGTAATTCAGGTGCCAACTTTTGAAGCTGCCCAAGTATAAACTCCAAAGCGTTCAAAGGAAAAGAGCTACCATGCCTGTTATTGAGACAAAATACAGATTCAAGTCCAGTCTTGTTTAGAAAAACAAAAGATAGAAATAGAAAGAAAGAATTACTTCTCAATCGCGTCTGTTTGCTCTAGCAGGTATCCTTGTATTTGCCAATTTGAACGCAAGGAAAAGCCATGATCAACAGCCCCAGGGGAATCATCTAGTGTCATTGCATATGAACTAGCCTCTTTCCCTTTCGCCTTCTGTTTAAACGTTGGTCTGGCTGAGAGTTCGATATCTGTATCTTGAGGTTACCAGTAAGCTGTTACTAGCTTGCAACCCTTCTGGGTGGGCAGGTCTCTAACCACTAATAAACAGTAGAGCATAGCATTGTAGACCAAAATACACCTTTTCTTCCCGTAAGGCGACTTCAAACCATGACTTCATCTCATGTCCATAGGCTTAGGTGAGCAAAAGCAAGCAAAGACTCCAACAAGTGGTGCTTTCAGAAATTTGAAGATTCTATTTTTTGTTGATAGTGATAATAGCATGTAGTGAACCTAGACCACAGCCTTGTTGAATAGCCTTCAGCAATCTAAGATGCTGTATACACAATTGAGCACCTATACCAAGGTGCACTCCATGCATAATTATCAAGACTGCAGGCATTATTAAAGGTTCTCTCCCAAAAAGCATTTAACAACTTGCATGAAGTGCATTACAAATTTCATACTTCTCGTTTTGCCATTATACCCACATTCAGAGGCCATTGCCAAAGGTTTTCCATCTAAAGCGTTAAAGTGATTAAATATTAATCCACGCTTTCATCTAGTGGCTTAAGCTTTTAGAACAGTTGGCAGTGGTTCCATAAAATCTCACATGATTTTAGAGTACGCAGTCCTAAGTTCAAATCTGTCTAGGCCCCTATTTGCCTCCCCAAATGTATATTTTCACGCTTAGTACTAGACGAAAAGACCAGACTAAGTGTGAGGGATAGTGTTAGAGTAATTAAATATTAATCCACCCATTTATCTATTAGCTTAAGCTTTTAGAACAGTTGACAATGATCCCACGAAATCTCACATGAAGCATTCAACATCATTCAAAATACTCTCTTAAACTAGTAAGATGTGCAAACATCTGAAATGGTACTGCTGTCAAGGAAGGGAGAAACTAACTGAAGATATCTTTTTTTAGTTAAAGTTACCTTCAACTAAACCAAAGACTGGAGTGGGCACATGAAGGTGAAAAGGGATTCGTTCTCCAGCCTTCTTCTTAGCCTCAATTTCTTTGGTAACTTTCTCAAAAACAAAATTTTCTAGGTCCATGTTTTCGTACTCTGATGCTTCCATCAGATTAACACCGGAACCACCTAAGTGGGCCTCATGAGGAGCACCACTTGAGATCACTTCTTTACAGTACAAAGCAATATTGGTCAAAAGATGACAAACGCCCTGCATATGTAATGTTTCGATTGTCAAATTAACAATAATTGTTCAGATAACATTTTCAGACTGATCTTCTCTTACCCAATGTGAAAAACTATATTTCGGGGATTCACGTGCTTACGACTACAAGAAAGTGAGGAAAAGCAAATTTAAGCAGTTCCAAAGGAGGGTAACTAAAATACCTCAAAGGACAAGAGATTAAATGCAAGTATGCAGCGGCGAAGAAATATTCCAAGGTTGCTATTTGGGTCCAGTATAATCTGGTCATCTTCAACAACACCAGCATCTTGGCCAGCAAGAACTCCTGGGTGATATTTTTTTTGTAAAGTTAGGCTTACAATTCAACTTGTGCTCTTGTAGACTATTGAATAATTAGAATCAGTTCACGATAGAATAATGCAACATGTCAAGTGCCAAACCGTGAAAATCAAAAGATAAGTAAGAATTTCCCGAATTATGGTTCAGTGTTCACTAGATGAGACACTGTCAGTAAGATTGATAACCATATATAATCATTTGAAATGTTCAAAGTACAAATGATATTTGTAGACTCCATAATTCGAGGATGAAATATTTTATTCAATTATGCATAAAACCAATTGGGAAAATGAAAAATGTACTCCTAAAAGTTGAAGGATATTGTCCACAGATTCATATTTCAAATTGCTGTTTAACTACCTTTTTTCTTATACTGTTTTCCTAGGCTTCGCTTTATCCTCATAAGTTATCATTACTTAACGAAGTAAAAGATAGGTAAAGAGGTGCAGGAGAACAATGAAGCAACACAATGCACCCTGCCCTTGAGCATTCACAGGAGCCAACTCACCTGTAATACACTCATTGTGCAAACACTCATAGAATTGAATAACAATACATGAAGATGAATGAACCAAACTGACCTCGCATTTCTGTGAAAAGATTAAATAGATCATCGGGAGAAGACAGAGAGGACAGCCTACTGATTAAGTGGTCAGCTAACCAATCAATTGATGAGCTTCCAATTTCCCTCAATTGATTTATCAGCTCATGCAGCTTTGGCTCCAATATATCGTCACACGACTGCATGATAGAATCACACGTCCTACTGTAAATAACAAGCTCGTACATTCACATCAGCAAAAACAGTCCCAAGTCAAAGCTCGACAGGAGATAGCCAATTGAGCAACAATCCCCGAGCACATCAAATTGGAAATGCTGATAAGGACCTCAAACAAGGAGCTGCTCATGGAGAGTAACAGAGTACCTTGGTGAGGGCCAGTAAGAAGAGGCCGAGGCGGTTGTGCTGAGCGAAAGAAGAGAAAGGGAACGGCACGAACACTTGATTCGGAGAAGCGTAGACCTGGAGGAGTATGCAGAGCGACACTTTGTGCGGAGTCACGTCGAATGCGGTCGGCGCCTTCACTATTCCCGCCATTGCCATCGCTTCCCGAGCACCCGTAGGTGCCGTGGATTGTGTTGCA
This sequence comes from Melaleuca alternifolia, assembly GCA_019926035.1. Lineage (NCBI taxonomy): Eukaryota > Viridiplantae > Streptophyta > Magnoliopsida > Myrtales > Myrtaceae > Melaleuca > Melaleuca alternifolia. The sequence continues at coordinate 804,110 of JAGKPW010002155.1, forward strand.
GACGACGTTTGCGACGAGCACAGCGATGTTGACGCGCCTCAGTGAGAGGGAGGGAGAAGTTGGTGCAGATTCCTCCGGCGAGGGAACGTCGCTGGATCGGGACTTGCCAATGATGATGATGAAGATGGTGCTGGTGATGTGGTTCTTAGGGTTTTAGGGGATTTTCAAAAAAAGGAACCGGGAAGTTGACCTGGATCCGGGTCGGATCATGTCGGACACCCGCAACCCGCATCAGGTGTGCTCGCAAAGCTGGACCGGACCGGCTAGTTCGGATGCGCATGGTAACGTTTCTGTTTCTCTGAATTTCTGTTCTTTTGTTCCCTGAAACAAAAAAAAGAACAGAAATCCGTTTGGTAACGCCAACTTGTTTTTTTGTTCCCGGGAATAGAAACAAGAAGCAAAAAAAAGTTGCTTCTTGTTCCCGGAAACAATTTTAGAAATAAGCTAAATTTCTTTTTTCTTGTTTTTCTTTTTATCTCTTACATTTGTTGATCGCCGCTTGCCCACGGCCGTTGTCGGTCGTCGGCCGCTCACCGCCCGCCGCCGGTCGCCGGCCGCCGCCACCGCCGGTCGCCGCCCGCAGCCGCCGCCGGTCACCGGCCTTGAGCATTAAAAAGAAAAAAATTATGAGTCATACCAAACGCATTTCTATTCCAATAGTAGAAATTTTGTGTAATTACCAAACGCATTATTTTACTTAAAAATTGTTCCAGAGAATAGAAATAGAAAAGAAATGTTTCTGAAAAAAAACTCTTCCCGGGAAGAGAAATGTTGCCATGCACACCCTTCAATTCGTGAGTGGTCGAAGTCTGCCAAAAAAGAGACAAACCGGTTATGCCGGGTCGGATCATGTCAGTATCCATCATCCCTGTCCCTTCCAATTGCGCCACGTGGAATTTTGGAAAATATTTGTGCACTACAGTATATCATGGAGAAAATACCCCTCTCAATCCTAAGTTATGCCAACTATCATAATAGTACCCCAATTTTTTCTGGGTTATCAAAATGACAAAATCTATAAACGCATATCTAATACAACACAAATAACCCTTCTACTACAGAAAAAAAAATTATAACTATACTTATCATTAACATCACAAGCTTGTACTGATGTCATGAAAATTTATGACCTTATTGTCAAGTTGACATAAATTTGAGCTTTTGATGATGCGAAAATTATTGAAAGTCTCGATATCATAGTTAGTATAATTTTGATTTTTGTTGTGGTAATAACCTTATATTATTAACAACTATGCTTCAAAAAAACCTTCATAAATATAATATAAAAAAAAGCCCAACTAAGTGAACTAGTCTAACTACTTGCCGCTTCTCCATCTAGTATAGCCTCACATGCACTCTCATAACCCTAAACAATGTCTAATGTCATACATTTATGTTGAAACTTTTATTTCGCGACATCAAAAATTGCAAGTTTCGCCCATTATGATGCATTTACTTATAATTTTTTTTATTGTGATAACGAAAACGGAAATTCTAATTTTATATTCACGTAACATATTAACTTTTCAAATGATATTTCAACTAAATATGTATCGTATTTGCTATACTCAAGTTATATGGATTTCATATAAATATTAGTTTAACAGTGTACATTAACAAGATATTGATGAAGGTTAGGTACGATACGTCGTACAAGTATAACTTTAAGGATTTTCATATTACAGAAAGTAACTATGATATATCTATTATAAAGTGGATATAATAATTTGAGATGATTTCTTTCCAAAATAAAATCTCTCGTGGGGCCTAACCGCAAAGAAATAAAGAATAAACAAATAAATAAGTACGGGGAAACAAGAGTAACGTAAGAAAGACATCACCATCTTCACCTGCAAGTCCGTCAAAACCTAACAGCCTTGTCGGAGCGAGAACGGAACCTCCCTCCGCTCGCTCTCGCAGCATCGACCAGACCTGACATTTTTGCAGCTGATTCGGCTTCTGGAAGCCTCCTTTCGACTTCATCATGGCCTCCAACGGCGCTTCTACGGTCAGTTCTGCGACACTACCAGCTCGTAGTCGAACATGGGCGTTCATTTTTTTTTTCTTTTTCTTCTGGGGCGAGAGGCTAAAGGAATTGCGATAATCATGGTGTTTCCAGCGAGCTTCGGATGCGGAGAGCAGCTTGGACAAGATCAAGCGGCAGCTCGCGTCTGGTTCCGGCAGGAACTTGTTGCAGGGCCCACTTCTCAAGCGATCCGAAACTGTAATTCTTATTTCTCTCTCTCTCTTTCACTCTTAGATTTTGGGATCTGGTCATTGTTTTGTTTAATATCACCTGGGTTTAGGTTCTCATTGCTGTGCGGTAGCGATTTGAATTGGGGTTTCACCTTCGATCACCGCCTGGATGTGGCTTTTGGGTCCTTCCTTGATCACTGCGTGAATGGAAATTACGTTGTATCTAATGGCCTTTCTAGGAAAAAGTTGGTGTTGTGTCCTTTGTCTCTCTAGTATTGTAAATGTGATTCAAATTAGAGATATGGAGGTGATTCAAATTAGAAGAGGGCATGTACTCGCTTAAATTTTGAAGGAGAATTATCACCAGGGTAGAATTCAGAAGGATAATGATGCACAGGATAGAAGAGAGCCAGTGTTTCATAGTTTGGGGTAACAGAATTTCTATCTGATGAAGTAGGAGTAAGAACCATTTCATCTGGTGTCATAGAGTGGCTGGAAAAGTTTGCTAGCTCTTTGTAATAGACTAAAGAAATACTCATTGATGTAGTAAAATTTCTCCATATTGATGCCTCTCCAAATAATTAAACGACTTCCATTTTCTGGAGTCTGGTGCCCTTGGAAATTGAGATGTTTTGACCATCAGCGGCCGATTTACTTGACAGCTCAAACTATAGGTGTTCTTCCATCTTTTTCCTCCAGGGCAGTTGCCATAGGGGAGAAATGCAATCTATGTCTTTTCTTGTCAAGCAATAAATTCAGCCTTTTGCATTTCAACTTTGAATGTCTTTGAAGTTAGCGTCAGTGTTTCATACCGTTTGCTTGACTTTAGTGGAAGAAAGGCATCTAGACTGGGCTTCCAGTCTAAAATATAACTCCATCGTACGTGGTGGCAATGGTACTAGATTATCATCCAGGGCATGGCCAATATCAGTTTCACTATCTCCACTGATGAAAGTGGGTCTACTTAAAAAGTTTTACCTTTCCCTGGCACATGATCTGTCTGATGAAAATATCCTCTTGATAGATAAGGAAGTGGAACGAGCGGTGGGTGATCCTAGACCCGACAACTGGAAGAATGGAATACAAGTTAGTCATTTAAAATCGGAATTTTCTGTGCTTTCATTTGTAAAGGTTTGTATTTATCATTTTCATTTCTTTTTTATTTGTCCGTATCAGAATTAGGAGAAATGAGCCAGCTGTGAAGGGTACCATCGTTTTCGATGCTAATAGCACCATTACATTGTCTCCCGTAAACTTCCAGTAAGATTTATTCTTTCAGAAATTGTTCAACTTCTCGTTGAGCTGATTAGGACTTTGGTTCTTGATCTATGGTCTTTGAACTTCTATTCTTCTATGTTTCAGTGGATTGCCAAAGTATGATGGTTGCTGTTTCTGTATCCTCTTGGCCTAGAACTTGATTCCTGGCTGTAAGCCTGTTATTGTCAATTGTAATTCTCTAAGTTGATGTGTTTAGCATACAGTTTTCAATGACTCTATGTGCTTCTTAACCTTATTTCCTAGACATAGGGACTCCCACAAAGAAAGATTACTTTCTATGTGCTGAAACTCCTGGTGCGGCCAGAGCCTGGGTATCTACTCTTCAGTAAGTCAAATGTTGCATTCTGTTTTTATAGTTTGACACTCATTTCTCGTTCGCTGTCACGGAGATTTGGAAAATTTACATGTGAAGGAAGCTTTTAAAGGGTTCAGGAATTCTGTAACTCTGGTGATTTGATCTTAAAGGTGAAGGAGAAAAGCTAAAAATTTATTTTGGCAATAAAGAGTTCTCCACTATAGATGTCTTTCTTAATACTGAATATCTCATAATCAATTAAATTGGAGCTATGTTTTTGCTATAGTTTTGGCAGGAGGCTTTGATATCGATCCATGAATTTGATCATCGTGATATGGATTTTCTGTTGACTATATACCAATGTCTATGAATTTATTTTTGTGATAAAGATTTATCTATGGAGTATATACAATGTCTTTGTATAATTATTTTCAAGCCGTAGTAGATGTCTATTCCACCATCCCCAATTTAATTCTTCACTATTGGTGAACTTTTCCTTTTGTTTTAACCAAAGAAGTGGTTAGCTCTCTCTGACCTTAACAGTTATTATAATTCTCCCTTTTTACTTGCACACAAAAATGAACCCAACCATCTTATACACCAGAAGAGCAAAATCTCTCTCTCTCTCTCTCTCTCTCTCTCTCTTGATGGGGCAACCACTTACGGTTCTCAATCTTTCCATCTTCCAACAATCAGTGCAACCCAGTTGGTCCTGAGGGCTCATAAAGAAGCTGTAAATTCCTTAAGTGGGAATGGTTCTGCTAAATTAGGAACAGTTGCAACTGTAGTTGCTGCAGCTAATTCAACAGCACTGGAATGTTCCAAAGAAATTGAAGCAGCAATGCATATTTCTATGAGAAATGCTCTGGGGATGATGACAAATAAGCCATTTGATGGTCCAGTGGATGATTTGACAATCATGAAGGTACACAATCTGAACTCCTCTTATCTTACTCTTAAACCACCGATGGAAGGGCTTTCTATGTGGAAACTTGTTGGCATGAAGAGATCCTTTCCTTTCGCTTTCAATTTGATACACGATTCCTTTCACGGAGTGAGTGGTGATTCTTTCTCTATCCGTAGAAAGATTGGATTTTGCCTTACTCAAGGGTTATTAATTTGCACTATGTATCCTATTGGTGAATATACTGAGCCCAGCCTGGTGGAAATGGTCTCAACTTTAGATCCTTATGCAGTTGTCATACTTGACAGATAATGGTAGTTAGCATGTCTTTTTACTACTGGTGTATTTGTTGCATTATAAATGCTAGAGTATTTTGCAGGAGACACTTAGAGTAAAGGATGAGGAACTGCAAAATTTGGCCAGGAGTCTTCGGGCACGGGATTCGACTATTAAAGAAATAGCAGAGAAGCTTTCAGAGACTGCTGAAGCAGCTGAAGCTGCAGCATCTGCAGCTCACATAATGGACGAACAGAGAAGGATAGCTTGTGCAGAGTTTGAGTGTTTGACGAAAGATTACGAGAAACGGGTGGAAACATCAAAACTCAAGGTAGTTCAGTTTTCGTATCTTGAATGTTATCTGACTGCCCTGATGAGTGTATCGCGCATTGGTTATTAGGCGCCAAATATCTCATAAAGGATACATGGAAATGCCATCTAGCATAGATAGCCGAGTTCTATTTTTCTGTAGACGAGTTTTGTTTTCCTGCCAATGATTTGTCTGCTGCTAATCTGTATTTAGCTTTGTATGTGCAGTTGAAAGAGTCTGAAGGAAAGATTATGACTCTAAGCAGAGAAAGAGATCAACTGATAAAGCAGAGAGATTCTGCTCTTCAGGAGGCACAGTTATGGCGTTCTGAGATTGCAAAAGCTAGAGAGCATGCTGTTATCTTAGAAGCAGCTGTTGTCAGGGCTGAGGAGAGGGCCAGAGTTGCCGAGTCAGATGCTGGTGCTAGAATAAGGGAGGCTGAGCAGAAAGAGTCAGCTGCAACAAAGGATAAACAGGAGCTTCTTGAATATGTGAATGTCCTTCAAGCGCAGCTTCAAAGGTACAATCTTTACTTTTGATGACATCTATGAGAGTACCATTCTCTATCGTTTGCTTACTTTCATCTCTTAACTGGATGTAATGTTGACCTATTTGTATTTATTCATGTAAATTCATCTGAACAGAGATGTTGTAGGAATAGTTAGAATAGTGTAGAAACACTTAGTTATATGATGATTGGGTCAATTCTATCTTATTAATGGTAAATCTAAATTTCTTACTGTCACTCATATGGGGACATTTGATTTTCCATTACTTTGTGGCTGATTTAGTATTAATGAATCGATTTGATTTATTTGGACAGACAACACATGGACACAAAGCAGGTTTTTGAGGAAAAAACCGAGTCTTGCTCAGATATGGGAAGTGCCCTTCCATTGACGAAACATGTAGATTCCTCGGAGGAGAATGTGGATAAAGCATGTCTCAGTGTCTCTCGAGGAGCATCGGTTTCCGGAGAAAATGTCATCCGTGTGACTGGTGATCACGAAAATCTCCAGCCAATTGCAGATAGGGAGTGGAACGATATTCAGGCTACAGAAGCAAGAATATCTGACGTTAGAGAAGTTGCTTCTCAGACGGAAGGACGGAGCTTGGACATTCCTGTTGTTAGTCAACCAGTTAATAATGATCAAGGGCAAGGACCGCACTCATACCATCAGTCTTAATGTATGATCGTGTGAAGAGACTGATTCAATGAATAAAGCAATTACAGCATCAAGAAATTTAAGCACAGGTAGTGGCGCTCTACCAGAAAAAAGAAGTTTTGAGAGAATATGAGCGTCAAACCTTTGGGAGTCTATTCTTTTCTCCCCTTCTGGAGATTCAGTAATTGTTAACCTTTCCTATAGTATTGGTATTTAAGATGTCTACCAGAGACCATTCTGACTTATCTGCTGGGTGAGTTGGGGCTCAACTGTGACTCCCACGATGTACATGTAAAGCAGATGATTCGAACCGAAAACAAAATTTTCAATCAGTTTTGAGGTTGCCTGAAATAGTTAGTATGTTTGTCTTTCAGGTTTTTCCAGTTAAGGCATAAAGAGTTAAAATGTATATAAGACATGTTTAATAAGAAGGATAAGCGTACCCAATGACAAGTCGTATTTGAGAGCTGAACTTGGGTTTGGAACGAGGGCGGAGGCGAATTTCTTCTTCTGTTGAGGATCATGTGGATAATATTAATGAGAGTTAAACTAAGAGGAGGCCACTTAACAGGCTAGGATCCTTCCGAATCCGAATTATAGGATCCCTAACTTCCCAAGAACCAATGCCCAAGACAAATGGAAACAGACTAGCCGGTTCTGCATTGGTCTCTTCTATAGAGCCCACTACGATTGTGGCGAAACATTTCCTTAGAAGATGTGATCCCTTCAATGTATGCACAAAATATGTTACCCATGTCGCCTGATGGTGATTCGACCAAACATATTACCACGTCGAGTGAATCAAGAGTAAACAGTCTTCGCCAGGTTACCCTTTGTCTTAATTATGATGAAGCTCGTTTGAGCAACTTTGGTTTCTGCTGGAGTTACAGTTTTTCTTGACAATATTGTCTAGTTTGAGGTTCATTTCATGATTTGCAGACAACCCGGTTCCTTGATCTCTGAAAGTAGTATAGATACTTGAATCCTAGAAACCCATCTAATGTCCATCTCACGAGACCCCCGACCTCGCCTGGTGTTGGGAATGCATCTTGTAGAAGAGATTTGATCTGTGGACAACACCAAATAGCAAGAGTTAAAGTTGTCCGCTGGGAGAAAAGCGTGCATTTTCAGTCACTCTAGTGTTGGTTAGCCAAGCACAATAGGACTTACTTTTGTTTTGAATGTCAACATGAAATAAAACAAAAGAATTGCTGTTGTGAGCGTGTAGGACCGTCACTTGCCATGACTTTTGGTAAATGTTCGGTGGCTTGTGCTGTTTTGCATAAAAATCCCCCGGGACATCGACATCGAGCAAGTACAATGAACAACAATTCTAGAAGGTGCAAGATTTTCCTAACTGGAGGAAGAAATCTAACCGCAAACGCACGCGCACACACACACACACTTTGCTTGCACTAGATATCCAAGTCAATGGGGTTTGCCAAATATCCGTGACATTTTTCTAATTAAGGGAGAAATAGTAAACACTGGACTGACTGAGATTCAATTGGCGCCCGTGCGAGCAGTTCTCTCTCGTCGTGTCTTAAGCGAAGGTCCTTTTCTCAAATTTTGCTTTGCGACTTTTATGTCCCCTCATACCGAGTCCTAGCCACCTACTGCGAAGAACCCTGTAGAATAGCGTGTCCTTCGTATCAAGAGACAATCAATCGAGTCTATTGATCTCTCTCTGTCTCTCTGTCTCTCTCACACACACACACACGCACACGAAATGAAGCGGCTAAACCCAGAAACTACAAGGTGACACTAATAAAGCCATCGATCGAATAATGCTGTAAACTAGAAACTATAGATTAGTACAAGTTCATTCCCTCCTATCTACACACACATCAAGCAATACATATCGATCGAGGCTTTATGTTGTGAAGAAGTTAGGACCTTTACACAGTGTATGCCAACTTATCCCAAATACAACATATTTTGGCGGAAACCATATCAAGGCCACGTGACTGAAGCCTTTGCTGTCATGGAAAAGCTAGGGCATTTATCTAGCGGTTTGAGGCGTATATACGATGCCCCGTATTGCGAGAGAATGGCCTACGAGCTTGATCAACGAAGAAACGGTAGTTTTGGCATCTATCTCCGTTCGAAAGCTTGGCAAGGATCGATGCCGACTCGCTCAACTACTGACCTTAGCTCGTCCCAGCTGTTTCCGTGCATGAGAATGTCCTCTCCATTCAGATTCCAGAATCCGGAGTAGGCCGGCGCTGCAAGCGGCGCCTGAGATATCGAGTTTAATTGAGTAAATAGCAGGTAGTTCCGGTCATCAAAACGGTCCATGATGACGGGCTTCTTCTCATTGTGGGTGTCGATGGCCGAATCCCCGAAGCTCACATACTGCTCGGCGGATTCAGATTCAAAACTGCTTGTTTTAGAGCTTGAGTCAGTTGGGTTCTTCTTGAGGGTGGCGTTGTGCTCTTTCAAGTTCGGCGTGTACTTTCTGTGTGATGGGATTCTCTTGAAAATCCTGCATAGTGTCCAGACCTCCTACAAAGCCCACCGAAGAAAAACAAATTATATTCAGCTCTCTTTTTTTTTTTTTTTTGTGGGATATCGAAAATCAGATACTGTAAGAACATGAATATCAATTTGAAACGGGGCAACAATGCGTACATAGAGCAGGAACATGTATACACAGGAAAATGAGATGGCATATGAACTCATTTTTTAAATTTCAAGATTGTCTGATGACATGTGGGTTAGAATCTCGAGTAGACTCGTTCACACCACTGTACCATGAGATGCTTGACCAAATTATCAATTTAAAAAATTGCAAGAAGACGACCCTTCAATGCAATGATGTTTGACATGCATCTAGAAAGGAAAAGGAAGATTGCAGTTCATTTGAAAAATGTCCTAACGCTGTCTAACGTGTAAGCTAGAAACAGGTTACTGATTTGAGTCCTTTCCATCCATAGTGAGCTGAAGACTTAAAAGGAATAGAGAAAAAGAAATATTGAAAAAAAACTAAGCACAGAACATCAGATGGAAAAAATGCAATAACTTTGGACAGTAAATAAATAATTTTATGTTTCTCCTCATCATTCCCATGCAATAGCGTAGATGATCTTTGCAAAGCTCTCGTTGACGTAATCTAGACTGTTGAGCAACACCAACGCAAAAATGAATGGAGTGATAATTCTTATTAGATAGACAGCCCTAGTGAGAAAATGAGTGTAAGTGAGAATTCTTACGGCTTCTTGAGCAATGTTCTTGGTGGAGGAGAGACTATCTTGAGCGTTTTTCCCCGATGGCGGGAGCCGGAACTCGTGCATCATCCAGTCAGTCTTTGTGCCTTTCCCAGCGCTTCCCCGGTAATAGACCAAGGACTTCTTGAGGCCGATGCAATCGAGAGGCTCTTTGGCCCCGTGTATCGGCTTGTCGATGCCAGTCGCTTTCCAAAACCCGGAACCTGTCACTCGGTTGGGCCTTATGCTGTTCCTGTACTTTCTCCCTCTCATGCAAAAGAAGTACCATTCTTTCTCTCCAACGGTGCTCACCTCTTCAAATTTTCAAAATATGACAGTGAACTTTAGTGAGATACAAGTTCGAAACCTTCTATCATACGCTCAGCATTAGGTAGAGCTCTGTATACGTATGCACGTTTTTTTCACTGTGAAGAGAATAAAAAAGAAGTCCCGCTTTCTTGTTGACTGGCTATAATCGACATATTTTGGAAGAAAAGTAGACTACGTAGCTTTTCATTTTATCAGGCCACTTATCTTCCTGCTTTCCACGGCAGCAACAAGATGCTGCTCATTTGGCTCCAGAAATTTTCGTACTCCAAATCATATAGGACTTATGTAACAACACAAACAGCCGAATAAGGTAATAATTTTCTCGATCTAGTGTTGGAGAAATTGGTTGCTTCACCCTCAATCTCAAAACAATTTCTCGGCCCTATTGATATTAGAGGACATACATGTGGACCGCAATCGGAAGAAATAAGTCCGAAGTGTTTAGGGTTTGTCATAAGTCCAAGGTGGTTAGTGATCATGCTGTGGTTCTTTCACTTACTATTTGCAGTTTCTTTAAGGTTCTTACATACCGGGTAAGGAGGAATCTGTCTGAGAAAAACCATCTGATGATTAAACCTCTAGGAAATGGATAATAGTAATTAAAAATCAGTAGTCTTTTTTCTGTTGAGCAAGCATGGATTACTAAAATCCTGGTGACCATATTGTGTGCCGTCAATCGTTGCCGGCCAAATTTGCAGCTAGCTTTTATGGAGAGGACATCTCTATCATAAGGCAATTCAATGAATGTTAATCCTTTGGCTGTTCAAACAGATTATCAGCTCAAACTGACCAACAGACGGTCACATGTTCTCATCTGTGCACAATTTTTTCTTCTTTCGATCTTTTCTCTAACTAAACTTTTTCTGGGATCAGATCACTTAGAGGATGCAAACGTTGAGCTGCGGTAATATTGGAGAATCAAGATAAGATATATTAAGGTCGTCGAGGATATACATCGATGTAATATTCCACAAATACTATAAAAGAGATGATTTCTCTTATCAGTTCAGCGTGAAATACACAAGCTGTATAAAGAAGAAAACGAGCGAACGCAAAAAGAAACTCACTTGGAAGATCCCAGGGGTCGTATTTGTAGATATCGACGTGCCTTATGAGCTCGATGCTGAGCGGCTTCTTCTCCACTTTCCTCTTGAGGTAAAACGCGACGAGCTCTTCGTCCGTTGGGTGAAACCGGAACCCCGGAAGAGCCGTCCCGGCTCCATCTTCATCCTCCTTAATCCTCTCTCCAGGGCACTCACATATGCTATTTTTCTCTATCACCTCCATCTCTCTCTCTCTCTCTCTCTCTCCCTCTCAAGTATTCTTTGTTGTCTCTTCGGAGTGTCCTAACCCGTCATTCTGGTCTCGAAGCAGAAGCATCTTATAGTGTCTGTGTGGGAGATGAGGATGTTTTCATATGAGAGAGAGAGAGAGAGAGAGAGAGAGATCAAGTGGTTTGCTTTTAGTCAAGAATGGACTTTGATTAGTAATTTGATAGCGATGGCGAGTTCTTTTATTTCCAAAGAAAAAGAAAATCGGTTGGCTAGGCTCATTCTACAGGTGACGTGATCTACCACCAATCTACCAATCACACAGGTTAAAGCAACATACGGTATTTTTTTCTCAATCTCTCAAAAATACAAGCACATGATTTGCATCCTTTCTTTTAAATTCAACCTGAACTAATTCGTCTCTTGGTGATTATTTATAATTTGAATATAGATGTTACGAATGACATCCTTATTGTTCCGTCGAAGATGATCTAAGATAAAGAAAGAGAATAAAATAAAAGATTACTTTACTGTCGACGGATCAATCAAAGTATAGTAAGTTCGTAGTTCGTAAATTTATGATTTTTCAAGTTATGACATAATTAATATACTAAAATGAGTTTAGAACCGCTCTCGGCGTGTTTATTAACTGTAAATCCTGCCGACATGTTCACTTTGAGGTCGATCGTATATGTCCGGTGAAAAACCTGATGCGAAGGGATCTTTCTTGAATTTCTCGAAGTAATTATCGTTCATTGCGTAACTCGACCAGACAAAGTCAACCTGAGCGGCCCTGATTGTTTGACTTATTCAGGCCGAGTTCCACCTTTTTTGGCCCTTCCATTTGGACAGTTTCAAAGGGGAGAGATTAGTTTGAAATATCTGACGAAGAAGCTTTCATCACATGATAATCACCCTTGTTTAATCAGCTTAGATTCTAGAGGATTCGCTATTCATGTCGCTACTGAAATGAAATTCCACGCCCACATTAAAAAAATAATGAAAAAGAAAGGAAAGAAAATGCTCAAAACCCTCCTAATTAAGGTAGACTAGCTAGGTGAATTTTTTTCTTCATTTGACTTGGGAATTTGGCATGTCTAGTGTGCTTACTTCTTCATATAGTTAGTTAATATAATGGTGAAATTTCATGTGCTTAATTAATGTTCGTAATATTCATTGAATGGTGCATCAAGAAAGAAGACATTTAAAAATACTGTGGAGTATGTTTGCACTTGCGCGTATTTAGGATTCTAATTGTTTCTTCTTTAGCATTAATTGTATACATTCAGAGAGAATCGAACTCGAGACTTTCCGCTTATTTAGATGCAAGATCTCTATCGTTTTATCATTCAACCAATATCTTGAAAGTTATGCCACCATCTTAGTTTAATCGAACGTTCTATGTCTATGGTACACACAAAACTGACGAAAAAAGTGACCAAGCGCTTTGTATCAACTTATGATTGAAAGTCGTGTTATTTATAGCATCGTTTCTAGAAGGTTGTTTTCAAGGAAATTTGAGAATTGGAAGCGAAATTATAATCAGAATATAATATTATTTGCCGAATATATGTAATCTATCTTTCTATAAGTTATAATTTATGAAAAATGCCCAAAGGACTTGACCTTGATTTTTCAGACTAATCAAACTTATCCCATAAAAAATTGAATGAGAAGATTACGGGCATATCCATCCCGTAGACAGAATTTTCTTTGAGGAGGCGATACTATTCCGATTGACGTGTGGAACTAGAAGCAGAATCAGTTCATGATCTGTCGCAATCTCTCTAGTACAATCGTACAATCGGGCGATTTCCCATCTAAGCTTGCAATTTTTTCCATGCCAAGTGTCCCAAGACCAAATGAGTACAAGGCAGACGCAGCCATGCCAAACCCCGCAATGGAGAGACCGAACGAAGCCTGACTATGCGAGGCATTATGATTGACTTAGGGATTAAGAAGCCGCCGAGTATGTGAGCTAAGGGCACATCATAGATTCAAATTGCGATACCACATATTACGAAATGATTTCATAATCAAGCCATCCGCCCGAATTGTGACTTGCATCTTACCTCATGAATTGAGTTAAGAGTATTTCATTAAGTCGAATTCCATATAACTTGGCGAGCTTTGATTTCCAGGACGTTATTTGCGTTTGTGATTCAGCAAGCTTTTGATTTCTCCTGAACCCAAGCAATAATCTGCTTGAATATCGTATACCGAAGTTTCAACTTACGCACCGTTCGGAAAGAATACTTTAATGTCTGCAACAAATCACATATGCATCTGTATCCTGTAGGGGGCATACGGCGATATCATGCTGATTAAGGTCGTATATGTACGTAAGATCCTTCTACCAAGGATGACTTGTCCCCAAGCATACCTAAGTCCTCATCAGGGTTGACCCAGCATCACAAAAAACGAATTAATGTTGTTGGATTTTAGCCGAAGAACAGGGCATGGTCAACAAACTCAGCTGCTCGTAATAAATGAATTCTTTGGAAAATAATTTTTGGGAAGACCACTCCCTTTTGCATTTATCTTTCAACTTTTTGCATATATCTTTCAATGATGTGCCCATCATCGAGAAAACTAGATGCTAATGCGACCCGCATGGTATCGTTGCCCTATACGGTCTTGTGCATATTTTGAGTTGTAAAGTCTTGATCGCTTCATCAAATACAGTTCGTGGATTCGCTGCGTATGTTCGGTAATTGATCTCGATCGTTAATCTCTTCTGATCATGAACTAATGTAGATGCGTGCATCTTGTGTCCGACAGCGATCTTCTTCATGGAGTAACGCCGGCAGGTGCGTTGTGCGGGGTTCTCATGAGCTCGTTCATACGCAGACAGTGTGTATACTTATAAGAACACGCAGAAACTGAAGACCACAGAGTCATCATCCACATATCTCTTTCACATGCTGCGTCCATGTCAAACCCAATAATAGTTCCTGGATTGCTTTCTAGAGAGACCCCGGCACATGCATGGAATTATGGGGACTGCTCTCTCCATGATGAGCTTTTGTACGTGGTCCATGGGATGGAAAAACAATGTATACGGCCAAGAGGGGAGAGAGAGACGGAGAGAGATACAGCAACGACAATGAAGGGCGAGATTAGGTTTCAAGTCAATGGAGAGAGGATAGAAAAGAATACATTATTACGACACGACTGTGCCCCCAAAAAAGAAAGATTTGAGGAAATAGTCCGAGTCCTTGATTGATATTTTGCTTGGGTCAAGTCTTCAATCTTTTGGCTCTGGAAACGCCGAAAAAGTCTATCGCAGAACCTTCTTATTTCCTCATCTGACAAACAAGGAGCTGGAACCCTCGGTTTTTCTTTGATGCCGTCGCGGCAACTTGTGAAAAGTAGTCTATTCTGGCTCCAACAGGAGTGCACTTATGTCCAACTGGGACATCTTCTGATTTTAATTATCTGTGTTGGAATTCCGTGCCTTACTGTCGTTTAGCATGGATTTTTTTTTTTCCTGAAAACAACTTCTGGGAGTTGCCGAGGAGTTTAGTGGGATATAATTTAGAAACGAATAAGGTACATATCCATAACAGGATTGCATCCCTTTGTAGGTGCTCTTAGATTATTTAAGTTGCAGGAGACTTTCAGTGTGTCTAAAAGGAACCGAACCTTTTGAAGTGATGCTACCCGGGTTTGGCTCAAATCACATATGATTGAGTAACTATAATTATACATCTCCCTCCCTCCCTCCCTCCCTCCCTCCCTCTCTCTCTCTCTCTTACATGCAGTCAAAAGAAATCATGCAATGTTAGATCGGGCTCCATTTGATGAGTTTGAGCGCAAGATTCTCCATCTTGGTTAATGCATGATACAGTCATAGAACCATAAAAGCCGTTAGTCTGAACGGAATGATGAGGTTCGATGACTTGTGGAGATATTGAAAGGTCTCAAAGTCTCCATCCACAGATTTACTTCGTTGGAAACTTGTTGCTGAGTTTCACTACAAGATAGAAAACCAAAACAAAACATGTTAACTTTTTGGAGTGAGCATTATTTAAACTGATCTCTACCAAGCCATATCTGTCGTACATCAAGAGCCCGTGACACTAGGAGACACGATCTTCTACAATTCCTGCACCATCACTAATTTTATCTAACATGTTCAGAAAATGAGTGTATAATATATCTTTTTCTGATAAAATTACCGAAACAATCTTAAACCTCTTATAATTCTATCATATCAATCATAAAGCCTTTTTTTCTTGCTAACTGACATCTAAACCTCATAAACTTATTTTTGTTATTGAGTCTCAAACCTTTTATATTTGTAGCAATTTAGTTCATCCAATTATTTTTTATTGACATGCACTAACATGGACGTTGTCCAACAATGACGAGAGTAATTTTAATTCTTTTCTATTTTTATTATTTTTTCATTTTCATTTTTTTTCTTTTTTTCTTCCTTCTTTTCTTTTTTTCCTCCCATGGTGGCCAACGAAGGAAGAAAAGAAAAAAGGAAAGGAAAACATTATTAAAAATTATTCATGTCAGCACTGAATTGCCAAAATTGATCAAAAATGCTAAATTGATGCAGATACAAAATGTTGAGTACTTAGTCGTCAAAGAAAAAGTTTATAATTGAATGTGCATAATTGTAATAGATTTAGAACTGTTTTGGTCATTCTCCCTCCTTTTCTTGTTAGGTACAACCAATGCATGCACTAGTTTTGTAATAAGTTATATGAGAATGGATGATTCTACTACTTTGTTTCCAATAAATTTTTACTTGATGGTAGAATTCTAAGAGAGTTGATAAGTTAAAAAAGCAATTTTTAAGAAAATTATCGGTAACTAAGAGTGTGTTTAGCATCATTTGTGTTTCTTTATTTTTCTAGTCTTTTGTTTCCAAAACATGAAAAAAAAGAATAGAAATCTGTTTTTATACATCAATTAATTTTTCCATTTCCCAAAATAGATTTGTAGATAGGGAATAAATTTGAAATAAAAACAAGAAGCAAAAAATTATTTTTTTTCGAGAACAAAAAGAGAAATAAGGCATTTTCTTCCTACTCTAGCTGGTTGCCAACCATGGGCAAGGTCGGCCTTGTCATGGTCAGGCGAAGTCGTCCTCACAATGGCTAGGCGAGGTGTATCTCATTGGCCTTTGTCTCTTGCCGATCGTTGACCATAGCTGAGACCTAGCGACTAGTTAAAGGAGGAAGAAGATGGGATGAAAAAAAAGGAAAATTAAAAAAAATATTGAAAATATAAAAAAAAATCCACACCACAAAAATATTTTAGGGTCATACCAAAAGTATTTATATTCTTTTTCAGTTCCGAGAATAAATACTTTGTGTAGTTACGAAACACATTATTCTACTTAGAAACTCATCCAGAGAATATAGTTAGAAATAACAATTTTGAAATTTGGGAACATAAAAGTTATTAAACGCACTTTAAATTTCTCGATAACTTGTTCCTAACTTACCAATACTTTGTATGAATGTATCGACAATTTTGATAATTTGCAAATTGCCAACTTTTCTTTGTCTTTCTTACCAATCCCTTAAATTAGCCGACTCTTATATGAATTTATGAATTTTTATTTGAATGATTTAGCCACTTTTTCTTTATTCTACCGATTAGATTTTGTCATTTCATTCTATAGTCCCATGAGAGAACAAATAAACTTAGTGAGTAACTCAAATGAAAGTTGGTAGTCCAAAATTAGTTGGTGACTTAATTGGAAGGAGTTACTCTAATTAAAATTGGTTATTACTATAAGGAGTTGGCAACTTTAAGGTTTGGCCTTTACCAAAAAAAAACTTTAAGGTTTGGCAAAGCGGTGCGAATAAAGTTTGTAAATGACAAGAACTTAGGAAAATTTAAAAACATTGGTGAGTAACTTAAATAAGAATTGCTAACCTAACTAGGTGGTAATTGAACGTGAAAAAAGAAAATTTGGTAAGTGATACTAAATTCAGTTGATAATCTCTCAAAAAGAGTTTGACCCTAGAAGTGCGGCTGATGATCTTCTTTTTTCTTAGCCTCACCCTAAAACCTTTCACATCCAGCTTTTGACACCCAAAGAGCGGCGGCTCCTGATCAACTGATAATCTAATAGAACATTTTTGATAAGTCCAAAAACTGAGTGATGGTTATATGCTTAACTTAAAATACAACGAGATCTGGTGTCACAATCACAGCATTTCCATTCCTCAAAGGCCACGCCTGCCTGTCTATGGACGGAGTTTTACCAGATACAAGTAAACGGGTAGATTTAGCAAACCACGAAACCTAACCACGAAACTTTTGAATTTTTTACCCGTCACAACAACAAAAACACAATTTTCAAACCATGTGCTGCGTGCGGCTAATATACAGGTTAATTGAACGAAAAGGCAATATACGATTGGCTTTAATGTGTGATTGATCACAAACCATAAAATGATAAAACCTAACAGAGAAGTATCAAAGAAAATTCGTCTCGAAGTCGCAAAGTTAATATACAAATTCCAGTTTCTAGGTTAACAATGTCATGGTCGATCCTTCCGATCAGTTGTTTGAGTTTATCTGATTTGGCCGAGTTAAGGTCTGTGTCCTTCACGATTAGCTTGATATGTATGCATTAATAAAGCACCCATCATCTGACCATGGATATCATATGCTGTAATGGTTGTAATTTGTATACGAATTCACTCGCTTGACTTAAGAAAGAGAAATCCATTAATCACTTGAACCGCTGTTAATTTGAATCGCCGTCTCTTATACAAATCATTCGAACTTTTTGAGGAGTAAGCATTTGGCCAATCGACATTGCGTCTGCTTATCTCGTAGGCTTCATCAAAGAATATAAGCATTTTAATCGGGACTTACACACGTTAATTTTAGTTGGCGTATGCAATTATCATCTGCCCCAAAGTCCTTTCGTGTAATCTAACATTCTCGGACATACAAAATGAAATCGACGAGAGTTGCTATCGCAACATGGTCCAAACCCTAGCTTGTTGAAATCAAAATGCAAGCGTAGCCATCCATTGAAAATAGTGGCCATCGCTCTTTATCTGTCTCGTCTTAATGTTATGCACCACATTCCCACTCAAAGCAAAGTCAATTGCCTCGAGTCATCAATCGGGAAAAAAAATTCACCCTTCATAAAAAGAAGCACGCCGTGCCTCGACACCTGAATTTTCTTCGGGGTCCTTTTCTGGAAGATTTATAGCTAATTGTGTGACCTAATTAAATGCCGCTGTCTAATACATTTGATTAAAGAACGTGACCCTCTTGACCAAAGAGAGCAGTGCTTCGTGCCAAGGGTGTGTTCTTTTCCTTCGCACGTGAACTGATTGCGATAGCATCAGTTAGTTCATTGTCCTTAACCATAAAGCATCTTCAAAATAATGCTAAATGTTGAGTGATTCTAATCACAGGAACGTAACTGACATAAACTTCATCGTTTATTGAAACTTCTAACGAACGGTATGAATAAACAAATACCCATGATTGCCGGATATGCCTATAGATTCTACCATCCAATGTATGGTAAATGGTTTACCTAGCATGGCGTTATGGTACAAATCGCTAGCTTGACCGCTCATCTTTATCCAGCCTTTCCCGTTCATCCTTGTCGATATGGTCGGATTCCCATTCTATCTTTCACAACTATGGCCCGGCTTGTGCTTGAGAGTTCATATTGAGAAAACAACATGACATAAATTCATCGACTATTAATTTGTTTCCTGATAGTTTGAATTTTGAGAAAAAGTAACATGCGCGATCCACATAATATTCACAGCTGTTTTGACCAGTCAAATAAACTTGAGTCAGGTTGGTATGAATTGGAACGTGGGGCTTTAACCGATGTTTTTGACCTATATGTTCATGCACGCAAAACTTGCAAGATTTCAAATAGGGCTGCTGTAGCAACTAGCTTCTATTCCTTTCTCGTCGGAGTACACTATTGTGTGAAATTGAGAAAACGTGATTACACCATTGGAAAAACCTGCACTGCTAAATTTCGAGGTGTGGAATCTGCATCTCAAGTACTAATGTGCACATTTGATTTTGAATAAGCTCTCAGCACTTTCTATGCACTTACTTGCCAATGAAAGAGAACTTTTTTTTTCTCATGACTTTTGTTGGGGTGGTCCAAACCAGAATGCCAAAGAGGACTCTCATGTGCTTTTCAGTTCTCATTTGGAAAGGTGTTAAATGTAAATGCTACACGAGTTACAGCTAGTGCATAAATTGTATCGCAGCGAAGAAACTTTCTCTTGACGTTACTGATCTATGCAATCATGAGTACGCCCAATTCAACTCATGATGCTACACTGTGCATGTGACATAGATTGACTAGACAAATATAGAGAGAGAGAGACTAATCACGTGACAGAGGAAAAATGGTATATAATATAATTGCAGTTTGGTCATTTTAACACGAAAGATAGAATTCTTTAGAGCTGGTTTGGCAAAAAGCAATGACTCATCATGAAAATTGAGCGTTGATTATCATGAGAATCACATTGCTCGGGTGTGGAACTAATACAAGTTTAATATATGTGGACATGAGACATTCATTACTCGATGACTTAAGCTTTAGGATTCATAACTTTATCCAAGCCAACCAAACCTCATTTTATCTATCAATTAGGCCAAGTGTTCTTCTATTAACACAAATACCCATCAGCAAGACGTCAATTGTCTTTCATGTTTTCTTTGTTTGCACCTGCAAAACGATGTCATAGTTGCCAATTAACTGGATCAATACAGACACAAGTACATGTACACAAACTACCTCAATACACTCAAAAGGTTCAATATCTGCAAAATGCTGTTGAAATAGTGTTATTGAACCTTCGAGCATACCACGAAAAGCTCATTTTTAACCACCTTTGATGAGATAAGCTATGAAGACAAAAGGGCGTAAAAAGACTAATCTTTGTCTAGACAAGATAGAAACCATAAACAGACAAAACCGTATATTTACCATCATTTTGAGGAATATTCATTAAGCATGTAACATATTGATGTATTAGAGTCCTTCAGCAATGCTGAGGACCGATGAATAAGCAACCATTTGCATGGCTGGTCGAGCAGAAATAGACCCACGCAAAGATTCAAGATTTCCCACAACTTGACAATTTCCGTCACCTGGATACAAGCACCTATCTAGCAGCCAATGGCTGAAAGCAAAGATGCCTCGAAAAATCACAGAGACAGTTGTTGATGTAAAATTGACACCTTCACTCTTCTTGACATGTCAAGCACATTAATTACATGCACATGTTGAGCATATGCTTAGCCAAATAAGAAGCAGGGAGAACGGATTCGCTAGAATGACACAACGGACTCCGAGTGGGCTGAGTTTCGAAAATGAGATAGAGCAGTGTCACTTTCCTCATCTCTTTCAAAAGTAATTGGCATTCCTTGAGGTCGCTTCCTGGAGGCAAGTAACACGGAAATAGGATTCAAACACTCTACAAGAAAAGCAAATAAAAGTACATGCAGATATGGGAATGCAATGCAAGTCAAGTCCTTGGCAAGCAAACTTTCTAGTAGGTACATGAATTATCAGCAGAACACATAAATTTGAGAAACCAATGCTCAGTTCCAAAACATATTGCTGCAGTTGATGACTAGACTAAACATATTCATCTTGCATTTCATTTCTCATCAAATCCACATCAAATTGCCAAAAGCAGAACATGCTACACGTCTATTACACATGTTACCATTAAAGACAAGACCAGAACTCAGAGCATTGCAAGTTTCTGCCAGTCAAAGATTCTGACCTCGTTTGCTTTCCTCATCCCTTTTGTGCCTTTTTTTACATAGCTTTCAAGGTAAGGGTGAACAGATGCAGTTTTAGTTTCTCAGACTTGTGTCACTACTTAAGCAAATACCTATAATGTCATGCCAGTTTTCAAAATATCACCATGTCAAAATAAATTCAATGTCTCAATACCTTTGACAGAGAGAACTTTCCTCAGACAATGCCTTTTCCAACCTCTCCTCAAATGGAGTTGCGTGCCAACTCACTTTTTGATCCTGGGGGAAGAGGAATAACAGAGTGATCGTCTTGAGGAAATTTTTTTACTTATGGTCAAAAAGGAACACACATGGCACAAAGGGATACCTCCTTGTACTTGTTAGTTGAATTAGGGATCCCATTACCATCCCACCACTTTGGCAAGGTTTGAGTTTCATTTTCATTCCAATGTGCAGCAACAAGACCAATGATTGGCCTATCACCAGGAGTACTATGAAATTGAGATTTTCTGCTAGCATCGTCATCCCATTTGTTCTGTTGGGGCTTCAACCAGGAAGATAAGCTTGTTTCCACTTTGGATTCTTTTCTTGCTGAAGTTTCATTGATGTGCATTTCAGATTTTTTCCTTGTACTTCCAGGTTGCTCAGCAGAGTCTTGAAACTTACCCAAAAGCATATCACAATTAGACTCCCCATCCATTAGTGACTTCCACTGTGAGATGCCCTGCACTGGATTTAGAACTGAATGCACATACTCTGACCTAATACGTGCCTCTCGAGGCGATAACTTCTCCATGTATGCAGGAAAAACAGTTCCAGGAGTCTGCATTTCCTGTGTTAGCTTTATTGGTGTTGGATGAGGACCGGCATTTAATGTATTCTGAATACCAGGTGATTCGGATTCTTTAAAACTCCCATTTGAAATTTCAGATGTTGAATCCCTGGATGAAAGCCCATCAACATCACATTGAAAACGCACTGATTTGTTCATACATCGAACATTCACAGTGGAATTGGAGGGTGAAAGTGCAGTTGCGATACTATCATTCTGCCTCTTATGATGCTCGCTAGTTGTTTTAATGTCGAATGCCCGACTGCCCTCACTAGAGCTAATCGAAGAAGTTCCCGTGACCTGGTCATCTAATATACAGCTGCAATAGCAGAAAGGAATAAGTTCCCATTTTCCTTGCCTACTGAGTCCTCATCTGATTATCAAGCATTTTATGGTCAAATTCTTTATAGAGCATCTGACCTGCTAGCTGTATGCTCAGCAGAATTTGAACCTTTTCCCCACATGTCAGGAGATCTTAGATGCGTCGGGGACAACAAATGTTGCTTATCAAGCTCTAGCTGAAGCCTCTCAATGGATGAAACTGGAAGCCACGAGTGAAACTTTAAATTTTCAGAATCTCTACCTTTAATTGGTGAAGCCATTGGCCGGTTAGATGCTTTCCGAATTTCATTAGGGGTTTCCTGGAACGTTCCACATGCTTTAAGGAACTTACCCTGTTAAAAGGAAAAGTGAATGTCACAGAACCTATAAACCATTAAATATCAAGCCAAGTTGTCCATAATAAAAAATTACAAATGATTTTAATATTGGAGACTGCATCTTCTATGATGAACATTCCTTCTTTTTGTGTAATTACAAACACGGCAACTACCATAACCAAAATTCTGTAGAATTAATTAGCTCCGAACCCAAAAAACATGATCCCAAGAAATTACCTATCAACCTTCTTAAGCTAGTTAATGATCCTCATTAAACATGATACGTCAGAACCCAAAAATATGTGGGTCCTGTGACAGAATAAGGCTTGAACCGGTCCAAAGCTTGATTCAAAGAAAGGAACTATAGAGGTCATTTCAAATACTCCAACTCACAATGAAAAAGAAGAGGTAGATTCCCACTGGAGTGGAAGGCTAAGGCATGTAACCATAAGACCCAGTTAACAAATGTACGGTCCTCTTCTCACTTCAGTAACTTACATTGTCTTTCAGAATCCAAGTCCATGGCCCGAGAGATAAAACTATCACCTTTAAGGATTGCATATCCCAATAAACTCACTCTACTTCATCAAGAAACATCTTAATGGTGACAAAGAATTTCTTTTTCCCTTATCACCAGTCATTTGAGTGTACAGGTACAACTTCAAGGAATGTTTCTTCTGGCTAATGGTTCTACCAAACATCATCTGATGTGTATAGTCTAAAGCTTTGAACTCAAGAGAAATCTCCTCTCAGCAGGAAAGGAGTTCTAACACCCATCTTATTTGACAAAAAAAAAAAAAAGAATGTGCACAGAAAGTATAATAAAGAAAAAGGAACAAAGTGGTGCTAACAATTTCAAACATTTTCTTTTCGTTTGTCAACACTAATGATGTGGCTTATGGAGATATGAAAGCCACCACATCATTTATTTGACAATTCAAATGCATCTATACCCCAAATGTCACCAATTACCACAAAAATTTTGGAAATTTTTGTTCTCTCTCTTTTATTTGGGTTTTTCTTTTTTTCTTTTTTTAGGGGGGTGGGGAGGTTGGTGGATTCCCACTAGATTTTTCCTGGCCTCTAACCACAAATATTTATTTTTTTGGAATTTTAATAATCCTCGATGACTCAAATGTTAACATTTGTGTTTGTTGAGAGATTTAAGGTCATCAATGCCAGACAAAGTCAATTATAAAATGTTAAAGGCAAAAGCGAAGAGCCACAACCACTCGATCCAAACCCAAACTACATTTTCATTTTGCCAAGAAGTAGGACTGCAAAAAGAGCTGAAAAAAAAAAAGTTCCAGAACAACAAGATGAAGCAGCCATTAACAGCTTGACATTTGCTACAACATCTTTAACAGTAACTACAGACAACAGTCAGGCAGCTATTTAACAGTGTACTTTATATATGGTTTCCAAATCATCCCATTCTCTAAAATTTTCTAGTTATCTCGAATGACCCCTTCTTAGGTAGAAGTTCCAGATGAACATAAGCAAACGCAGATGGAAGATCATCACAAAGCATACCTCGTCTCTGAGCTCCTTGCTGAAACGTGGAGATCCATAAACGAGATTTTCACTGTCCTTGCAAGCAGAATCCTCATTTCCTTTTCCAAATAAAGAATCAAAGTTATTGTCAATTCATCCATGAATCAATTCAAGAGTTCATTACTTACCATCAGACAGAAATAGGGCTGACAAGGGGTTCCGAGACACAACAGCTTCCTGGGTGTGATGCACAAAAGAAGATGACAGTGAGCTGTAAATTAAACAGAATCTCATGTTGCTGCCAAAACACGGTGAGTAGACATAACAAATGCCAGACACACGGAGAGTTGACCATCTCCAGCATGCTTCATAAAATAGATAACCGGTAGCGACTATTGCAGAAACTGAAATTTAACCTGACAGGAAGAATAGCTTTGATCGCCAAACGATGAAACGTCGAAGCTAGTTTCATCCAGCAATCTTAATCGAAAGAAATAAACATTAAAGGAATTAAAAAAACAGAGAGCAACTTGAATTGCCCGACTCATTCTGAGAAAATTATGAGCTTAGGGAAGATGGAAGTCTCTCTTCCGTTCATCCACTTCAAAATCTTCTCACGACAGCACGGAATTCGCTAACGCGATCCACCGGCAAGAGATTCATTGCTTCCGCAAAACTATGAATTTTTAACGACTACCCACAAGCAACGACCCCAGCAAAATAACGCATCAAAAAGACTTCTTCTCCGTCGATCATACAATGCATCGAGAGCTTACGGAGGGTTTCCGGTAGCGAATGGAACGAGGGAGCCGAGCGCGATCGGCGTCCTCCTTCACGCGGAAGCAAGCGAAGAAGCAGCCCATCCCCCGGTGGAAATCGATCTCGGAAAATTCAGGAAAGCTTCGAGGACAATGCCGAACCTGCTCGGGAACCCTAAACCTCAAATGCTGCGCATCAGCATCTGCGAGCGAGCGAGGGAGAAAGAGAGAGAGAGAGAGAGACTGCGTCAGGGTCGCCTCGTCGTTTCGAATTTGAACAAAGGGGACGAGGGAAATGATCGTGGGCCGCCTGCAAATTGGATCATCATTGCACATCGTCAAACACACGCGACGATTCTGGCGGTGATGCATACGCGCCCATTTTGCCGCTCTGCCGGCTTATGCCGCATTTACGCGACGAATCTTATTGCCGGTCCAATCCAAACCAATGAAATCTCCCATGATCATAAATCTTAGTGATGCTGCCCTTTAAAATCCTAAGTTAGGCCTCTCGAATCGATTATTATGTCACGAAGGATTTCAAATCAGTCCCCGCCACCTGAATCCATTTGCCCTTCGAATGCATGCGTGCCAACGCACGCAAACATTTTTCGACTGAAAAGAAGAAAAAAAAAACAGCATGTGAACATAACTTGGGTCGGAAATATGATTTTTATAAGATGAAGATCAATTTGAAATAAATGTGGCAAGGAGTTATCAATATAAACATTTCAATGATGTTATTCCTAAATTTGGACACGGCGTGTGTAGCTCCATAGTCTATGGATTATTCTAACACAGCCACAATCGATGTTTTTGATAACAATATTTTAAATTTTAATAATGTACAAATTAATATATACATATACATAAGAGGTTGCCCAAACACACCATTCACTTCCCATCGTTTTTCTGTTTGGATATTGGATGGCATAAATCCTCATGCATAACGTACCATCACCTAATAATCTTTTTTTTTTTTTGGAAAGGTAAGTGAATTATATTGATTTTACAAAATGAGTTATACATGAAGAGCTTACCCGGCATCACAAAACTTACACTCAATGTGACATCAAAATCAAGTAAGAGTGAAAGGGTATCGTGGTTCTACTGTGAGTACATCAAAAGGCCCAAATAGGAACACTAAAAACCTACTACACAACTAAAACAAAAGATCCTCAACTACATGAAAATAGAAGGATCAATGCACCAGCTATGTAGTATCCTCCTATCACTAGGAGTATCAGTGACATGTCTCTTCATCGCTGGTACAAGTATCTAATGTTGCCTAAATAGAGCGTCATTCCTAACATTCCATATCATGTGGCATAATGCCCCAAAAGAAGATCGTGCAAGGCTATGGTGAAAGCTCTTCAAAGAGATGTGCTTAGTCACCCATTGAAGATTTTCCAGCCATGATCGATTACCCCACATTAAGTCACATTTCACAGCCCAAAATAGTGCAAGTTGCCCCATAATTTGACACTCAAAGAAGAGGTGGTCCATAGAATCGGGCGTTTGCTTGCAAAATACACAAACAGCTATTGGAATTCTATGGCAATATATAAAAAATACATGGGTTGGGAGCCTGCTGTGTGACATCAACCACAAGTGGAATTGGTGCCGTGGGATGATGCTCATGTCCTAGATAAATGAGTGCCATGGTACAGGCTGAGATTTTCGGTCGAATGATGTGCCATGATGATGCTGCCGAATATACTCCAGACGAGCCTCCCAGCCACTGGAACCGGTCTTCCTCAATACTCAGCAATGGAAGAGGATCCCCCCATGTAAGAATAAGTTCCATAAACTGTGATGGTCCATCCCGATCAGCAAGGAAGTTGGCCACTGAAGCTTGTCTGGAGAGTCTGGACCAATAGATGACACGATTAAGGAATAGCAAATGTAGAGGGCCCATTGGATGCCATGGGTCAAACCATAATGACGTCGAACGACTATCACCAATATGCCACTGAAATAAGTGTCTGAATTCTTGGCCTAGCTCATGTATTTTCTTCCATGTCCAAGTACAGAAAGTCGGTCTTTTGGCCACCCAATAATCTTTTCGTACGCAATATAGGTAAATTTGTGGCTAATGTCAAATGTGCAGCCAGTGTCGACGTTAATATTTTTCCAATAATGTTTTAATAACTTTTTAATTATATTTTATAACCTCTATTTTCTTTTGCTATTCTTTATTTATTATTATTTTCTTTCTTTGTTCTTTTCCTTTATTTTGGTCGCCAATGGCCAACAAGCCCTTGCTTGGGTCATCGTAGCCCCATCGATTGAGGTAGAGGGTGTGCATCGCCCTTATCTGACGAGGGCCGCATTGCCTATTGGTTTTTTTTTTTTTGGACGAAAAATATCATCCCTTTCATATATTGATATCGAAAAGAGATAGATATGATAGGTTGCTAACTTCCGAGCAAAGTAAGTTCATCAAACAGGGGGGTGGGTATTTCACCCATGAGTTCGGTAGCTCTTTTCTGCGGTGGGCTTTTGCAGCCCAGTCCACAATCTTGTTGGCTTCTCTTGGACAATGGACAATTTCCAGCCTTTTGTACAATCGCGCTTGGGCTTGGGCCTCGGACAGAACCCCACGTGCCTCCCAGTTAAACTGATCTGCAGGTGCCCAGATCACTTCGAGGAGAGAGGCGCAGTCAGTCTCAATTATCACCTTTTCTTCGTGCAATCTCGCGAAAAATTTTAGGGTTTGGAGGAGGGCTTCCGCCTCGTCTTGGAAGGCTGATGAAGACCGTAGAGAGCAGGAGAAGCCATCAATTAGGGTTCCTCTGCTATCCCGACAAATGCTTGCCATGGCGCTTTCCCCGGATGCACCATCAAAGGATCCATCGAAGTTTATCTTGAGGATTCCCGTCGAAGGTGGAGACCAGATTTCAAGTGAAGTTCTCTTCGCACATGGGGGTTTTGCTAGAGTTTTTGCCCATTTCTTGTAATTTCTTTCTTCAACTCTTGCTGTGGTGATAATCTGTTGGGGGTCGACTCTGTTCTCACGAAATACCCATTGGTTCCGCGCCTTCCAAATCTTCCATAGGATTATCGAGAGGAGATCGAAAGTGATAGAAGTGTGTTTGAAATTTGCTAGCCATCCATCCATTTTGTTCGCCTGATTTCCGTCAATTTCGATGTTTATAGTCGGGTCACACCATATACTTCTTGACCAGGGGCATAATAGGAGGAGATGCTCTATTGTTTTCGGGTGTTTCTTGCACACAGGACAGCCATTCTCAGGTATGATTCCACGTCGATATAGATTATCTTTTGTGGCGATGGCGTTTTGACTGACTTGCCAGATGAAAAATCGAATCTTTGGGGGGATTGACGCCTTCCAGATGTTTATTCACAGTTTTCTAGGGGTTTGGTAAGATGTGCTCCCTTGTGCTATCTGTGATTTCTCTTCAACATCTCTCAAAATATTGTATGCACTTTTTACTGAGAACACCCCATTTTTCGTATGCTCCCATACGATGGTATCTTCTGGGCCTTGTGGGTTTAAATGTATGGCCAGAATGTCTTTTGCATGCTCTTCCTCGAACAGAGTACTCACTTTTTCTTCATTCCATTTATATTGATCATCAAGCATGAGTTCAGCTACTGTTGTGGGGTCATGTCTATTTTCTGGGCCTCCTAGGACACCTTTTGGCAGCCACTTGTCTGTTCTGATGTTAATTCTACGACCATTGCCCAC
Source organism: Melaleuca alternifolia (assembly GCA_019926035.1). NCBI lineage: Eukaryota > Viridiplantae > Streptophyta > Magnoliopsida > Myrtales > Myrtaceae > Melaleuca > Melaleuca alternifolia. The sequence continues at coordinate 832,541 of JAGKPW010002155.1, forward strand.
TATCCATCTTGTAGAATTCTGGATAGCATCTCTTCCCATTAAAATACTCTGCCAACCCCAAGATGGTCTATAACCCTTTGTAGCATGCATAAGGTCAGTATTTAGGTAGTATAAGCCCTTAAAAATTTTACCCCACAAGGACTCTGGATTTTGAAGGAGTCTCCAAGCTTGCTTCCCCAACATAGCTTGGTTAAAGGTGAGTAGATCTCTGAAACCCAGCCCTCCATTGTCTTTCCTCTTTTTCAACATATTCCAGTTCTTCCAATGCATCCCTTTATGATTTTCATTTGATTTTCACCAGAAATTTGCAATCTTCCTCTCAACAACTTTGCAAATGGATATAGGGATCTTAAAGATAGACATTGCATACTGGGGTAAGGACTGTACCACAGCTTTCAGTAAGACTTCTTTGCCAGCCTTTGATAGGTAATTTTCTTTCCAGCCTCCAATCTTCTTGCTCACCCTGTCAATTATCTATGAGAACATATGTTTTTTTGTTTCTCCCCAGTCTGAGGGCACCCCCAGGTACTTCCCTGTTTTCTGTATTTCTGGCACTCTCAATTCATTTAACATATTTTTCTTAGATCATGAGGACAGTTTGTGCTGAAAAATATGCCTGACTTGTTAAGATTAATGATTTGGCCAGAAGCATAGCAATATTGATTCAGCACCGATGCCACATTTTGACACTCTACGACTTTTCCTTCTAGAAACAGGATTAGGTCGTCGGCAAACATCAGATGTGAGAGGGCTGGGCAGGAAGCATTAAGTTTGATTCCCTTGATGTTTCCTATTTCCATCTCTTTTTTCAGCAATACTGATAGGGTGTTTGCCATAATAATGAACAGATATGGAGACAGAGGGTCACCTTGGCGAATCCCCCGCGAGGGCTGGAAAGAAGGTAGACTTTCACCATTCATTCTGACTCTGTATGAAACTGTTCTGATACATTCCATTATCCATGAGACCCAAATTGAATTGAAACCCATTTTTAGCATGCTGGCTTCTAGGAAATCCCACTCCACTCTATCGTATGCCTTCTTCATATCAATCTTAAGAACTACATTGAACTTCTTTTTTCTCTTTTTTGTTCTTAGTTGATGTAGCACTTCCTGGACCATGTAAATATTGTCTTGAATCTGGCGATTTTGGACAAAGGCACTCTGCTCCTCAGCAATGATCTCCGGGAGGTACTGTTTTAGTCTGTTCGCCATGAGTTTTGATATGATTTTGTAGATCACATTGCAAAGACTAATGGGACGGTATTGCTCCACTTTTTCTGGTTGTTGCACCTTTGGAACCATGGTAATGTAGGTTTTGTTAATTTAAGGGTTCAAGATACCTGATCGAAAGAAATTTTGCACTTCCTGGAATACTTCTGTCCGGATTTCCTGCCAATGATGCTGGAAAAATTTTCCACTGAGGCCATCTGGTCCAGGAGCTTTTAATGCACCGATTTGGAAAGTAGCAGCCTTAACCTCTTCTAAGGTCACCTCCTTGATCAGTTCATTGTTTACTTCTTCACTGATGACTGTTGGGATATTTTCTATGACTGGCATGTAGTTTCTATTTCCTTCCGAAGTGTAGAGGTTTTGGAAGAAGGAGTTCACCATTTGTTTCAGCTGGTTTGTATCTCTAACCCATTCATTTGCATCGCTCTTAAGCATAACCACTCTATTTCTCTGTCTTCTTTGGATTGTTGTGGCATGAAAGAACTTTGTGTTCTTGTTTCCCCATTGCAGCCATTGAATTCTGGATCTTAAACCCCAGTACATCTCTTCTCTTCTCCACAGGTTCTCCACCTCCATTTTCAGCTCATTCATTCTACCATTTTCTGCACTTAGATTCTGGTTATTTGTTAACTCCTGCATTTCTTTTTTCAGTCTAGTGATCTGTGATTCTCCATTTCGATATCTCTTTTTACTCCATTTATGAAGGTTCTCCGCTACCTTCCTCAGTCTTTCAGTCAGTTCCACTGAGGTATCTTTGAACTCCTTCCAAGTTTCAGTAACTACCTGTGCATATTCCTCGTCTTCTAACCAGTAGACTTCGAATCTGAATTCTCTCCTTCTTGTTTGATTTTCAGGGCATAGGTTCAGGATTAAAGGGCTATGATCAGAGCCAATGGCGGGTAAGGCTAGGACGATTGCCTCAGGAAACGACACTCTCCAGTTTAAGGTACAGACAACCCTATCCAACCTCTCCTTTACCAGCTCCTCTCCTCTTCGGTTATTTGCCCAAGTATAAGAACATCCTTTACTTTCGATGTCCATTAATTCACATTTGTCTAGGAAGTTTTGGAAAGCCTGAGTTCTGTAATTTTCCACCCCTCTTTTCCTCATCTTTTCCCATTGGTATAAGACTTCATTGAAATCCCCCATACACATCCATGGTTCTCTGTTTGTCTGAGCAGTTTGCTGTATATGGTCCCATAATTCCAATCTCTGTTGGAAATCAGTAGGTGCATGTATAAACGTGATCCTCATTTTCTGGGTTAGAACTTCAGTTTCGCAAATAACATCAATAACATTCATAGAGCTGAAAATAACATTCAGACTGATCTGTCCACTCCAAAAGATAGCCATGCCCCCTGCTGTGCCAAGGGGGTTCATTCTAAAACATGCATCGAACTTTAACCTTCTCTTCAATCTTCTTACTACCTCCTCCTTATTTTTTGTTTCCATAATGCATAAGATAGTGGGTTTCTCTTGAGCCACTAGGGCTCGTAGGGCTTGAATTGTCAAGGGGGAACCCAACCCTTGACAATTCCAACTTATAATCTTCATTTGTAACCCGGTGGCTTATTAGGGCTAGCCACCAGAGCCCGAACAGTTACTTCTTCAGCAGAGTGAACTTGTGTTTCTAACAGCAGCGTTTCATCTAGCTCCTCTCGGCTGTGCCCCTATGGGTCATAGGGCATAAGCCTTCTCTTCCTCTTCTGAATAGTTGCTTTTGGGCTTAAACCCCTCCTCAACTTCTCACTTGTTTTGCTCCATGTTTTAACCTCATTTTCTTTTTCAGCTAGATTACTGTTGATAGGGGCCAGAAATATCTTTTCTGGTTGACTTTTTCCCGTGTCTACAATCATCACTTCCTTCCCTTTTGCTTTACTCTCTTTCACTGAATGGTCTTCAAAAATAACCAGCTGGGTTTCAGGGATTTCCTCTTCCTCTATCAACTCTTCCACATTCTTCCCATAGAATAACTCCCAATAAGGACTGAATTCGTTTGCTTCAGCTTTTAGCCAAGACCCATATGGAAGTTTTTTCACATTTTCAAAGCTGTCATCTGTAAGTGGGCATTCCTTGCAATACTGGGCATAATGACCTAGCCTTCCACACACATAACAATAATGTGGGAGACATTCGTATCTAAACTCCAGCCAAAGATTTTGTCCCCTGTTACTATAGATAGAGCCAGGCAGAAGGGGTTTTGTGATATCAACATTTACTTTTGCTTTCCCCACCTTGAAAGCTGTGTAACAATGTGCTTCAATCTTGATGGATGATACTTTGCCTATTTCATGTGCTATTTTGGATATAACTTTTTCCGATATCCATTCAGTTGGAAGACCATAAATTTGGACCCAAAAATCGCACGTCTGAAAATCATAGCATGCAGGAGGGGTGTCGGGTTCCCAAGGTTTTAACAGCAGCAGATGACTCGCAAAAGACCATGGCCCTTGGTCTAGGACCCTATCTCTATCAGCGACTGAACGAAATCTGAATTCATAAGTACCAGGTGCGATTACAGCAATGTCTACATTCTCCAGTTTCCATGCCTTTTTCATAGTACTCTGAAAAGCTTGTATATTAACTTTTGGGTTTAGGTAGAGCTGACCTATCAAGGATAACTTACATTCCTTGACTTTTTCTGGCGATATATCTTCATCCAGTGCTATAATCTGCCTTTGTGACCATAACCCTCCTAATTTCTTGCACAGGGCTGCGAGACGGGCGGCTGCAGCATCAGGTTCTTCCATGGCTTTTGCTTGCCGACAACAACTATCAGACCTTCAGAAGCTATTGAAAGTAAAATATGATTCCATCGACACCCATACCCTCTTCTACATTTTGTAGGAGGTGTCGATCATTTTGGCATTTTGTATTTTGGGAGAAAAGGGTTGTTCTCGGCGTGGGAGGGATGGCGGCGATATGGGTTTTTGTGTGTTTTTTGTGGCTAGGGTTTGTTTTTATGGGTGCAAGGTAGAGATGATAGGGCAAACCATGGATTTGGTCTTTGTAACGGATACATAGAGGAAGTTTGAGTATTCATCAATGGTGAAGGTGGCTAGGGTTTTTGTGGGATTTGGATTCTTAGGGTAGCTGCCATTTGGCAGAGGGGAGCTCTCCAGAAACGAGAGAGAAAATGTCGAGCTGATTGAACTGGAACATATTAAGCAATAGGTACTTTAGTGAAAGAAACTGCAATAGCCGGCACCAGATGAGCGAAATTTATGTGAATGGTCGCTCATAGGATGTCACGACTGGCGTAGGTCGACAAGAAGCAGTTCGAGAGAATACTCTCGTACATTGAGCACGGAAAGAGGGAAGGAGCCACCCTGCATTGCCTAGTGGTTGGTGAGTGGACTGTTAGGAAGGAAAAAAATAATAAAGAAAGAAATACAAAAAGAAAAATCAAGAAAAATGTTACAATATTATTAAAATATCTATTTCACCGTAGGCTGTACAACATGGGATGGCCGGGGTCCAAATTAACGATTTTCAGCAAAAATTAATTAGATAGATTTAATTAGCACATATATAAGAAGTCTGATGTTAAATTGGCTCGATTAATAAATTGATGATCGAATTGGTATTAAATGCAATAAATTTGTAAAAAAAAAGTTCGTACTTTTCTAGCTTCTTTTTCATACTATTCGCCGGCCAATTCATCCGTTGGACACATCCTTACTATTATTAATCATTGAGACATTACAGCGAGGTCGTAATCCAAATTAAGGATCATTAGAAAAAGCAATCCACGTATCTTTCAACGCTTTGAAAATCGATCCACGTCCCGAAAATAACAGCCAACCCAACCCTTTGGCTCCCCAAGGCTGAGAACTTTTTGTACACGTGGAGGATTCACGACCTAAATTTGACCTACTCTTTTCTATTCGCGCACGCACTTTTGCATGGAAATGAAAGAAAAGAAAAGAAAGGAATGGAATGTCCTCCATTTGTCACGGGAAGCACTGAAGCCGACCTCTCCCCCGTTGAAATTGTAGCATAAGAAAGGGAGAAAGGGGGAAAAATTAACAAACACCTCGTCTCTTCATTGAGAATTCAGAAAACCTCCCCCACACGTTTCAATCGAAGCCAAACAAAAGACGACGCTATCATTGTCCGATTGTAAACTACAAGAAAAAGGGCATCTTTCCTATCATCTCCCTAGAAAGTAAGGATAAGTAATCTCTAAACTTTAATCTATATATGTAACGTAATCTCTTAATTTTATCTTAATTTTTCATTATGATAAAATGGATGAACTAAATTAAACACCGATCGTATTGAACAAGTTAGATGACATTGTATATTAAGATAAAGCTTAAGGAGTATATTGAATAAATTGAAAGTCGATAGACCACATTGCATTGAGCATGAGTTTAAGGAATTATTTGCTTCGTTTTCATTACAAAAAATATTGTTGTCTTATTAGTCTAAAAAAAGATAAATCCGAAACGAAAGGGAAAATGAATAAAGCCAAAGGACAAAACCAAACGGAGAACGTGCGTGGAGGTCCATCCTCCTTCGCTAATCTGTCTAGACCACCGATTCGAGGGTCGTTTCCATGGCTTTTTCCCTTTTCGTGATAAGAAAAGCAACACTAAAAAGTCGCCTTATTATTTATTTAATTTTGCAAATTAGATTCTCTCGAACTCGAAAATCCGAAATTTATTTCTGCGTTTGTTTTGGGAAAACTTTTGGAGCTTTTTCCCTTTATATATTGGAAAATTCATTTTCCACGTAGAGCCAAAGCGTTTACGGCATTTGCCAAACGGGGAGTCTACACGAAGAGTGCCTCGACCCCGTACGTAATCATTGAATTCCCAGTGCAATTCCTTTCTGTTTTCTCCCGTCCAACTCGCCACGAGTCCACGACAACGAAATGTCCGGCCATTTCTATGTTGTCCGGGCGCAACGCACTCCCAACTTCCGGTCGTACACCATTTTTAGATGCGGAATCGGGTCATGGTAACTCGGGCTGTTTGCTATTTTGGATGAAATCCACCGCCGAGACGAGCGGAGGCAACACCGAGAAATGCTATGTTCAATTCGCGACAACCCGATTTACCAAACTTCTTGCAATGAATTGTCGTCGATCATTGAACACGACTCACTCGATAGATCAACCGTTCACAAATCATCATATCATTTCGTGTATTGTATGGGATTTCTAAATCGGCTTAACTACTTGACTCCCCTAAAGAAACCCGAATTAGCTATACCGAGCATGTCTCTCACTCTCTATTTTTCTCTTGGAAATAGCTTAATCACCCGGACAATCTCGTTCTATTGACATCGATCGACTTTAAGGCTGTAATCGTTTTTTCTCCCGGTCCAGTCCGACAACTTTGCCACCACCCACCTTGAGATTAGAGGAACTAACCCTTTTTGTTCTTGGCTTAATCAATGCGATAATCTTCCAATTTAACAATAGACGAATCCAATTTGTCAGATCCAGATTCCTCGGAATCTTTTTATTAATGCCTGAAGTGGAGATCACCGCTGCGCAATACGTGCAGAAAGAAAGTACTTTTGATGTTTGGGGATCTGCTAAATGATGCGAGAACATTATTCTCCTTGCTCTCGTCCCGACGAGTCTTTCCAAAATTACTTTGTTTTCATCCGCCTAGGGACCTTAAATAACGACATAAGATGAATGATTTAAAAAATATTTTTATAAAAATGATGACTTATGTTATTTGAAATAATTAGTCAAGAAAATATATCTTTATCATGGATAGAAATTCATGTCTTGATATTGTACGAACAATCAGAGTTCTTATTTATTTATTTATTTATTTTTGTGAGTAGTAGAAGCGATCATTTTTATTATTTATTTATCAAATTCTTCATTTTCAGCGAAGTAAAAGGAATTTGGATAGAAGTCGGTACGATTTAATTATGACGGTTGAGCCCTCATTTTAATCTAGAGCAAGAGCTTGCATGCCCTTCCTTGAGGCCTTGACAAGTCGCGTGTGGCGGCGATACTCTCTCTCTCACTCACTTGATTTCTTTAATTTTTCCTTTCTTATTTTATTTTTGGCTTATTTATTTTTTTTCCATTTAATTGTCTGTGAAAAAGATTCGACTTTTTTTTGTTCTAGATGTGACGCCACACACGTGCTAAATAAAAAGTTAGAAAAGTGCCATGTCAGATGCCGACATACAATCCGTGTTAATAGATATGGCCAAGCAATTGAAAACTTGTGTGATTGACGGCGATACTTTCTCTCTCGCTCGATTTCTTTAATTTTAATTTTCTCATTTTAATTTTGGCTTATTTATTTTTTCCATTTTTGTGTGTGCGAAAAGGATGCGCTTTTTTTTTTCTCTCTCTCTAGATGTGACGCCACATACAAATGCTAAAGAAAAAGTTAGAAAAGTACCACGTCAGATGTCTACATACGAACTATGTCAATCAATATGGCCGATCAATTGTCGAAAAGATCACGGATCGGAGCGGATCCTAAACTTTTCAAGACTCGATCGCACAAGTTCAGACGTTGAGAGCCCGACTGTGGACCGGACGAAAGAGCCGTCAAAACACACTGATAAACCACCCTAGAAACCGACAATGTTGAGCAAAACTATAGACAGTGGTGTGTACTCTGGCTCCTCTCCATTCACTCACCCATTCGACGGTGCCCATGCCTCCACACTTTAGGCCCCACTTCTCTAGCCACACGATCACGTCCCCAGGGCCCAAATTCACCCCCACCTTGCTCCCTTTCTCTCTCTCTCTGATCTCTGAAGGCATCTTCTGGTACCATGTTGATGCTGCTCTCACGTGTGTGGCCATGCTGAAACTTGGCTGAAGATTGGCCGAGATGGAAGAACATTGGATAGAAATCATCGCACCGAGGCTGGACTGCATCCCATGTCTCGAGGAGGACTTTGACCCGGATAATGATTCGAGATACACCTTCTAGTACCATGTTGTCAATGCAAGATGCTGCGCCTATGGAAACTTAAATACAGATCCAAGGGCGATGTTATTTTAGCTCGAGCTAGCTATAGTTTCTTCCTTCTTTTTTTCTGATTTTGTTATGCCCTGTTTTGGGGGGATCCATCTCGACCAACTCATGCATTTGAAATTATGCTGCTATTATTGACTATTCTCCATATCTTTTGCGGACCAAAACGCTCATCTAATAATTCTGTTAAGATAATATTTTGAATTAGGTTGGGCAACTCGAATTTTTCTTCTCAAAAAATAGTAAAGTCCAATCATTTATAGCCGTTCCTTATTATTGTTTCGCTCGGTTACTTGAGAAAGTCAACCTTCTAGTCATGTCCATAAATTACAAATACCTTTTACCTAAACCGTGTTGGACAAACGTTCTTCTTATTGTGCATTCCGAAATCTACTTGTTCTCTATTTGTTTTTTTTTTTCCATTTTTTTTCTTTGATCGAGATGTGAAAGTCTGGAGAGCGTATAATACACGTATAGAGGTACATGCACGCCGTTAGGATTTGAGGGGAGGCCTATCATCTTTGGCGATGTGCATGCACCACACTCACCCAATGACCATTCAACCGGGGCATGGTTGGACTTACAAATACTGGCCACACATGGACCAGACCCCATGTGTCAGATCAGGGCAAGGGAGAGGAGAGCATATTCAAGTTGAGAGAGAGAAGGCATCTCCTTCGTCCCTCAAAAACCTTTTTGGGGTCGTCATCACTATCGCCCCACTTGAGTGGAGGAAATTAGTAAAAGCGGCCATTGGTCGCCCATTTGCTCCAGACTTCTCTTGCTCCTCCTCCTCTTCTTCCTCCTCTTCCTCCTCATCTATCTCTGTACTGTTCCATTTCCACTACGAAGCGGGGGCTCGGGAAAATCTTCACCCAAGAGCAGAGCCCGAATAGAAAGTACAGAGATCCAGCCTTCCCCTGAGCTCCAGTGGGAGAGATGTCTGGTGTTCTTCTTTGGGTGGTTGGCCCCAAAGGGAGCGCCGCATCCCTGTTCAATCTCGAGCCCAGGACAAGCAAGAAACAGAGGAGGCCAAGGTTGTACTCGAGAGTCAGTATGGTGAGCGTGGTGTCGGCCATTTCGAGCACGGTGGCGAGCCCATCCAGATCTTCGGTGGACAGGGTGTACGAGGTCGTGCTAAAGCAAGCAGCTTTAGTGAGGGAGCAGAGGAGAGAGAAGGCTCTGGATGTGAAGAAACCGGAGGAAGCAGAGGGACTGACCGGCGGTGACTTGCTGAATGAGGCCTACGAGAGGTGTGGCGAGGTCTGTGCCGAGTACGCCAAGACTTTTTACTTGGGTACTATGCTCTCTCCCTGTGCGTGTTCTATTGACATCTGGATAATGCGTTTATCTTTTGATTATGAACTCTAAAAGATTGACGTCAGTTGAAGCATAAACAGGAAGAATATCATTATCTTGCTTAATTAATAATAAAGAAATGGGTCCAATGAAACTGTACCTTTTCCGGCCGACCGTATCTCTTGCATTGTCTCCCAGTTCCCGGGCTTTCTCTGGCTATTGGCTGCAACAAGATTGTTGCTGAGTTTATTTATATTTTCTCTCAACCACTTCCAATTCTAACTGTCTGATTGAAGATTACTTACTGAAATGAGGATTGACTTGCTCGAATTATTCAAATGCGCTTTTGTGGACTTGGAAATCGGGTTTGAGGTCGATTCAGTGGCTCCCTACTGTTCGTCTCCATATGCTTATTCTGGCATACAGGAATTCTACAATCTCGGATATTCGGTTACTCGTCTTTCACCATTAATTTGTGTGAAATTAACTCATCATTGCCCTACATTGGGTTCTGCACAAGAGATGTGAACTGTGTTATCGGACGCGTTGAATCAGTCATTCTGGGATAGAATAGCTAACTGGGCTGCTTTCCTCACAAATTTTAGGTACGCTACTCATGACAGCGGAGCGACGAAGAGCTGTTTGGGCAATCTACGGTATTGACATGACCATTCTTTTTTAGCATGCGCTTGTAACTATAGTTTGTCCATGTCTATTTCTTTATCAAATTTGTGCATATACGTGATAGAATCAATCGTATTATCCATGCATATGTAAAGCAGAAACTTCGCAACGATAACCGTTTTGACAAATCACTTAAATTGCCCTGTTCCTTATGATAAGTGGGGTTACAGAGAAATGAATAAGCAAGCCGGGTCATTGGATGTTGCAGTGTGGTGCAGGAGGACCGATGAGCTTGTGGACGGCCCGAACGCTGCGCACATCACTCCGAAGGCTCTGGACAGATGGGAGAAAAGACTGAATGATCTCTTTGAGGGTCGTCCTTATGACATGTACGATGCTGCTCTGGCAGACACCGTCTCGAAGTACCCCGTGGATATTCAGGTACAAGTCCTGGGCTTCTTTGAAAGCCACCACTTCAATTTTCTGTCATATAGACTATCGTCAGAAATTCCCTGATAACTGAAGCCTAACCACTTCGCTGCAGCCCTTCAAGGACATGATAGAGGGCATGAGGCTCGACTTGAGAAAATCGAGATACATTAGCTTTGACGAGCTCTACCTTTATTGCTACTATGTAGCTGGGACGGTCGGGTTAATGAGTGTACCGGTCATGGGGATCGCCCCCGAATCGAAGGCATCCACAGAAAGCGTCTACAATGCTGCATTGGCACTCGGGATCGCTAATCAGCTGACCAACATACTCAGGGACGTCGGCGAAGAGTAAGGTTTTGCAATTACAGAAGTAAAACCTGCTTTGCTTGAAAATGAGTTTTTTTCATATCGGCTTCATTGTCTAACATCTTAGCTTGGATTATTGAAGCAATTAGCTCACCCATTTAGGTGATTTTTTTCAAAACTCATCACGCTGCAATTCAAATTGCTTATACAGTGCAAGGAGAGGAAGGATATATCTGCCACAGGACGAGCTCGCGCGTGCCGGGCTATCAGATAAGGACATATTCCGAGGGAAAGTGACCGATAAGTGGAGGGGATTTATGAAAGAGCAGATAAAGCGGGCGAGAAAGTTCTTTGACGAGGCCGAGAAGGGCGTTGTGGAGCTAAACGCGGCGAGCAGGTGGCCAGTGATGGCATCGTTGCTGCTGTACAAGCAGATCCTGGACTCCATTGAAGCGAACGACTACGATAATTTCACAAAGAGAGCTTATGTGGGCAAGGCAAAGAAGCTCCTGTCACTGCCCGTGGCTTATGGAAGAGCACTTGTGGGTCCTTCAACAGATGGATGAGTTACCAGGAGTTGACTGACAGAACTTTGGGTTTTGGTCCATTTTTTGAAGTGTTGGGCTTGTAGCAGAACAAGTTGAGCTCTGTAAATTCCCATGTTATATAGATGTAGCAGTCAGGTATAAGGAGCCATAAGTGGCTACTGAAATAAGGGTCGACGATCAGCTCGGCGTTGATTATTAGTTTCTTCATTGTTTGAATTAGGGAAGGAAGCAGTGAATGTAAAGATCACATGTGAGAACCAACTAGTTCTTGTACACACACGCACACACACACTCTCTCTCTCTCAGTTGTTCTTAACACCATATTTTAGAGAGACTGTGTGAACCATAGATTACATGCCCTCGACGGGCCTCGCTTAGTGCCTACCTGATCAGATTTTCGGTTCAGGCAGATCTAGTTCATGCGTCATTACTGCCTAACCGAGGCTGCTTGCGACTGCAGTTGTAGAGACCGGTGAATGTTGCGGCTAATTAGAATGGTAAGAATTCAAAGTGGTGGTCACGAAGTTAGCGCTTTGAGTACTCCATGACTAATAAGCCATTAGGCCTGCTCTCGAGATCGTGAGACATTTCACATCTCAGCTTGATGGGCCATTGCCCCGTGTATTTAGGAATTACAACGGCAATTTGTATATCGGAGAGGGAAGGGTGACTACCACCTCCGGTTCATTCTGATCATTCCCACTTCTTCTCTTTTAATAATTCTAAAAAAATGTGTAGAATTACTAAAAAAGTGCATTCTAACACGACGACTTGATTCTGGCAATCGGAAAAACCAAGTTAATTTACATGGTGGAGCTTGATATGTCAAGGTTTATGTGAGACAATTGTGCTTTGGAGATTCTTCATTTACCCAATTTCCGACAGGGAAAACCTTTTGCAGCGAAACAATTTTGTCAATGTTGGCTCTGAAAATGAACTATAATTGTGTAAATGCACGTCGGTGTGTAATTACTAATTGCAATCCTACAGGGCTGGTATCAAATGATAACTCTAAATTAACTGCTCTAAGATTTAGTTTTATATTCTTGTCTCATTCCCATCCTAAATTATCTTTAGGGATATCGATATCATGGCATGGTAGGCTATTTCTCTCAGGGAGTTAATATACCAGGAACTAATTGACGTAAAGAGTATCGGTATTTATCGTGACATATGAACTTCACAGACGATTTCACTTATATCTGTTGGAAATTGACCCAGAGATGTCTCCGGCCATAGCATATGCTGATTTGCCGATCCTAAGCTAGTGAGGACAGAGTGTAAAGCCCTGGTCAAGGTTTCAATAATTCTAAAAGCATCATCTTGAGCCTTTGAATTATGCAGAAACCAGTAGCAATCCCAATTATGGCGTCGCAGAAAATGTCGGCTCGCTCGGTTTGGATATGTATAGCTCGCTTTTCCGTGACGACTTGCTTCGATTCTTATCTCTCATGGCGTCGTTGGTGTCATATGGTATCATCACGCTCCAAGAAATTTCATCCTACCCACTCATGGCGTCCAAGAACTTGCTGCTCAAAACCCCAGAAATCGTGCGCGTTCTACAATTCTTTTTGACTCTTCAACTTTGCACCAATGAAATTTTCGTCCCCTCTTTGGTTTTATGCAGAGCTCTGTTATACAAGGGTTGAAATTTTCGAAATCAATGTAGCGACAGATTCGGGAATTTGGATTATTAGTGCGGTATAAAGAAAATTTCACAATGTCTCAACTCATCGGATGACATCCGGGAATTTCATATGATATTGTATAGACTGCATAAAATATTTGCTAAAAATGCACATGGGGTCCAATGAGGCAATGGCTCTTTTTTACTGCCCTTGGTTTGTCATCGAATGAAGATATGATTTAGTATTAATTACTATGGTAACTTCTTTGAGCGATTTTAGTAAAGTCAAACATCTCAAATTTCGAGAGGCATATTTATATAAGTGTCAGCTAATTAATACGATGTCCCTTTGCTTTCTTGTTAATAATTTGCAAATTCATGTAGATTTGGATAAAATTATGAGAAAGTTATATGTGACTCTACATGTCAAAATTTGTATATTGTAAAGGTCTTAGGTGTTATGGGTTAATAGAAGAGTTAAAATGTCTTCAAGGTAAGAATTACAATAAGCGAAAAAGTAAAAAGTAGAATTTTATTTAGATAAATCCAAAATTACTTCCTGACGCACTTAAACATAGTCGAATGTGCTCAGGAAGCCACTCTTGGAATTCTAATTCGCGTGGGGATGTTCTTCAATCATTGTCCCATTGATTTGTTTGCCCCTCTTTTTGCATAAAGAATTGTCACAAAATATTAATGTACAAATCAAATTTTCATTCTGTCCAAATCACAAACCTGCCTGCATTCAATTCTGCAGGTTAGGTGCATGCATTAACGCTCTACCTTTTCTTCCTTATTGATGGAGATCTCGTGAGATTCATCCAATCTAATAAAATGTCGTACCAAATGCAACCCTATATCCTTATAGAGCGTTATTATGTCATGGCATACAAAGACTTTAGAATGATTATAGAATTGATAAGGTGAGCCCTACCCTTTGTGGACAGTGAGCTCCAGATGTTATCTAGCTAGCTTGCATTATAGTCCCCTTAATTACACGATTACGTATTTAATTAATTCAGAAAGGTTGATTTCTGGTTTACTAAACCAAACCTGCCAAATCTGCTTTGTATCAACCCTTTGACTGCTTCTTCATCTCGAGCTACCTTCTGTAATCAACTGCTCTATTTTGTTTTTTTCCATGTGGGTCGCAGTTCTAGGTCAAGGTTGAAATATTCCTTGCGCATGGATGAATGATAGAGATCTGGCAAGACTTGCGGAGATGTTTGATTATCTCTTTGTTTATTGTCTTTGGTCAGAGTGGAGGCTCTTCTTCATTAATCACTTGTTAATGCGGGCAGAGACGAGGAAAATCTTTTGGTTTGTCTTGATTCCACTATTATGTAAAAGGGCATGTCACTTCACTTCCTCAATGTTCTATGAATCAACACGAGATATCGCCTCCAGTAAAACTGTAGTATCCCATAATACAAGAAAAAATATAAAGAAAGTCATAAACTTATCATATTCTTATTAATTCAGTCATAAGTTGAGTCCTAATCTTTTTTTATATTTTGTCAATTAAGTTCATCTTATCAATATTGACCAGAAATTGTTAATGCGAAAGTCAGTCATCTTATGGGATCTAGTCAATACTGATGTGTATATTTTTAATTTAATATTTTTCTTTTCTTTCCTTTCTCTACTCAATGTCAGGCTCTATAATGGCCAGTGACCAACCATAGGCTATGATAGTGAGGGGTCGACCTCGTCGGTGTTGGACAAGGCTTGCCCTCACTAGCTGGATCCGGGTGAAGGCAACCCTCACCAATTGTAGCTTGAGGCTGGTTGCCAATCATTTGTCAAGGCCTGACGATCACTGGAGGAAGAAAAGAAAAGAAAAGAAATAAAAAATAAAAAATTAATGAATTAATAAATTTTGTCCATGTCAATGCTAGGGGCCTCACGTCGGGCGGCCTATGTCAATGTAAGGGAGTTTTAGTTAAAATCAACTAGATGGACTCAATTGACACAAAGTGAAAAAATTGGGACTTAAGACAATAAAATATTTATGATTAAATTGACAAAAGTGCAATATGTTTAAGACTTTTTGGGTAATTTTCTCCAAGAATTTGACTACCTACTCATTAATAGCCGTGTTTGACAGCCATGTTAACCGATGAAGATATAACTTTCGGGAATTTATTGCTATTAAGTGCATTTCGGGAATTTAATTGCTATTAAGTGCATTTGATAACTTCAATAATTATGCAAAACTTAATCAACTATTTCAAGATGAAAATGAATTAAATGACCTACTTATTTGGTTAAGATAATACATTCAATCTAAATCACCGTTCAATTATCAAAACCTTCCGATTAAGTTTACTGTTCCATGTTTGATTGCAAAATAGGATTTATTAATCAATCTATTATCAAACAACTTTTTATCTTCATTTTCGATATTTAAATAATACGACACTTAATATTCAATAATTAAATTTGCTCCACTTTTTTTAGTCTTATCATATAAGCCCTAAGTGATCCATGGATTCCTACTAACGTAAGAAATCTCGTGGCCACTTCAACCTTAAACTTTGATAATTAGTCCTGTTAAAAACCATGTATATATGTGGAATGCCTTATGACCACGCATTACTAGAGATGTATTTAATCATGATTTACAATAAACAAGGTAATTGACAAGTGACTAGTGAAGATCTTACCTACTCAATTTGAATCCGTAATAACCGTCAAGTGTCCCATAAATCTCTCACTTTTCCCTTTATAACAATTGAAATCATACTATAAATCAACATCTATACAAACTAATTTATTCTCCCTTGATTAAATAATTTCATTATTTCCATTCACGGCAGCGCGTGAGCTATTTTTTTTTTCTAGTGTCAAGAGAAAAGCAATGAAGCTCGAATCCTACACATTCAACAACCGGAAGAACCCAAATGAAAAACTTCTCGTGTAATTTTCTTCCCTTCTCTTGCTTATCCTATTAATTCACCAAAATCTCAGCAAATCACATTAGTCGTATCGATAGTAATAAGGACGCTCTAGCTCTCAAGAAGATCTGTCCATCCTAAGATATGTATAGACCCTCATGCCAATTTAAGTTTTTAGAGGAAATGATCTCTGAAACTTATCAATTAAGTTAAATTTGATAGAAATCTCGACTGTCATTCAGGTATTTCACAAAATTTGATGGTTGTTTTTTAAGAAATTATTATGAGAAAAAAGCTATTATATATACAACTCATGAGTTAAACAAAACTACGGAAATCCCCATTTCGAAGTACCGAAATTAATATACTTATCCCATGAATTAGGGTTACTTTCATGGGACAACCTTCTAGAAGATGCCATTGGAGAGAGGGGTTGAAATTAAGGAGCAATCTAGAACAAATTGAATGATGAAAACAAACACAGCCGTAGAAGACACAAACATTCTCAGTTTCTATTTTCCACCGAGGACGATCGATATGATGACCAACTTTTGACATATCAAGCGATGCCCTTATTCTCTTTTACCTTTCCATACACAATGCGCTCACATCTGCCAAAGAAGACATGATGATGATGGCGAATGTTTCCATTTCAGACCTGCCCCTCTAGAACGGCAAAAAAGAAAAAAAAACATTCTCCATCATGATGGAGAAGAAATGAAGCATTCACTATCATTACTGCAATCATGTTCCCTCTACGAAAAAAGCTGGTCATTCTAGATACTTCATACTGTGTACTGTGTTTAGGCGGCATTTATAAAATTATAACAGCCTAGTCATTAGATGACATCCCCGTTTAAATTTTGCGTAGCGAAGTAGATTTTACCTCTCCGATTCGATTAAAGATAGGTCGTTTATGTGGAAACTAGGGTAATTTGTGGGGAATCACTCTTTTGTGGCATGAGTCCAAGAGATTACGCTAAGTGGGAACTGAACCGACGCTTCTTGCTTGATCGACCGGCCCGTGTTAAAGTCCACATCATTTGGTCAAAACTAGAGCAATTTCAATTGTGTGCTTTTCTTGGCGTTGTCAACAGAGATAAGCAGTGAACGACTAGGTTTTGTGCAAATGCTTACTTTTGCAGCTACCAGGCAAACTATTATCGTCTAGCAGAAGGGGGGATGAAGAGGATTGGTTAGATGATGGTTGAGTCGCGTGATTCGAACATTATTCAAAAGAGATTTGCCAATGGCATGATGAACAAGGGAGGCTTCGTTTCAATAGCAATCTTACTTTCAGCAGTTTCTGATGCGTGATGAGAACGATGGAACCAATTACGAGGACGCACGAAACGTTAAAATAAGCCAAAACGAGGAAGCCCAACTTCAAAGATTCCGTTTGACTAGGACGAAATAAAGCAGCTCGATGACGACCGTTAGTTAAGCACTCGCTCTTGATTAGGGGAAGACGGATAAAGTTTCACTCGTATAATTTAAGTGAATTTGAACACGACAAAGTACTCGAAAGACAGACAAGAAAACAAAGCACAAACGAAAACAGGGCCGCAACCTTTTCGTATATCAGATGATTCAAAAGCTTGTCACACTCTTCCTAGGGCACGTTATTCACATGCCTATTCAAACGCTATGGAGAAAGAGAGCTTATTATATGCACTCCGTAAAGCATGTCCTGTTAATCACGTCTCTTGTGAATTTGAGAGCATATTCGATGAATGATGGACGCATTCAACGACGTGCATGTGAAAGCGTTCTCATTTTCGCACTTACTTGTGGCTTCATAGCGTGAGACCGTATACCTAACCCTAAGGCTGACAGTCCAAATCATATGGCAGGTATATTACTACACATCACACATCTTGAAAATAGCCCTACCAGAAACACGACAAATACAATCATATAGCAAGGTCTGAATTTGGTCTTGGGCTTCTCTCTCCCACTCGGCATCCAAAAAAGTCCTCTTTCGCCTTTTTTCAATCAAAAAAGGTTGTTGTATATATATCTTTTCCTAGGCCTTCTTGTCATTGAGCTTCTAAGCTCAAAGGCGTGACATGATTTGTCTGAGAATTGACAACAACAGTGTTATTTCCAACAGTAACATTATTCGCTTACTCGCCATCATAACGAACCTCATTACGATGAAAAATCACTCTTTGATGATTCTGGAGAGATACTCACGTGTTGCGATACTATGTATGGGATCATGATGAAATACGTGTGCTTACGGCACCTTCCGCTCGGTCTTCTCTCCCTCTTTGGTTGCCTATCTTTGTGACTATTTTAATACTCATGAAGTAAAGGTAGATCCAGTGAGCTCTTTCTATGATGATTTATTAATTCTGTGTAAACTTTCTTGCTCATTGAATTTTTCAGAAGGGTGAGTGTGGAACACGGCAGCAACAAAGATTGATTTAAAATTCATTTTGAGGAGTGGGTCCAAAAGTAGGCACCGTCTTTTATTGACATTGAGAGTGATAGGAGAATGATTTAATGCCTTTTCTTCTCTCTTATTTTTTTTTTGGTCATCCGCAACTTTGACTAATCAATTCCAAGGTTGCATGTAAGTTCTCTAGCAATTTAATGGGGCAATAACCTTTTATCCTCATGTTGACTTGGTTCATGGTATCGCTCTGTCATTTCTTTATATCTAAAGCTAGCTCACAGCCACAAAGTTATATAGAGCACACAACATTGCACCAGTCCTAGGGCTTCTTCTTCTTTTTAAAACTTATCTTAGCCTTAATCAATGTGTGCTTAGTCGAGCGACTATACACACGCATGCTCGTCACTATATCGATGAAGATGTAAATCCTTTTCCTTTACATAATTTGATTAATCGAGCGAGAGATCAAGTAGCTAGACAATTTGGATTCAGAATAATTAAATCTTTTATGGACTTGTCAAAATCATTTTAGTAACTGCATACACATATGCTGATCACCGTATTGGTGAAGTCAGGAAGATGTAAATCGTCTTCAATTACATATCTCGATTGGTTGAGCAAAATAGCAAGTAGCCAACTCATATTCAAGCTAATTGAAAGGAGTCGTTTGTTATTAATCACCATGAACTTATCAACTACTAATTTACATGTGCATGCAGAACAAAAGTGGTCAGTTCGATTTTCATGCACTGGCCCTCACTATGTAGGTCAGTTGTTCGATACCAACTACTCAAATCGTGCATTATCGTGTTATGACCAGAGAGATCGTATTTAGAATTTGTCAAATTTCCCTTAAAGTTTCAGAAAGCTCGACCTTTTTGTGGTATTGAATGCTAAATGTTTTTTTTTTGATAACCTTTGAATGCTAAATGTTTGTTTCCATGTTAGATTTAAAATCATTAAGCTAATCACTGAAAGACAAAGCAAAGAGTCAAACTAAGAGAACCCATCTCTTTTACCTACGGCCTCAAATGGGCTAATAAAAGCAAGTTTCAGACACCAGACAATACGTCCCAAGAAACAAGAAAATATCCAAAAAAGAACAGCCGGGAAAGGAAAACTTCATATGCCCATTACAACTTTCAAAAGAGGTGGGGCTAGCCATGCTTTGCTTCTACAGTACGTATCGTGTGTGCTATCTAATTCCACGTACAATGATAGAATAGATAGATAGTGAAGACCTTTTTGCATGTGCCAAATGCTAGAAGTCTATGGTCTTAGACTTGCCTATTATTTCGCACTTGGGGTTAAGAGAGATTTCTTACATTTGGGGTCCAAAAAGTCTTGGCCGCATTTATATGCCATGTCGACCAAACTGAAGTCTCTCCAAAATGAGCATTTTGATGATCATGACGAACCCAGGTGTTGAAATGAAAAGGTCTCGGAGAAGTGAGGTCCGGCGGTACAACAAATCCGAGGTTCCCCGGCTCCGGTGGACACCTGAGCTCCACGATCATTTCGTCGGGGTCGTGGAGCGGCTCGGGGGAAAATACAGTAAGCTTCCCGACTGTGATCTTGTCTATATGAGATGGACTCCCCGGGAGAGGACATCATACGCATGATCAAATCTTTGGTTTGGGGGACATAAACTGAAAAGATGCGATTTGGTTTCTTTTTGTGAGTGCTTCTGCGTGAGAGAGAGATGTATATAATGATTTTTGCTTTTATCTTTTCCTTCGAGCAGATGCGACACCGAAGCGAATTTTGCAGATGATGAGCGTGGAAGGACTGAAAATTTCTCATGTCAAGAGCCACCTTCAGGTATAGATTCTCTGGTTTGCACGTTCTTTGAAAGAGGAAAAGGAGGTAATAGAGTCATAAAGAGCCACGAGATCAGGGAAAAATAAGTTTCATCAACTGTAAAGTGATTACCGATATAAGAACTTTAGGGTTCTAGATAATTAATCATTCTCTCAACTGGTATCAGAAAGTAAGCGGACCTGATTCCTCTGTATACTTTCTTCTTTCGCCCCGAGATTGTGTCGGATCTTTTTGCTTATTAGTTTTCTGAAATTTTTTAGACTGCAAACGAAGGATGCATCACTTTCGAGCAGATAAGAAAACCCTAGGGAGAGCTCATCATGTACTGCAACAGTTGTTTCCCTGACCTACATGTTTTCTGTTTCCTCTTTCGTTTAGATACAATACATGTTCTACTCACCACATCCAATTTTGGCAATACTTACAAATTGACCTTCAATAACAGGTAGAACTTGACTGCATGAGTGGATCAATTTCATATTCTTTGCGCTGACACTTAAAAAATCGGAAACAAATGCAACCATTTTCTGGTTAATTATATATATATTTATATATTCTAGTAATTATATTAATCTTTCGTCAGAAGCCCTTCACAATGCCCGATTTTCATCTCAAACATTGCAAGTGGATAAAGAGTTAGTACTGCCAGAGAGATAACAAATATTAATTTCCAAGACTTAATGTATCGTATAATGTACGAAACCCTATTTTTTCTTGAATTTGCATCACAAGAAGGCATGACTTATGGTCAGCATTACGGGTATATATGGTTATGTAAGTTTTTGGGAGCCAATATCAATAATGTTTCGTATTCTAGCTAGTATTCACACGCCCCAATTGCAACTGGTTCTAGCCTCATTGCCTCAATTTCCCCCTTGTACACTCTTCGTATGGATATAATTTGTGGACATCTTCTCTACAATCTGATAGTAGTCTACTCACTAAATTAGTGAACTTTATAACGTTGATGAAGCACGAAAAGAAGAGGAATTCTTTCTTGGTCCCACAAATAGTATTTACAATTGTTGGTCTGTAGTTTATCTAATGTTTGATATATTTTGTTGTGATGTTAAGTTTGCTATTCTGAGCGATGAGGTGATGTCCAGACCAACTTTCGTGCATTTAAGATATTATGTTTAGAACAAACTAAATAATGCAATCGCACACATAGAAGTATAGAAATAACTTGGGTATGCTATGCTATGTAAATTTATGCTGCACATAGCATAATTCACTTCTTTACAATGTACTATCTTTTCGGATATACTAAATTTGTTTAAATAATTTGAATGTTTTTTTATTTCCCTCTTTTATCTTACTGAAACTTGAATGCTCTAACAAATTACAAGCTTTCTGGCTTTCTTTGATTGTGGAACTTTCGATATCTTGCAAATCTTTCAAGTGTATTCATCTATATATGTTACGAAAACGTTGCGAAATACATAAAGAGAATCGTCGCTCGTTATCCATTATGAAAGCCATGTTGGAGAATTCCTTATAAACACAAGAGTTCTTTAATAATGCGGTATCAAAGTACGAAGCTCATAGTTGCTGACCAAGGTTAACGTAAATATTTATCTGTCGTGCCTCCAAAATCTGAGCACCCCCTGATATTTTTAGAACTAGCAAATTGTGAGAATTCCTGGTGTGGACTCATCTTTAACATTGCTCACACGATAGATGACTTGTTGATGACATTTTGTATCCATTGTGAGCTTCACCGTGTATTTTTGTATAAAGAAAAGGGTTTTGGCAGAAAGTAGTAATACCTGGCGGTCACCTTGAGTTATATTGTGGGTCCAAAACTTGTGAGATTAATGTGATCTGGTCATATTTGATGTAGATTAAGATCGTCTGTGAGTTCATATGGATGACTAGTAAGATCGGTTTTCATTTGGTACAAATCGAAATCGTCCTGAGAGCATATATCCAATGACTCTGTCTTCAAATACATAATGAAAAAATTAATGGGGATGCAGATGTACAGAAGTTCAAAGGATGGTAGCACAATGGCTAACGAGGTCCTTTGGCCATGGGAAGGTTCTCATGTTCCCAGAGCAAGTCACCAAGAAAATGACGAGCCTCAAATCATCCGCACCAACGGGTCAGCCTCTGTCTTTGTTTTAATCAGTGTTATCATTTCCACTTAATTATGTCTCCCTTCTTCCAAAATCAAATGCTAGGTGCATGCATGTGTTCATTGCTGGACTTTGCTCCATGTGCTCAGTCTTATGCACGGGTTACAAAGAATCTTTAGCCTTTTTTAAAACATGGTCCCCCGATGGGTAGAACCCGCCCTTTCTTTTTTAAAAATTATCTCTAACGGATAACTATGTCCATCATCAAAAACTTTATTAAGGAGATAATACATGTTACTCAATTATATAGACTTGCGAACGTATAATGTGGTTACAAGCATCTTATTAATTTTTTAAAACTTAGCTAAAGCACGTCATATTTGCTTAGTAAATTAGGAATGAACCCAGGGAACAAAAAAGAAAACAAAACAAAAAGTACTACAAATATAAAATTAATAAATCTGAAAAAAAAATATTCATATCAGTGTTGGTCATGGTCATACCACATCAAATAGTCACATTGGCCAGCTCATATCCCCATTAATGATTTTCGATCAGAATTGATTGAAATGACTAAATTGGTAAATTTTCAAAATGTTTAAGACAAATTAACATAATTGAAATACTTATACCTGAATTGCCAAAACTTCAAAATATTTATGACTAGATTAATACAATTGAAAGATTTAAAACTAAATTGATAGCCGTATAATAGGTTTGAGTCCTTGGATAATTATTTGCCTATATATCTTTCCAAATTGACTAACATTTTGCCCTAACGGTGCACTAGAGGGTAGGTAGTGAATATTTAGGGGCGTGACACAACTCTTTCTAAGGATACGTGCTTAGCGATGTGAGATTATGGAAGCCGATGAAATAACAAAATAATCGCGATTGGACAATCATTATTTGGGAATATATGGCAAAACCTACACACGCTCGCTTAAAAAGCCGTATACCTAAATTACTTTTATACTAAAGAATGTTAGAACATGAAAGGAACTCCAATTAATTTGATGATAGTATTAGGGTACACGTACATGGTTAAAGATAACCTATATAACCAAGTTAACATATGAAACGTAATAAAGAGAATCACGCTAATATTATTGATGACTATGTGATTATTGGAAATAATTAAGCCAAATAGTACTTTATAATATTACCGTGTTAATGTTCTAGTTATAAGGAAAATTATCAAAAAAGTCATAAATCTATTGTATGGAGACCAATTGTAATCCTAAACATTTCAATTATGTCAATTTAGTCTTAAACATTTTGAATATTTTCTAATTTAGACCTAAACATTTTAGTTATGTCAATTTAGTCATTAACCCTTTAATGATCTGCCAATTTAATCCTAAACTTTTTGTTGATTGGCCAATTTAGTCATTTCAGCCTAATATCCAAACAAATTTGGACTAAATTCACACACAAAAGAAAGGTTTAGGACTATATTGGTAATTCATTAAAAATTTTAAAACTAAATGATATAATCGAAAAGTTTAGAATTAAATTGACAGCCGTAAAATAAGTTTTTGACTTTTTGGATAATTATCCTTCTAATATCATACCATACAAGGTGTGCATGAGTATCATTTATAGATATGTCAAGTGTGAAACTTCTATTCCAATCGGAAGAATCGAGTAAAAATAGGATTAAGATATGAGTGGATTTTGCATTTTCAAAATGAATATGGTGGCATGAGATGCATAGATCGGTAAGACCATGTATTGATTATTTTGATACATTTGAAGTTATTGAAACACCCTTTAACTCTAAAAAGCTTAATCTATTAGAATGCAGTGCGGGATATATTTTATATCTTACCAAGTACTGTAATAGTATCTAACTCATAATTAGATCATCTCTGTTTATCAATTGCTGCTGAGGATACCAGGTTTGTATTGAACTCATCAATAACTTAGCTCAAGAAAGGCCAGTTTACTCTCTGCAGGGTGGTGGATACAGAATGCTATGGATTGCCCTTGCAGACAAAGAAAGTCGATGATGATGAATACGAGGTTGTAGCTTGTTTCCTCATATACGACAACCCGCGTTGATAATCTTTCATTATTATGCAGAAGGCTAATCTTTCGCTGCTTTTGCTATGCAGGAGGCACAGACGTCAAGGGAAGAGGATGATGGTGAGCTAAGCGAGAATTGCGAGCTCTCACTATCGTTCAATTCCTCCGTGACGATGCAATGTGTAGCGGCAGAAGATAAAGAGCCATCATGGCCGTTGATGGTCGATAATCACATCTTCCAGTTCAGTTCTGACGGCGGCAATCATCCTCCCGAAACCGGCCACTTGAACTTGGACCTAAATATGTGAACAAATAGGGTTTCACGCCTCTCCTTACCAGTCTCAGTTAGTGTTAGAAGGATATAGGCATTATATTGAGACTTTTAGCTCTCATGTTAATAATCCTTTCGAGACTATTGGCCTTTATATCGAGTGGTGGATTTATTATTTAGCTAATGTTACTTCCGTTCCGGTATTTCCTGTTGTATGTATGGGGACACCCAGGGTTACTCCTATTTACTGATGGACAAAAGAAGTTCTATTTGCTCCATCTCGACGTCAAATCATTCAATTTCATCATGTCTCAGTAACATGCTCTGATCTTGTCTTCGGACGGGCAAAAAATAAAGCAGCAGTGTGGTACCGCATTCAAGCCATCGGGACTGAACTCGAGAGTTCAGGAATTCAGGTCCGATCTCATCTTCAGGCCTAAACGTTTCATTCTGGGGAACTATAAATGGGAATTATATCTGGAGAGAAGCAATTGAAAAAGCCGGCGCCAATACTCCGAAATCGCAAAATCTTAAGATGAGCCTTGATTGGTACTGAACCTGAACGGGAATACATACAATGTAGGTGGTCTCTTAACCTCGACCAAATCGATGTCCACATAATCTGATCGAAATGCAGATTCGACCAAATCGATGTCCACATAATCTGATCGAAATGCAGATTCGACCAAATCGATGTCCACATAATCTGATCGAAATGCAGATTCGCAGAGCCATAATTTCCACAGGGTCAATTCTTTTTTTTTTTTTTGGTAAACGTGTCATTAGATGAAGGCAGAAGAACTCACCAGTAATTGCATTCATCTCCAGCAAATTCATCTCTATTCATATTCAAATAAATAACCACTTTACACTCTATATACATCTAATTTAGGAATGGAGCTCAGGATGCAACCAAATGATAAAACTTCAGACACTGGAGATGCTTTCACAAAAGCCCATTTTCCGAATTTTCCCATCTAACCTATGGGTTCCTGAACCTTTTTTGTCTTTCCCTCACTTTTTTACACAAGGGAAAGTCAAACATGAGTTGGATCAACTATTTCTCTCTACCAGGTAGACCGCAGAATACCTTAACACCTTTTACTGCCTCTTTGCTATAGTTTTCTTCAATCCCTTGATGATCTTTCCAAACCACAGTAAGTTCATCACAGTTAGTGCCAATGGTACTCCAAAAACCAAGAGTTTCCCAAACGTATGTATCTGGTTGACCTGCACAGAGACAAACTATCTAGACTGATAAATAGTTCACAACCAAGACCAAGACCAGCACTATAAATATAACCAAGACCACATCCCAGTCCACAACCAAGACTGGGTATAGCACATCCCAGTCCACAACCAAGACCAGCACTATAAATATAACATACCGAGTTCTCAATGAGAGAATAATAAAATAAACAAAAGGAAAGCTAAACCATGTTATCCACCAAGATATTTACGTGCAAATGTAAAGCTCTTCAAGCCAATAATTTTCCACAGAGAAGACCGACCTGGGTCATTATTGATAATGAAACTTAACAGATGAAGACTATGAGAGGTTATTACCTGGTCTAAGTGCAAGTAGACATGGTAAAACAAGTAGAAAAACAGGAGAATTCTGGCGACCTGCACGGATGTAATGAGCAGCAGAGAAGGTCAAACGATTATGAGATGCATAAAAGTTACTGCAGCTAACAGAAACGCTTTGACAATAACAGACAGAAGTAGTGTGTAGTTACCAGCCAAGATAAGAATATGACAACACCATTGATAAGATATGCTTTAGACTTCTTCATTCCAACTGTGTCGAGGTACCTGAACCAAAAAAGTAAAAATCATCATATAAGTGAAAAAAGGCTAGAAGCATTTATCAAATTCCCATTGTTCCAAATACCATCTCAAATTGATTCCAGGAGTTGTCGTCTCAGAGATAAGAACCATAAATGTGTAGAGTTGTCCCTCACTGGTTAACATAGCATATGCCAATGATACTATTGATAGGAGATGATGAATTACCTGTGACAGACAGCACCAATTTTTCTTTTAGAGCAATAAAATAGTCAAAACCCAAGAATTTCTTCATACATAACAAAATTGTAACAATGACAGAGTTATGAGACTCTCGACACAAATCTGCATCCACCCAGAAGCAGAATATGGTTGACACCAACTTTGGGAGTTTCACAATGAAACATGTAGAGCACTGAAAACACTCAGAAGTCCTATATGACTTTTACCTAACTTAAGAAGACAGTGTACTTACATACTCCATGCCACCAAGCGACGGATAAAACCAGAATATCATCCCAAGGTCGGTGAGAAAGTATCCAACAGAAACCTGCAAGTAGATCCACAATAAAGCAACACAGTAGCACTTCAATATTGAATTTAAAAGAATTGCAGTAAATCTTGCAGGGGTGGATATAATTCAAAATGGCTACGTCTATAGTTTTTATTACTGTATTGACAATACAACGGGACTGCATAGCATTCACTCCAAAGTACATGACAGTCGCAAAGTGAACCTATTATCAGCCATTTGTGAATGATTTCCTCTTCCGTATGGTAAATCTTATTGTATAAATGATTTCCACAGTGCAGAAAAACAAGATAGAGAGGTAACTGTACTAAAGTGAGAAGCCTACAAAAGAGAATACCCATAAAAATGCGGAAAGAGAAAAAAGAAAGTAATCAACTTGAAAGGCTACCGACAGGCTTCCCTTTCTACAGTCGTAAGATAGTATGGTATAATTCTAGCAACGGCAAATTTTATGGTCAAACCAAAAGCAAAACATATAATAAGAGAGTATCCATAAGCAAAGCACAACTATAGAAAAAAAATGCCACAGATATCCAACGTTAACATTAAGGATCAAAGATTGAATGCACTAAGCTTAAATTAATTTATTTCCTCACAAGCTTTTAGTTACTGTAAATTCTAAAGCTCTAATTTCATCCAAAGATCTTTCACTTTGCATCAAAGAAAACCTAAACCGGTTACATAGTCTCAAGAATTGAAGCGCTGCCTTATATTCTTAACCAAAACCTGGGAAGCTAACAAAAGAATAGAGCACATATTTAGGCATCTAGAAGACTGTAACTTGATTTCAGGAAAAAGAAAAAGAAAACTCTATAACTTGACATCGATACCCTAAAACTTTGAAGGCATAGGCTACCAGTAGGCATCCAAAATATGCTGTCCTCTACACTTGCCACACAGAGAAATACTACCTAATCCTCTTGGATCAACTAACAACATGACGCACTGAGTTTTTTCCCCTGCTAGGTAAGAACTAGAAAGTTTTGGGACAAAATAATGGGAGTGGAACCTGAGACTTTCCTCAATTCTTTATAAGGATACACTATCAGTAGATCAAACATCTGTTTCATCTGTCAATACCAGTACCAAAGAGGAGACTACAACATCACTTACACATATTTAAGCTATGGAAGAAATGACGTAGCCAATAATAAACTCAAACAGCAAAAAAGTTTGAAGAGGTAAAACACTCAAGGCATCCTCACCCCTAGTATGGAGGTGGATAACGAGGAACTTCGAAATGTAATGAGGTCGTTAAGTTGGTAATCAGTATATAAATCTGACCAGAAAACCAAATATAACGACAGAGCAGTGATGAAAATCGCATGAGTAGTTGATATGGCCCTGCAAGAATCAAACATATGAGAAACTCCATGTTATGAAATATAAAGGAAAAAGGTTGAAAGAAGGAAATTATTCGATCACCGATTATTCCACTCGACCCGCTTCATGTAAGAAAGGCTTGGATAGCTCTTAAAATTCAGCGCACTAATCAACTGTGTGAGGTCATAGACCTAAATTGAACAATCAAAACAGAACCATATTAAAAAAGAACAAAAGATAAATAATCAAAAAGAAATTCGCCACTTTGACGACTTTCTTTGCTTACAGGCAGAAAAACTAGTATGATAATAACTATAATGCAGGAAGCAACATGATCAGACTATTAATTCACATGCCCCACATGGCAATAATAGTAAAGGAAATTGTGAACCTACCATTTTGCAAGCAAAAATCCCACCAACAACAGATGTGTAAGGAATGAAAGGATCTGCAAGCATATACTCCTTCAGCAGATGTTCAGCCTGATTTTGGTAATAACTAACTGCCATTGCTCTGCTTTTTCTGTCCAGAAACACGTCAAATTCTGTGTCGACTATACTATCTCTGCTGTTTTTATCCTCTTTATTTATGGTTCTCTAAGAATTTAAAGAAAAAGAAGCAGATCAGTGACAAAGGAGAAACAGCAATCAGAAGTCACTTAGATAAGAAGCTGATTAAAGTTCGGGACCAACAAGATCAACTAACAAGAAAAGTATTTATTAAACGATTTCTTCACAAGATATTTCAGGCATCATATGCTGGCCTTGTTTCCATCTAGAGTATCTTCATTCCTTGGAAAAGCAACAGCAAGTTAAAGACACGAAACTATTGACAATTGAAATTAGGATTCCATTGCCAGTATAAGAAAGTTACTAAAATATTCACCTTTGGATGATTGTGTCCTTGGAGAGAATCATGTAGCTAAATCCTTCCATATGTCAATCACCCAATGATGAATATATAACTCAGTTTTTTCACTAGCAATCAACCTAACAAAGATCTGTGAAATTATTGATAGAATGATTCCACACATTGCAAAAGAAGCAGAGAAAGTGCTACCATCAGAGATTTGCAAAAGTTCCAGACAAACCAGTTGAGCTTCTTTTTAATGATAGTTCACAATTATTTATATTGCTGGTAAATTCTTGAACTCAGGGAAGATATATGACATTATATTAGAGCCCATTTTTATTTCCGGAGTTCAAAATCCTTTCTTCTCTTTTGTCATTTTTTCTATTTGATTCCTGTTTGTGCTTGTTCTATCAGCCAGATCTTTCATTTTTCTGTCAATGGAATAATCTGTCCAATCCAAAAATCGAATTTGAATGGACGATTCGTGAATCATCCGATTACTGATTATCCCATCTTTTGATTAACTAATAACAAGCCGCAAAGTGAAAGGCAAAACATGGTGACAATTAACAAGGTTGCGTCCTCTCAGAAGATTAGAAAAAATCAACCATAAAAGTATAATGCTTGAAGTGACCAATTTGAACTACTCATCAATTGCAGCCAGAAAAAAAAAAAAAGTTCTCGTCTCAGTCTGCAGTAAGATGCTTCCAAAACTGATAAATGAATGCATCCTTGTTCCGAGGATATTATTCAATTACAGAAAGAGAAGCAAACTCAGACCAACACTTCAAGCTTTAAACAACCCCCCCCCCCCCAGCGTGGCGACGGCAGGTGCCCCCCTCTTTTCTTTTCCCTCCTCTTACCGGGAAAAAAAAAAAAACAGCTCTGAAAGGCACGAAACTTGACATCTAATACACGCATGGTTCAATACTCAGAAAATAAGGAACAGCAAGCACACCACATTATCCCTTCAAAAGCCGATAATCCGTATCGTAAACCCCGGAACCTTGCATGAATGTCTACTGTCATGATCATCGACTCGTTACAGAGCAAATCCAATGTGACCACGACCCTTACAGAGCGAATCGATACGACTAGCGACACTCACGACCACAAGACGCCCATCCAAATGCCAAAAAGAAAACCCCATCTCATGTCACCGATGACACACACACACACACACACACACACACACACACACACAGAGAAAAACAAAAGCTTCTTCGGGTTCCACCCGGTTCCAGAACGCGAAATTTCAAAACGACAGCCCAACAAGCAAGAGGCTGTTCAGAAACCATGCAAGGGAGACCACAAACGATCGCAGAGAACATCAAGCACGGACCTCCTTGGCAAACCCATCGGCGATGGAACGAACCTCAAAACGACGCGACCGCAACGCACGAACCAACAAGTCGCCCGCGGAGGAAAGAAGATCCTGCTTACGATCGGGCTCACCCGCTACGGGAGAAGTTCGACCGGAGGACCGAGGGGCGATCGTCGAGCGAGGGAGGAGAAGACTCTCGCAAGTTCCGACGAGCGAAGCTTCTAGGGAGTGTGCACACGCAACCCACCATGAACCAATGCCTTCCTTCCTCCCTTCCTCCCTTCTTTTTACGTTCTCTTTCCAGAAGAAGCAATCAACTGAAACCCCCGAAATTGTTTAATAAATGGCATGAGGGCAGAGGTGACGTGGCGGTCAAACGCGTGGCGTCAACGTCAGAGTGGCCAATCAGAGACGACAATGGACTGATCGACAGTGTGTGTGGGGCCCTTCCGATTTCTCGAATTAATTACTAACAAATGAGGCATGAACAATTCAGCCCGATGTTCTATTTCCTGGATTTCATGTATCCGACGGTATACTTGATGTAAATTTTCCTCTTGACCCCGTGAGAAAATCCCCTTACATCTATCCTTACATCTATCCCCAGCCGTCCGATTATCGAAATTTTGCAAATTTTGAATTTTTTTGAATTTTTTTTTCAGCCGTTCGATTCATATCAGACGGCTATAGGGAAAATAAAGTCACCCCTATTATTTTCCGTGCCATGACGGGGATTCGTTTCAATGAGAAAGTGCTATCATGTTTGAAGCGAGGCATGAATATGATTTTTGGTCAACTAATATTTCAAGAGCTACGCCCAACGGACGGTTCGAGTAATCTCCTGACTTGTCGGAAAATGTCGTAAATGTTACTTCGTTCCGAGGTTTTCTTCCGTGCCCACACCCTACGTCCGGGCGGTTGGGAAAAAGGGGGGAAGCCGTGAGATTAGGCTGTTAAGGAAGTCAAAGAGACGAGGACGGGGTTGTTGCGGTCGCACGGGTTAGGGTTAGGGGCCGATTAAGGTTTCGCGAACACTAACATCGGAATCGATTGGGCCAAAGAATGTAGGACGATTGAGATTTGCTTGTTGAAAGCAGTCGAGAGGACCACCCTAACAGGGGGGCGTCGCTATGTTCCAACAAAGATTGAACGAAACCTTGGAAAGGGTAAATTCGCCCCGGGGACATCTGAAACAGTACGTGGGAATCGACGGTCGGGATCGAATATAGGACGGACTATGTGGACGGGAAACATTTGATGGCCGTTGGTTGTCGTCATAAGTCGCGAAATGTTTGCGAAAAGAAAGAACGAGATTATGGTCGTCACTTGCGACCGCTAGTTTATCTCTCTAGCTTCAAGTCTTTGCTATGCTTCAATCCCTTTCGTGGCAAATTGAAGTTATCTACCTATTTTTGAGAAGGCCTTACTAATTATAAACAGACATATGCTTTGCCGGATGTTTTGGTAAGCAAACTGTGCTCATTAGGTGGATTGGTTGGTGGGCTACGCAGAAAGAAAGGACTTCTCTGTTTCTGTATGCGAACAATTCAGTGCATTCCAACAGTCTTCTGCGAGATACGTGACCAGTTTATGATGTTGACGCTGTTGTAGCAGCAATGAGGTCGGTAGAATGCTTTACCAACCATTGATCGCGTGAGAGTTGCATGATCAATGACTACATCGACCGAGGTCCAGTCAAGTCTCATCCGTTCGTTATGCGTATGCTGTTGATATGAAGGGATCCATTCGATGCACAATCCCAGAGTACGGGTAATACTCTGCTTGAGAAGGGAGGTGGGAATTGACATGCACGAGTTTTCTTCCTCGTGGAAATACCAGCATCGCGCATGGAATCACCAGGTTCAAGATCAAAATTCCATATGATTCAGCTAGACCTGGACGCTGAAAGTTTCTATTATTACAGGACATCCGACAAATTCTTCCTACAAGTAACGATACATCCGAAATGCCAATCCATGGAGGACATGGACTCCATCCTTTTATGACGTAATTTGGCTCATATGAGGACAACGGCTAGAACCACTATTTCTCTTCTCCAGTCATTGATATTTCCTACATAATATAAAGGGCAAGCACTGTGTTGCAAGGCACGTCCGGAGTTGCCGCGTTACCACATAGGCAAGGCTTCCGCTCCCCCAAAAGAATGCTCCCAGATTCTTGCAAATTCTCAAGATGAACCAGCAAGAGAAGTTCACTTTTTCTTGATCCTTTGTTTCGGAGAACATGAGGATGACGAAGCGGAGAACCGACCTGATCTCTTGTTCTCGTCCATGTCCTTGCAAACGGCCTTCTGGACCTCTTCCTTCAATTCCATGAAACGCATCTTTTTACTTCTCTTCTCTTCAGGTGTGCCCTTTTCAAGGAAGAAATCGTCGGGAATGTGGTCCAGAAAGTTGTCGAGAACTTCTGAGCAATGAGGGAAATATCGACGACCCATTTCCACTGCAGTCACAGTAATTTCAATAAGCCGTCGATGTTAGAATGACTAACGACCTTATTTAGTTATAGGAATCAGCAGATTAGAATTTCCAGATTGTTCCAAGGCCTCTAGTCCGGTCCACACCTACATCATCCCACTGAATACAAACATAATCCTTCAATGTTCGGATGTCTCAGGTAAAAAGACTAGTGCAGAAGCTTTTAGTGTGCTTTACTGCAAAGCACAACAGATGTCTATCAGCATTAGTGACATCTTACAAACTAAAAGCCACAAGCTAGAGAAATGCTTTGGGCTCCTTATGTTTGTAAGATGTGGATATACACATCTGTGTGAGCATGTACACTGAATTCCAAATCATTTGCGTACATCATCCAGGGATTATCAAGAGTCCGATCCATAAAAAATAAACTTGAACGAAGACATCTTGAGTATGCCTAAAATGTGAGAAATTTCATTGTCAGCAATGGTGGCTTTTTTAATATAATATCTCATTATGTAATGGTAGTGGTGCAATAACATGTCAACCTAGGGACAGGTGAGTGAGACTATAAGTCGAGATGAAAAGCACAGTACCGTTAGCAAGACCAAAATCACGCAGTTTCGTTTCAATACGTGTTAAATTGGCAAATGGCCTTAGCCTTAATGGAACAATGACAACCCAAGAAACAAGATTGGCTGACATTGGAAGTGCCATGGGATTACACCGCCAGTAGAGGCAGGGGAAATGAGGAGGGCTATTCTATCAACAGAGAGACAACCAAAAGAGTTTGGCTTCCAACAGTTGCATTGATTTTTGAAAGTTATTTGCCAAATTATCAGCGAGAGCTTCACTAGTCCACCAAGACCACTCGACAGTTGCTCTAGATAACGTCATTCAGGAAACAAAGATAGTAGACATTTTCTCTAGGCTCTATATGACTCGACAGATTCGTGCGTTCATGCAAACTCAGAACGTAAAAGGTCATAAATCGATAAACCAGTCCATACCTGTTTTACGCAGTACTTGAAGCTTCAATTGGAGTCCGTTAGCATGGAAAGCAGGGGCTTCATTCAAATTGACATTCTTGAAATCCCCCTTCAAGCTTTTAGATGCTAAACCTTTATACAGTGAGGTCCACTCCGCATCTGCAATCTCCATAGCTAGCTTGGCTTCAGCTGGAAAAAACGTCCCAGCAAATGCCACTGCCACAATCAAAGCAAGCAGTGATCAAAACAAGGTAGATACAACATCCAGTATTCTCTCAAATAACCAATTCCATATTTGCAAACCGATGACGTGGATGCCTGCACAATGAATTTCACAACCAGAAGACTGTAGCATAGGTTCCAAAGTGTCGATGGAATTAGTGTTGGCCACACATGCAATCTCAAAGAGAAATGTTCTTTGAGCAATCTTGGATGATATGAGTAGCTTTTCTCGTACAAATTTGTGAAGGAATTATCCAGCTGCTACTGATCAGAAACAGGAAAATGCTTGGGATCACAACAAGTGAGTGGCATAGTGAAGCGCAAAATTCCCTCAATAAGATGGTTCCATTAAGTTGATGGCAACGATATTGACCCCATGTTTGAGTACACACCTTATTCTTTTGTGAAGTTAGTGGATGCAATTTATGCACCTCATATATACCCGCACAAGGCAATATTCCTCAACATCCAAAAAGGAAAGCAAAGTGTGCCAAATAAATAAAGACCAACTAGAGAAAAAATAGCAAAAGATTCTGTACTCGAATTTACCTCTGCTAACCAGGTAGTCGAGCCTCACCCTGTCATCATCTGTCGCATCTGGTGAATTTGACATGTATCCAACCATTGAAATATGTTGAGTCTCCCTTTCAAGGACATCAATGCATATTCGGTCTTTGTTAGATTCCTGCCCCTGTTTTGTCTCCTGGTTATAATCTTTGGGCCTCGTCGATCTCCGACAAATTGTGACAGCTGTTTGACCATCTGGAGTACATTCCATTGCACAGGCACCCTTATTCAGCAGAGCTATTAAAATAGAGGGTGCCTTACGTCTTGCAGCCACATGAAGTGCTGTGTATCCTCGAGAATCCTTGAGGTGAACATTAGCCAATCCTAGACCAAGCACCTCTTTGAAAACCTTGGGATCACAGTAAGCAGAGGCATAATGAAGAGCATAAGCATCATTTATAGTGACATTCGATTCATTTAGGAGACGCCTGACCAATTCAACGTCATCAGAGTCCAAAGCCCTGTGAACCTGCTTGATTTTCTTTTCCAGCAAGGGATTCGCTTCAGCAACCAATGGTTCTGCAGCCTCACCAAATTCATCACATTGTGCTTTTAATTTAGCATAAATCTCGGGACGAAGCTCCCTTTCTAACAGAATACTGTCCATATCAGATCTTGCAACTCTTTTGATGCAGCATGAGAGAAGATCGTTCAACTGGAAATCGAAAGCAACCACAAGTATGGGGATGACATCTTCCACAGCGGCCTTCTCAACTAAGTCGAAAAGACGACGCTGCAAGAATATGGGTCGATTAAGCTTTAATTAGATCTGCTAACAAACTAAAGGCAAAAATATTTCTAGAAACAAAAATATCTTATAAATTCTGAATCAATATTCAGCATTTGCCCTTACTTTCCTATTCCAGCCTGCCACTTGAAACTAGAGATTAACGTACAGATTTCAGCGCAGCTTTTGTGAATAAATTTTCACATTCACCTAGTGTTCCTTAAGTCAATCTTCCATCCAGTCTAGCCACATACCCAAGATCATCCTTACTAATTTGCAATTAGGCCCTACATAAATTACCAGAAGATCTCGACATGGAATTAACTTTTGTATAGAAGCTGCTAAGGAGCAGCCTGTTTCCAGATCAATAAGGTATATTTGCAACAGCAATTTTATCCAGGCAGCAAAAGTAAAAAATCAATCCAGACGCATGAAGTACCTGAATAAGCATCACGAACTCCTTTATCTGAAAAGTGGCTGAGGCATACAGCAACTCTACGGCATAATTAACAGCAGGGAGGCACACGTCATGCATGCAACTGCTGTCCACGCATGTTGACACATCCCCTGGAAATGGCTTGAGCTTTCCCGTATATATGTAACTCAACAAAGCATTAAAAGCCTCATATCCAACATGACCCTTGCTTACCAAGTCCGACATGAAATACCTCAGTTTTCCTTCCCTTGCATTATCGTTGTTTCCCTTCTTGAAAAGCTCGTGAAAAAACCAACTCCGAGCTGCCAACAAGCACCTGTGGACTCCCACAGAGATGCCCTCGACCACTATTTCCACGTCACTGTAGTTGTAATCGACATCAACCAGTAGCTTGTCGAGACAATTGCTGAGCTTGCTCAAACTCACAAGATCAAGATTATAGCCTGACTCTAGACTCATGGCAGGAACCGAAGCGTCATGATCGGTAGACCCATTTGACAAATAAGATGACGACGAAGACAATTCATACCCATTTTCCATTCCTCTAAAGACAAGTCTTCAGTAATTCACTCCATCCAGCAATCTCAATACATCCAAATCTCGTGATCGTTAGCCCCAAACGCCAAGAAGGGTATCCTTATGAGAACCTCTCGGAGACACTAAACAAACCCAGACGATGATAATATCTGCCCAAATTCTCCAGCGATCACAGACGTCGAAAGAATCAGCGACAGACCCTTTGTCCCAATGAATCTCTTCAACAACTTAAAATGATCATCCGTTCATCGAAAGGAAAAGACAAGAAGTAACAAGACCATCGGAGCTCGAATCACCTCCTGAAGCAACTCCTCACACTCGGCGCGCAACAAAGAAGGGAGTCAGACCCTCCACAAAAACCCGGCGCTTCGAAACGTAAAGACCGGTTCGGGTGAAGGCTCAGACGGAGGGGCGCAGGAGGACCTCGGAGACCCCGAGATCGCAAGGATCGACGGGTGCAAGCACGTTGTCAAGGGCGCGAGCACGAGTGGAGTGTGCGGATGGGGAAAGGAGCAGTTAGAGAGATGGCGGCGGGGGTGATTGCGAAAGCAGGAGGAAGTCAAGAGAAGAAGAGGATGATGATGAAGACGGGGAGGAAGCGAGAGAATATGTGGGGTTGGGTGGCAGTTTCCTTCGCCCTTCCAGCTCTGTTCCAAACGCGGTTGACTCAGGATAAGAAGAAGCCGACTTCGCCATCTCTTAGCTCGTAAACAAAGATTTGGACGACCGATCAGCACCATCTCTTGTCGAATCAAGGGTCGCACAGAAATTGATAATTCCACCAATCGCCTGTGAATATGAATTTTTCTAAGATATGATTTCTAAATGTTATTATTATATATAATGCAATCTCTATAATTTTAATTTATTCAATATAATCTCTTAAATATTTTTGCATAATTCAAAAATTATATTGAACTAATCAGAAATCTAATAACCATATTATATATTGAGTTAAAGTTCGAGGATTGCATTTGGTAAATTAATAATTATTAATCACACTATACATTCCGTCAAAATCTAAATATTATTTTTGTTATTTAAGAAAAAAAAACCTATTATAAATTTCATGCTGCTATGGTGGGCAAGTTAAGAAAACGAGTTACGCGCAACTCGAAAAAGGTAAATTCATTTGAGATATTTATACTGTATACGAATACTTAATCAATTCAATTTTAAGATGTGTGTATGTAGAGATTGTGAAATTGAAATGAACGTTGAAAGCATGTATTCGGGTCCTAACATTACTAAAGTCGATCAACTTTATAGACATCGTGCAGCGAATCGACTCGTCTCTTACATCACAAACGCGAACGGTCGTTTCGTATTTACAACGATTTCGGCCTGTCCAGACAATTTCACTGTCGTTTTGTTCGATAGCTTCTGCACTTCAGCCCGAACCCGCCCCTGGACGATCACTGCCGTTGAACCATCCGACGGACGAACATAATTCACTCTTCACGCGCGGCGCTGCCGCCCCACCGGCCCTCGCGAACGGCGGCTACGAACGCCTCCGCCTCCGCCCCCCCTGCCCCCGCCCCGCCCTCCCCTCCCCTCGTCGTGTCCACCACCAGCCTCGGGACGCCGCCGAGGTCGTACTCTGTGCACCCGCCGTACGCCTCCAGGAGCCTCTCCATGTCCCGCCACGTGGTCGGCTTGTGCCAGCTCCCCCCGTCGAGCCGCGCCTCCAGCCGCCGCCGCCACTCGGCCTCGTCGCCCGGCTTGCACTCGACGACCGCGACCCGGGCCCCGTGGGACGACGCCAGCCGGACCAGGCGGTCCAGGTGGGTGCGGCGGGAGAGGGGCGAGTCGATGACGACGGAGAGGCCGTTGGAGAGCTGGGTGGCGGCGACGGCGAAGACGACGTCGTAGGCGAGGTCGTTGAGGAGGCTTTGCGGCGGCTCGTGTCGCTGCTGGAGGGCGAAGGTGCAGTCGCGGACGTCGTCCTTGTCGAGGAGGGGGATCTTGAGGGCGGAGGACAAGGCGCGAGCGAGGGTGGACTTGCCGGTGCCTGGGTGGCCTTTCATGGCTACGATAATTGGGGTGCTGGGTCTGCGATTTTCTTGCTCCTCCGCCATCTTCTTACTGGCTTTTGATGGTGGTGCTTGTGAAGGTCAAGAAGTGAGCTTGATCATGGATTTGGATAAGAACGATCGGGGTTCACAGGCGAGAGTCAAGAGTGATGTGGATCGCTAGGAACGAAGTCAAAACAGAGAATGAAGTATTTCTACAGAAGATCTAGTTTATCTTCATATTCCAAGGGAAAAAGAATATTTCATCTCGCTTACAAGAGGACGCTTCTCTCTGGGATCGACTTCCACTTCGAGAGTGAGGGGCCATGACTTGCCATGTCCTTCGGGACATAACAACGATAATAACAGTGAAAGGGGAATACAGATAATTGCATCTTGCTTCTTTTTTTGGGGGGTGGGGGGGCTGCTAAGGGTTATTTCGGGCCAGATTTACACAAAAACACAAGTAACACCTATACATGAAGAAGTGACTTTGACTCTGTTTTTATTGAGCTTCCTCTCGTGCTTGGTCGTCCATCTAGTGCGCTTTCGAAGGCAAGGGAACGAATCGGCGGTACTCCGAGAGGGCCCAGGTGGGGAAGATATTTCTGTAGGCCGAGTAGTGCAACATGCAGTTCCTCATGAAGACACCCATGAGCTCCTGTCAATGTGAAAGAAGCATGTCAGCAGTTGAACTTGAGAAGGCAGCCCCCACAACTGAAATGAATGTCACTGATCTCTGCATTTATAGTTTCCCCGTATGTGCACCGCTAATTTAAGGAGACGAGACATACCTGTTGGGGGAAATCGCCATCGTCTAGTTGACCGTTGATCAGGATCTTCGCACCCTGGTGAATAGGTGTGGGATCTCTCTCAACCTAATCAAAGCGTCGCCACAAATGTCAATTTTCTTCTGGAGAATTGCACAGAGTTTATAATATTTCAATAGCGGTTGATCAACTGACCTGCCCAGCATGTATCAAACCCATTATGGCCAGGGACGTATGTATCAAGTTTGTGTGACCAAGAGGCTTGTAAGACTGTCACAAAGAACACAAATCATCCAGTTAGTCAAAGAGAAGTGACTGGAACAAACTGTCCGAATGCTGGGAAGAAGAGAGAGACGGACACGAGACAGATACACGTTACAAATGTAAAGAGGAAACTGATTGCAAACTACCTTTGTGGGGCATGAAAGGTAGCTCTCTCCCCAACCGCCATCTTCATTCTGAGTGTTAAGCAGAAACTTAACCCCTCTGCGCACAGCTTCACAGTTTTCATAAGTCTTGCCGACAGCCTCCAGGGCAACTAGCGCAAACCAAGTGCCATAAATGAAGCAAATGCCCCAGTTGCCATACCTGCATAGAGGTATGATTCAGTTGGTCTCCGTTGGATCATTTCTAAACTAAAACCAGTCAAAAGTTCACACATCTAATGGTTTAGAGGTAAAACATACCACGAACCATCGGGCATTTGAATGTCCTGAATGTACTGAGTAGCATTCACAATAAATTTGTCGATCTCCTTCTTCCTGTGTCCAGGGTATAACTTCCTAAACAGAAGTAATGCTTGGATTGAAGATGACGTACACTCCACGTACCTATATCAAATATAATTTAATCATCAGAGAAAGTTTCAAAGCCAAAGATGATCCACAATATATATGGGTCTATACTTACTCGTACTCAATGACGAGGTCCTCAAGAAACTCCACTGGGTTAAGCCACTGAAGAAGAAACGAGTAGGAAATAGATTACCATCTGATAACTAGCGAACTCCTACGAAAGTTTGGAAAATAAATTTTAGAAAATCGAGCAAATACCTCTAACCATGATCCAGCTCCTGACGGCTCCCAGGCTGACAAACCACCATTCTTGCTCTGTGCAAATTGTAGATGCTCATTAGCGACGCTAAAGCATGTCCAATGTCTTCAGACAGAGGACCATGGAGGATTAAGCAGAATTTTCTAATTTTCACACATGCTCCTCCCCCTTTTTAGGCATAGACCAGTTGTAAATTGTATTGTGACTCATTAACTTACCTGTAGAGAGAGGATAACATTGACAGCATCATATAGCTTTTCGGGTTCCATCTTTTCTCCAACAATTTCCGGCGGCATCATAGCAAACATTAGGCAACACTGGAACAAAAGAAAACTTCATTAGGAATAGCCAATTGGATGAAGTCCAGTATTCAACTTGAACACTGAAAAAATGTTTACCTTTAAACTTTCTGCTGTGCAATCCGAAACTTGCCATCCGTGATCTTTGTCCGAGAAAGCCCATGCTCCTTTGGAAATGTGACGGTACATTTTCTTGAAGTCGCCAGAGGGGTTTCGGTCAATCTTTTCGAATCACAGACAAACAGTTTCAGTAAAATTTATGAGGAATGAGAGAAGGCGAGTAAACTCCTCAACTGGATTGAAGAAATAGCTCAAGGACTAACACGCACCTGAGATCCCTTCAGAAATTCATGTCCATTCCTAAGAACAGGGCCAATTTCATCAATGAGATCACTAGCAAGCAACGCTTGAAGGCTAAGACCACAATCCCACACTTGACTTCCAAAGCTCTGCAACAATTGAAAATATTAAATTCTGGACAAATTGAGTAACTTTATTATGTTAAGGTGCTAAAACTAAAGATTTTCTTTTTACGACTCGTTTTTGGTAGCTATAAAGACAAACCTGCATCTTAATTCCATCTTCTCCAACCCAGACATAATCCGTGACTCTGGATAGATGCTTCTTAAAAGCTTCCCCATTTGGATCCTCAACCCAACAAGCAAGCATCATCAATGGCTGTTCAATTCAGTTGGATAGCAGAGTATTAGAAACACCATACATGTCGGTGAGCATTAAGTTACCAGAAGCATTCTATTTTTTCATTCTTGGTAGTGGCATTACCTTTTCCACACAACCGATGGTAATGTATCTGCTGTTCTCGTCCTCATAATGAATGTGCTCCATCGTTTTCTCAATGGCAATATCCCTAATCTTCTTGAATGGCCACCGATTGAGAAGAGGCTCAGTGCCAAAGTAGAGAGTGTCCCACATGAGGGTCTGCAATTTCGTGTGAGGGTAGTGTGCATCTTCCTGAAACAACCGTAAGAATCCTTTCAGAACCCGCACGATTACATCACAATATGATCATATACAAAAAAGTTATCCATCGAACTTACTGCTGCGCATAAGTGGCGGACTCTCCACCACGAGATTTGATCATAAGGTTCATTGTAGATCTCTTCTCTGATTTGCTTAATGAGAGGGGTGATGGGACCGACAAATTTTTTACCATACAGATACGACATGGGCATGTAAGTCAGACGGCAGTAGCAGAACATTTGTGCTGCAATAGAGGTTACGACACAAACAGAAGTCAGAACAATAATAGAGATTATGTGACAAGCCGATTCGGCATCAAACAAAGAAAACAGAATCCTCTGTTCAGAAGCAGGATATAAGAAAGCTCATTCGGGCATGAAGCCGAGCAAGTTGATTACCTGGACTCATGAATGAAGGAAAGTCCCAAAACTCTGGGGGCATTGGATGGCTTCCAGCCCATTCATAACAACCAATTATCTGCAAGAAAGACATCCAAGTCCAACCATTAAAACACAGACCAAAGCAATGATGCATTTTGCTCAAACGGAACAAAATCTCTGAAGATCTAATCATGATCGAGCATTTAATAAGTACCGCGAGCCAAGTTTTTCCCCAGGAGGCGGTTTTGATGGCACCGCCGCGGTCCAGAATCCACTTCCTCCCCCTCTCACAAGCATTGTCGAGGCCTCCATCGGGCCCTTCACCCAGAAGACGCATGCAGACATAGTTGAGGACCGTCCCGATCATCGTACTGTGGCCTTCAATGTGCAGTCCCCAGCCACCATCTTCATTCTGCAGCAAACACAATCATTCTCAGCAAATTCAGCTTAGTGCTACATAGTCACAGCCCACATCTAACAGCATTAATCTCTTAAACCAGAGGCAGTTCGCTCTGGATCGATCCAAGGATGTTCGACGTTACCTGATGGTAGTAAATGTAGCGGAGGATCTCCCTGCGATGCTCGGCATGGAAAACGGTGTTCAGATGTCCAGTGACGTACAGACTCATGACCTACAAATCGCCAAACCGCAGTCCCGATCATCAAAACGACCAATCAAAACGGAAATAAGAAAACCACGACGTCACGACTCGAATCGTTCGATCGGAGAAATCAATCAGTCGACGGATACTCACCAATGGAGGGAAGTAGAAGGCGATGGGGCCGGCGTTCTCGGCGGGCCAGTTTCCATGGCTGGACTGCAGAATAGACCAGAAGCTGACGGCCCGCCGTACGGCGGCTGTCGCCTTCTCGT
Source organism: Melaleuca alternifolia (assembly GCA_019926035.1). Classification (NCBI taxonomy): domain Eukaryota; kingdom Viridiplantae; phylum Streptophyta; class Magnoliopsida; order Myrtales; family Myrtaceae; genus Melaleuca; species Melaleuca alternifolia. The sequence continues at coordinate 875,180 of JAGKPW010002155.1, forward strand.
AGGTGATCTCCTCGCCATCCTCGATCTTCACCGGAGGGATCGTCTGCTTGAAGTTCTTCTCCCTCAAGAACTGCAAACGGGAAAAAAGCGGAAGTCATTGAGTGGGGGCAAAAAGAGTCAAAGTCAACGGACGCCCAAAAGACAGCGGGCCTCGATCCAGTGAAACAGGCCAGGACGACACGTAATCAAAATTAAAAGATCAATTAACTACAGAACCAAATCTTGACCGTCTGATTGTCCTAAATAATTCAACCTGGCCCCACTCAAAAATCAAGGTCGAAGATAGTCGTACGGCGTCGGTCCAAGCTCACCCTAAGAATGATTAGCCGACACGGCGGCGGCTTGTGATGGCAATAAAACATGGATCACGAATGCACAAGAATCTAAGCCAATGCACGAGCTGGCGTCACACGCGTAGTAAACGGTCGAGATGTGTCCGAATTGTTTTCTTTTTTTTTTCTCCGCCGTGCACCGGTTTGGACGAACTGATCTGCGTGCGGGGGGGTGGCGTCGTGTTCAGACTGGATAACATTGATAAATCCATGGTCAAATATGAACAAAGCATGCAAAGTCTGACCCCCAAAGCCTGAGCAGTCCAATCGCCATACTCTATTTTCCCCATTTGCCCCTTTTTGGGACCATGTCCGGTAGTAGACAGAAGCAGCAACATCCAGGAACAGAGGATTCGAAAAGGTCGGGCTCGTTCGAGCCCTCGGGCAAGTAAAAAAGAAAACTTGTCGGTTGGTGAAACGAAGAGGGGTTGACGCGAGCGTCCAAAGACTCGTGTTCTTTTCTTTTCTTTTCTTGTGAACAAAAAGGCAGGTTGAAGTCAAAAAGTTAATGCCATCGAACAGGGCAAAAGCCATTGGACTGGCTTTGCGTGATGCTTCGTAGGAAATCGCCCGAAAGGGTGATCTTTCTCCCCCATCTTGGTTTCTTGAGAATCATGGCAAAATGATGCGGATGCAGGGATCGAGCAAATGGGTTGACTGGTGAGTGATTGGTGTGATGTTGACCTTGAAGAGGAAGGAGGAGAAGAAGAACAGTGCACTTGTCAAATCTACAGAGCGTTTCATTTTGACCCATCATGCTATATCAAATCATTGCAAATTTCTAGAACGCGGGGCATGACGAAGAATAAATTAATATCATATTCCTGAAGATAGAGGCAAGCAAGATAACGTCTTTCTTCAGTGGTTTTATTGAGTTGGGGAACCGGGGAAAAACGATTTTTACCGCCTTTGATTCTCCCTCTGGACCATGAAGGGTTTTACAAAGTCAAAACCAGAGGTCGAGCTTTTTCTAAACTGACGGGGCAGACAAAACCTGATAGATTAGCTAAGGGGGAAATTTTGTCCTTCCAGCCATCGCTGGTGACTCGATCAAAATAACCGGATTCTTCCTTTAACCCTAGTTTTCCTTCTTGTGAACTCGTGTTTAGAATGCTTGAACCCATCGATTTTACGAGGCAATAAGTTCATGCAGTTCACTAAAAGTTCAAACCCTAAGGACAATTCAACCATCGTACAAAACCGAGGACCACTGAATAAAGTTATACACGAAAGACCAGTCGATGTACCCGGCGGTATGAATTCAAACCCTACAGACAAATTAACTATCGTAGAAACCAAGGACGCTTGACCACGGCCATCGAGATTCTGGGGGCCTTTCTTGATGGGTGAATTAATGTGCTGATATTAATGTAGTAAAAATAAAATCAGAGGACGTCATTATTCCCTAAAGGTACCTGGATATTTTGCCGCTAAAGTCCTCACCGCCTATATAGGTCATCCGTGGAGCCCACGAATTTAATGAACTCGACAGTATCGTTGCCCCAACGCGTATTGTTGCCAACGTAGATGAAGAAATAGAGAAGTGGTACGTGGCTCGCGAGCAAATAAGGAAGGAGACGTGTAGTTATTACGGTATGGAAGCATGCATCCTTCTAAGTCATATTACTCCGATTAGACTCTCGAACTTAATTTAATCGAGCGGATCGCGAACCCGCGAATGACAAAATACAAAAGGAAAGTTGAAGACATAATTGAGGCGACTTAAGGGTATGCAATTGATCTTATCAAGAATGGCCATTAGCCGAATCGGGATAACGTGCTGGCGTGCTCATGCATGTTACTATGTCGACATGCCAACAAAAAGAGAGAACGAAAGAAAGGGAACTCTACGGGGAGGGCAAACATCGAAACAAATGATCTCTTCAACCGGAGATCGCCACTGCTTATTACGTCCACCGCTGGTGAAGAAAGTAAGAATTCCAATTATTTGATGTGATCTCGCGGCATGCTAATGATATCAATAAGAGGGCACTCATGAACTGATGTGAATCATGCGCTAACACAGATTGTGAAATTCTTTTCGATGCTGATAGCTAATAGAACGAAAGATTGTTCGCCAATACGCATCCCGACGCTTAGATCGTGATCGATGGAACAAAGAAGGCGTGTGCACCGAGTGTACACAAGCTTGGCTCGAGGAGAGAGAGAGAGTATACCTGAAAGCGCCAGAGGAGGTCGGAGCTGGGGCGGACCTTGAAGCGGTTTTCATAGAAGTTCTGGCGGGCGGCCTCGACCTCAGCCCTCTCCTCGGGTGTCCCGGCCTCCGGGTCGAACTCCCATGTCTGCCTCCCCAGGAAGTTGTTCAGGCTGAACAGATGGGGGTCGTTCGCCCCCTCACCCATCTTGAGCTTCCACATCTTTGCTTTTCTTGTGCTTTCCTTAGAAATCTGTGCAAGCAATCAATGCAACGTTCATTAACAGCTCAAGCAAGAGCTTCTTCATGCACCGTCTCCATCTATCACACACTTTTCTGTTTCTCACATACGCACGCAGAGAGAGAGAGAGAGAGAGAGAGAGAGAGAGAGAGGAGCAAACGTACGAGTGAACAAGAATTAGGGTTCCGAGAGATCGAGTCGGAACTTGATCACAGGACACCAACAAGAAAAACGGAGGAGGAAAGTGGAGAGAGAGCCTTTTAGGGGGTGGGTGTGCGAGAGAGAGAGTTTGATGAGATAGCGAAGCCGGGGACGCTCTTTATATAAGCGCGAAGCACCGGGTCGAGCAGCACGTGCCAAGGGCCGTCTCGGATCCTTCGGACGAAGGAGAACAGTTTACCACCAGACACAACACGGAATAATCAGTGAACTGGCCCTCGTCGCCCTTCGGAAACTATCGGGTTAGTGTTAAATAAAACAAAAGTATGGTAGCCGCTGTTGAACATAAGCTGCGATTTCAAAGATTAAAAAAGGGTCGTTGGTGGCAACTAGTAATAAAGAAGAAACAATAGGAAGATAAGGCAGAGAGTAAGAGCGACCCGGAGCCTCTTGATCCACGATGCATGGGAAAAGTCATTTGAGATATTATGTAAATGAACCTATTACTGAATTTAATGAGTAAAAATAAAAAAATATTTAAATAGATCACTTACGAAAATAAAATCTTTTTTTTCGCCAAATTAGATTCTAAGATTAGTAATTTCTATAATTTTTCCTTTCTTTTTTAAGTTTTATATTTTTTTGTCATATTTATTAAAAATAAAAATTATATTTTCATATCATAAATTCCCATCCTCGCAGCTTGTTCAGGACCGTTTGACGAGGGAAAAGGAGCAATCTCAGCTTTTTCCTCTTTGCTTTAATTCTTCGTCCTGCCCTTCAGGCTTTATCCGCAGGATATTCTGACTTACTAAGGTTTGCTGAGTCTCCTATCGAGATAAATGCTTTTCCTATTTACTACTGGTAACCCTCTTCATTTCCTAAATCGATTCATTCGATGCTTACTAAAATTATTAAAATGTCTACATCAAAATGGTAAGTTGATAGACAGAGAAAGATTATACGTATATATACGTTTATAAAGAGCATATACAGTCCCATAAACAAGAGACTTGAGACGTAACATCGTATCGTCGGTACTGTTCTCTACTTTTTGTTTAGTTCTTAGCTTTTTTCGGTGGCCTCTGGCGCTATGAGAGCCAAGAGCCAGGAGGCGGCAATTGCTTGGTAGCAAGCTCTTAGGTAGTGCACTCGACTTTCTGGACATCATTCGAGACAAGAAAGGGGTATCCATGTAATTGCTGGGGAACACATCTTTATCTGGGATTAGGACGCATGACCATTGATCATCGCCCTTTTTTACTTTTTGCTTTGCTTTTAAGCCCGTGATGTCATCGACCGTGTAGCCCGGGACCCGCCGAGATTAGCCGGCACCGTTCGGAGATCGCCCCTTCGCATCCCTGTCCTCGGATGGAAAGATTGGTAGAAAGGAGACGAAATTTATGGGTTTGCCTAAGAGGACGGCCAATAAATATCGACCGCTCTGTTGGGTAGATAAGCAAGGCCAATAAATACCATTACCCATATGATCTCAACATAAATTCATTTGCATGATGATGAAATCCAAAACTAGACAATCTATATGATTCAAAGATAAGGAATTACTCTGGATGAGTCGATGCACGCATCGAAAACTGACTTAGTTCTCAGTCACCTATTTGACAAATCCCTTGGTAACACTGTTAACAATTACCTTATTTTCTAAGAAAATTACGTACAAATTTCATCTATACACGAATTCTACATAGGTTGCGGATGATGAAAAGATGCATCTCCGCAGCAGAGTAATCAACACCTTCGCTCCTATTATAATAATATAATTAAACAAATAAAGAAGACAAGAAAAAGAAACGCGTTCAAGGCCAAGTGCTGATGATGGAGATGAGCTCAGGCTCTTCATTAGATGATAGACAATAGTTTTCTGAAGTTCTTTATTTGATGATATTCATAAATTAAACACGACAAAATGCATAACGACAAAGACAGAGGGAAAGGTTGGCGCCATGAAAGTAATGGCTACCCTCTTTTTCCCCCCAACTAAATTCACTGATAAAACAACGTGGCTATAAGATGATTTAAGTCCTTTCTCGTTCTAAAGGGGACATAAACCATAAAGTAGGTTAGAGATTGATTCAGAAAATCAAATGAAATATTCATAGTAAGTATTGACTATGATTTGCTCGTTCAAACTCTCAGCTGCAACTATTGTCATAATACTCTGTAAGGGTGCGTATGACAGCATTTATATCCAGAAATCTAATTCTGGATAGAATTAGATTTTTCTGATTATGTTCTAAAATGAGTTTTTCAAGAAAGAAACACGTTTGATACGGTTAAAGAATTTCTATTCTAGAATGAGAAATCTGTTTGATATGGTTAAAAAAATTATGTTTCTGTTTCTGTTTCTGATTCTGTTTTTGTTTCATTTAAAGAAATTTTTTAATTTTTTAGATTTCAAGATATTCATTCCATTAAAAATCAAATACTTATTATTTAGCCTAAAAAATTGACAATTTTTTTCACATTTTATATTGTAATTGAACTCTGAATTCACTTTAGTTGCATAAATCACAATATATAATAATTCCCAAAGGACTAGGAGAGGGGAGGATACCCAATATTGAGGTAAGGCATTTTCCCTGTGGGTTTTGCCTGGCCAATCCGCGACCATATTGACCAGAATTAAATTGGAAAATTGATGATATAGAAATTTAATTTTTCAAGAAAATTTGGGATTTCCAAATAAAATTTTAATTTTTTAAAATTTTTAATAATATAAAATATGTTTTATTTTTTTAATTTTTAATACTTTTTTTTGAATTTTTTTGTAATTTTTGAATTATTTGGATATTTTGAATTTTTAGGTTTATTTGTTAATTTATTAATTTTTTATTTTTAATTCGAAAAATGACTTCTGACCGAGTCTGGGCACGTTTGAAGGAGAGGAGGGCGAGAGCAATTTGATTAGGGCAAAAAATGAAGAAATATTGCTAAAAGAGAATTGATTCTCAAATAGTGTTCGAGAATGAGAAATAAAAAAAATTCATTTCTCATTCTTACCCTAAAATCAATTTTGGATGAGAAATTTATTCCAGAATTGATTTTGCGACATTTTCCAATCGAATGGAATTCTCATTCGGAATGAGTTTTTTTGCTCCAGAATACATTCTGGACGAGAATTAGGCACCTGTCATGCGCACCCTAAGATTCTGTGAATCGGTCTTAACTTGACGGAGAAAACCAGCATCTGGTGCAGACAATGTGGAGCCGATCATGTTACTTACTTTTTTGTAACCTACCACGCAACTGATGTTTCTCTTTTTAAAAAATAAGGTTTACTCAACCAACAAGTAAACGGGTAAAAGTCAACAGAAATTCCGCATTTACTTTCGGAACAAAATTTTTCAGATGAGAGTACCCTTTTCATTAATTATTACTGATTAATAGAGGCGGTTGCCTTTAGGTTTAGACAAGTCGTTGCCGCATTATTGTGCACGACTCAAACGAGAGCATGACCAAGACCTACATTTGTGCAACACCTGCTCGCGCGGAAATCTCGTAAGATAAACTTTTGTCTCAACCTACTTCCCTACCTCGTTCTATAATGTCAATCTTCCTTCTCAAAAATGATGGCACGGTGGATTTTCTGATGGTAACCCATGACACTGGGAATTGGCTTAATGGTCGAGGAGCAAATTCGTCGTATGTGCCCATTAAGAGTGGGCATAAGTTTGGTCGTCCATCAAGTGCTAACAATCCCTTCTTTGGACCACTCACTCTATTTTTAATTCACGTGTCGCGAGAAATTCATAAAACTTATGAGGTACCCTCTAGACTTTAAATCTATGGTATAGTTCGATCCACGTCAAATGAAAATAAAAAGCCGTGCAACGTGTTTAAGATATAGAACTATGACTCCTGCTGTGTTTTCACCGGTCAAACGTGCCAGCAATTTGATTAAGCATTACTTAGGTCACCCATACTTTTATGTCCGGATCAAGTTTTTCCCTTATTTTTCTTTTTCTGTTGCCTAGCATGCCCTCGAGCTTTGTCGCAATCGAAGGAGGAATTCAAAGTCGTTGACCCCGCCCCGAATTCTTTACGAGCCTCATGTTTTGACCGCGCTTGTCTTATTTTCCTCCGTCGCGCCTTTCTTTAATAGCAAAGCATGTGAGGCTTTCAAATCAGCTTTCGGATTCACATTTCGTCGCCGGATGCGCCAGCAAGTGGCACCAAAGTCGTCGATCTTACGTCCACCCTGACTCGAGATGATAGATCGTAAAGGTGTTGATGCCGGGAGTACCTCAGACTTGACCTCGCTGCTGGGGACGACCCTTCCTCTCATCTCACTGGAATGCACGGTTGACTTGACCCCATCAACCACCTTTTTGGTTGTGGCGTCGCACGAATCGTTTCGAAACCGAAAGAGCAGTCGAAGGACTGGAGACATTTTGCCATTACGGCGTGCATTTCGCGTTTCCTGTTCTGCTCGTCGTTATCTTCAAGGAGGGCCCGACCACCGCGCCCTCGGTCAAGACTGGACTGCGCTGGACTCGTATAACATATTGTTTCAAATGCTGGCTGGAGTGATGCGTGGACTTGCACTTTGTCTTCGCACGATGAATCAAACCCTAAAAAGATTCTGCTTGAAGAATTCCTTTTTTTTTTCTTTTTACTTTGTTTTCGAACGCAGATGATGTTATTGGTGAAACCCTTGGGGAAAAATGATTAAAGAATTGGCGAGAATTAAAATTTCTGTCGGAGTTGGAAAAAACCCTTGACTGGCGTCCCACTATACATCATTACTTCTTGTGCTTAAATGCATTCCACCACTCCGTCGTCGGACGGAGAGAGAGCTTGCGGTTGCACAGAGGTGGGGCGCGCCGAGGGACGATGAGGCTTGGTGGTGACGGCAACGGACGAGAAAAGAGGCATGTGTCCTTTGTCGGGATGAGGTGACGGTATTCAGATATGGTATCCGGCCAGGTACAATACCTCAAATCCCCTAAATAATATGGACAATTAATTGGGAGAACCTAATTAAGTTCACATCTGTTGGATCGCAAAGGTTTTGTGCACACTTGCGACCGTGGACATTTCTTTTTGTTCCGACCAAAGAAGAAAAAATTTTTTGGTCAATCTGTAAATGGCTTTTCCGGCAAGAGTTTATCTCGGAGAGATGGACCACATTGAAATCTCCTCCTAATCATGCACGGTTGGTGAGTAGAAAGCACGCCACTAAAATCTCTCATTAGCAAAGACTCAATAATGTCAAATCATAGTCAAATAGAATGCACTAAGACCCAAAATTTTTTTTGCTTGGTTGCCAAAATCTGGCGGAGGTACTGGTAAATTCCATAGATGTCATCAGTTTTTTACAAGATTTGCTTATGACAAGGAGGTGAGAACTTGCGGTGATCACCAAGCAAGATTAACGTTGATTACAAAGTAAGCTTTGTTTGACTGCAGAATCACATGGCTAATCTGTCGGCTCTTTGTAACTAATGTATAGTGCGAACTTGATTAAATCTTTCTTTAGAGCCCAAACAGTTTTATGGGTTTCACTCAATTAGTAGCCTCTGGGATTCCTTCCAATAACTTTTTTTGGCTAAAACTCTTTGATATAAACAAAGAATTTGTGATTATTTACAAGAAGATCACAGAGGACGAAGCTCCAATAGGCTGCTTTCACTTTGGGATTAACTATAATAGGAATCTTTTCTTTTTCTTTATGCTGTCGGTCGTCGTGACGAAAACAATCGAAATTACATTTGTCATAAATTATGTATGTCAAGTAGCTGCAAGGACAGATGAGCCAATTGAACATTGGGGTGTTATGTTGAAAGACAATCGTATCATTTCGTTAACCTTTCAAGTCATTTTCAATATTTATTGTAGTGTCAGAAAACAAATGGCAAGAATATATGATTCATGTAATTTGTTAGTAACCTGTTGACATATCCATGAAATTATTGAATTCTATTATAGTTTTCAAACTAGTAATATAATAACTTACCTTTCATTGTTGGTATGGGTGGAAAAATGGGTCCAAAACCCTTTTTTTAACTCATATTTGATAATGTGTGTCATAAATGGGTTAACTTAAAATGTTAAATGGATTTTAAATGAGTCACTTAATAAGCTAATGGGTCTTAAATGGCTTTCAAATGGATTGCCTATTTAATTTTAGAGGTTATTAACACATCATTTTAAATTTTATTAACAAGTCATTTTTAGATTATGAGAATTTTGATATTATAATTATTTAATTATTTAAAAAAATAAAAAATATTTTTTCCTTTTTTCTTTTTTTCCTTCTTTCTAAGTTGGTCGTCAGTCAAAAGTCGAGAGATGAGCTCACTGGACTTCATCAACTGGAAGAGAAAAAAGTTAAAAAACTAAAATATTTTTTTAATAATTACAATTTCAAAAAAATTAAAAGAAAATTAGAAAAAATATCAAATAAATTGCATTGAATAAAATTATATGAACAATACATTTTTTTTAAAAAAAATCATGAAGCAAATTTCATGGACTTGGTTAACTATGGAAGTTTTTTAAAATACGGGCCGGGTTAGGTATGAGTCGGGTCAGATATGAGTCACTAAAATTGTATTATATGAAAATTGGTCAAAACGAGATAAATTGGTCAATATGAATCGGAGCATTTTTTATTCGACTCAAACCTGACCCAATCCACCTATTTGACACTCCTAATTGTTGGGATAATTTATCAATGCTTAACACATTCTAACTCTACAATAAAATATTAACCTATATACAAGCGATGTGCCATTTTTCCATTAAATTAACCATCATATTTAGATTACAACTTTCGTTAGATTTACTTTCCAATGTTTAAGTATTCTTGTAATTTATTAACTCTTCTATTGAGTAACTAAATTTTATTTGCCTTGTATTTCCTCACTCTTTTAGAGATTATTAACCTAAATTAGTTTAATTCACCAACTTTTCATGTTATTAACAATGTTTTATTTGCATTTCTTGGTAGTGCCTTAGATTTACCAATTTTTTAAAAGAAACTATCAATATTAATTAGAGTGACTTGCTAACTTTTGTCAAAATTAACCATAAACTATTGTTTGCTACTTGTTTGTTATTTTAGTTACTTACCAAGCTTACTTTTCATTTAATTAGTACAAATGTTCTGTCTTTTACCAACTATTTACATTTCTTAATTACAGATTATCAACTTTAATTTCAGCAATTCATCAATCAACTGATTTTGGGTTACACTCTCTTTTGAATTTTTTTTCAACATTTATTTACTTTTTCTAGTTTGTTAACTTTTCCATTGAGTTACTTAATCGGGAATAAAGAGAAACTCACCAAATAAATGTAGCAATTTCATATGATGGTTGATAATTACATGGTGTTGGTACGATAGTTAATATAAGTTGATAAATGATAGAAGACTCTCTTGTGAACATACGATAAGTTGGTATTAAAAAAAACCCAAGTAAGAGTTAGTAATACAAACTGTTGGTAATTTAATTATAGAAAAGAGTTAGTAAGTAAGGTAAATAAGAATATTCATTGGATAAAAAATTAGTAGTCTAGAAAAACCAAATAAACGTTGTTCAACAACTCAAACAATAATTAGTGACCAAAAACTTGTTGCTAGTTTAATTAATACAATGTCGGTAAATGCGCTGGGAAATTAAGCTTATGGTCTCATATAAAGTTGATAACGCTAAACTTAAGATACGACTTAATGGGGAAAAAAAAACCCAACTATTTTTGGCCAAACGGTTTATATCTTCATTGGAGGTTTACGAAAAAAATCACTTACTTTGATGGACTGTCGAGCGAATGAATGTGAAATCTTACTCGGATTTTCTTTATTTTTATTAAGTGTGAATTTCAGTAGGGCTGTACATGGTTCAGGGTGGTCCGGATCTTTCTAGGAACCAGGTACCAAACCAATGGGACTGGTCCTTAATCTCTAGGATGGAGGACTGGACCCCCTAGTCTTGGACTGGATTTAAAAAAATTATTTTGGTAAAGTTTGATAAATATTAAAACTTTAGATATTTAAATTTAGTTCTTTAAATTTTTTTTACATCTTTATTTTTATTTAAAAAAGTCCGTCCAGTCCGGTCCTCATAGGAATCGGGAACTGAACCGTCCAGGCCGGTTTAGGCAGTTCCCTGTTCGAGCTATCCAAGTTGCTCGCCCCTAAATTTCAGCTTGATTAAAGCCTTGACGAAACTCAGGATGGGGACACGAAAACTTGTCGGTAGGGATGACGATCCGTCGGAACGTCAAAGATGGAGAGCGCCTCCATAATTTTCAAGACTTGGCGGCGGGACCAACAACGACTCGCACAGGGTTATTGATAGATCCGATACGTCATTTGCTTTCGAAGCAGAAAATGCTTCCATTATGTCAACGAGTATTCCTTGTTGACCGTGAGTTCTTTCCCCGTTTTCACCGTCCGCGTTCGACGAGCCAAGTCCGCCAAAGCCCGGAAAACCTTTTCGTAAGAATACCACTTAGCGAAATAGAGACATTCTGAACCGCGAATACCCGCCCGCCATCGGAGACAGAGGATCCTTTCTTGTAAGGAGGAGGGGAGAAAGAGGAGAGGTCGAACTTGGACCTCGTTGAGGTTTTTGGTTCGTTCCCCAGGAAAACGCTTGTGATTTAAGTGGGGATCATGGTAGTAGGTTGTTGTGCTAGTCTCCCCTTAGAAATAGCCAAGGTGTGTGCAAGCTGGTCCGGACATCTCAGTTACTAAAAAAAGAAAGAAAGAGGAGAGGTCGAATCGACGATGAAGGTACGGAATTTATTTATGGAGGAATCGGATCGCTCGGTAATTGAATACTAGCTCGATTCGAGATGGAAGAGTCGTTTCCTTTTCAAAATGAATCCGGCAGATGGTCCTCACAGAAAAGACGAAATGTGGCTGCGAGACATGCGATCACTTGGTTCGGTTTTGTGACGCATCAAATTCGAAATAATGAATGGATTCCGACATGAGCACGGTGTGTTTGGTTAAATGTATGGCGTGCACATGCCAGATGCTTGCTTTACCGAAAACGGTCGCATTCAGGATTGAAATGTGATAATTGCACAATATGATGCTTGTGTTTTGCATCACCATTGTCGAAAACTACCTTCTTGCCAGGATCAGACACGTTCGTTCGAGAAATGAGAACATGCAGCCCTGTCGAGGTTTTACTGCGTGCAGATCATGCGATCCTTGATCTCTCTGTTGGCATTCCAACAGGCAAAGTTTCGACACTTTCGAATTGAAAATCTCGACAGTCTCGATATGAGCATACGTCGTTTTGACTCTCTCTTTCTTTCGGGGCCGAGCAGGACGTCGTTGATTCTCCAAGCTCAACAGCAACGATCGTATGAACGAGATGCAACGATCTGCACATAATAATCAAGTTTCTGAATGCAATTGACAAGTTGGTTGGCTGGTGCTGGGGTGGTTAAATCATAAGGCTAGCGTTGACATGGAAAAAGGATAGAGACAACTTATTTATTATCTGTAGTTTGATTGGAAAAGAGATATCGCATCCATGATAGATTATATCTCTCACCCCGCGTGTCGTATAAAGTGCACGATATAATAAGATTAATACTATTGAATACCTAAACGGATTACCCCATAACATATTTATCCAAAACTCACAGCGAAAAAAATCTCAAATTGGTACCAAATGACACATTTGTTTCAAACCGGTACCGCTAACCCAAATCTACTCTTGTATGCATTTTGTTCAACATTTTATTAAGTGTGCGCGTGTCAACATACGAGGTTGACAACTGTGAAATAGATCTAACATGGAAAAGTCACGTGCATTGACACGTAAACATCTTCACGAATGGTAGATTTGAGATAGCAGCATCGGATTGAGATTTTTTGTAAGGTCGTCGGTATTGATTTAAATTCTCTTGTGAGATGAAAGTTACTTACAGGTAAACGTGTCATGGGACACTAATTTGGACTTTTTAATGATATCGAATCAAACAAAATGTACAATATCTTATTATAATATCACTAATCTCATTATGCAACAACCATTTGAAAGTTCGATGTGAGCATTTAGATAGAAATAATGCTCGTAAGTAGTTCTATCGAGATCAAGAAGTATGGTTCTGCCAGCCATCCATACCAGAATAAATTGAGTTTTCGGCAATGGAAAAAAAAAAACCCTGCTTGTGGAGGAGGTAAATCTGTGCCAAATTTTAATAACTTATTTAGTTGCAAACTGAAATTACAATGGTAAGTAACTGAATATACCTAAAAATGGTATAGGAAAGTAACCTAGCTAGATGATCTTGTGTTAATGGGGTCCATTCCAATTTGATGTGAAAGCATACAATGTTTGTAGATCTCAAGTTATAAGCACAACTTGTTATCATTTCTCCAAGAGTTTTTTCAGCTAACATTCTTTAAAATAGAAAAGAAACATGAAATTAATTTTTTTTCAACAAGAGAACTAAGGACGAAGCCAATGTATTTAGGTCCAATAGATCACTCTCGATTTGGGATTAATTACACTGGAGGTCTTTTTTTTCTTCTTGTCGGTTGTTGTGAAAAAAAGAAGAAGAAGAAAGAATTACGTTTGTCGTACATTATGTATGTTAAATAGGGTCAGGGGCAATTGAACCCATTGAACACTTTGGTACCTATGCTCAGCATTGAGACAAAGTTTTTTTTTTTTTTGGTCGAAAGCATCGAGACAAAGATTGTTGTGTTAAAAAAGCAGTATTACGTTTTTTTTTTGGTCGAAGCAGTATTACATTGTTTCATGCCAAGTAGTAAGAAAATATGAGTGATGATTTTCAAGTAATTTGTGGTAACTTACTGAATCTACAAGTAACATTGACCTAAATTCGAGTGATTTGCCAATCCTTTCCATTGAATTAACACTTAATTTTAGATTACCAACTTTTGTCTGAGTTACATGCCAATGTATAATTATTCTTTAATTTACTAAGTTTTCTATTCAGTTATCGAATTTTGCTTGCCTTGATTGCCCACGCTTTGCATTCACTAACTCTTTTAGATGTTACCGACCTAAATAAGGGTGATTCGCCAATGTTTCTTGTCGTTCACAAGATTTTGTTTGTGTTTATTAATAATTCCTTACATTTATTACCAATTTCAAATAATTGTCAATATTAATTAGAGTGACTTACCAATTTTTCTCCAATTGAGTTATCAACTAAATTTGGATTACTTAACTCTTATTTGAGAGATTACCAAGGTTATGTTTACTGAATTATCATATTTTCTACCTTTTATCGACCAATTACCTTATTTAATCAAGCATTATCAACTTTCATTTTGATAATTTACTATTAACTAGTTTTGGATTACAGCTCTCGTTTGAGTTGTTTTTCAACATTTATTCATGTTTATTCAATAAAAGCTTTTCACTGAGTTACTTAATTGGGAATAAAGAGGATGTTACCAAATGAATGTGGCAATTTCATGCATTTGTCGGTAAAAATTTGATGTGGGCAAGAAAGCTAAATAAAAGTTGATAAATAAAGTAAGACTATTTTGTCAAAGATAAGAAAAGTCAATATTTAATAAAAATTAAAGTAAGAGTTAGTAATGCAAAATTAATTGGTAATTTAACCATAAAAAATAGTTAGTAAGGCAAATAAATATGGCCACTATATAAAGAACATTAGTAAGCTAAAAAAACCAAATCAACGGTGGTAAAGCTTATTAACAATTTAATCAGAAAAAATCAGTAAATCACACACAAAAACTGATGGTTGCACATATAATAATAGTCAATAAGGCTAAGTTGATAACCCTAAACTTAAGACATGACTCAATAAAAAAAAACGAAGAACGAGAAAAAACCAATTATCGTAGGCCAAACATTTCTATTGGAGCTTTACAAAAAAACCACTTAAACATCGAGTGAATAAGTTTGAGATCTTACTAAAAAATTATTTATCAAGTAGTGTACGCCAAGACTTATTTAATGAAAAATCTCAATGAAATTCACGCTTAAATCAATGAAGACGTGAGAAGACGATGCTTTAAGGTTTTTGTTCGCTAGCGTCGCTCAAACCCAGTGAAACGGACACGAATTTTGTCAGCGGGATGGTGCGTTGGAAGTCAAAAATGGAGAGCGCCTCGGGATTTCAAGACTTGGCCAGCGAGACCGACCACTTTGTCGCATCGTGCTCCTTTTTCTTAATGCCTTTTGCTGGGGACGGGCGCTGCAGGCCTGGACAGGTCTTAGCTTCAGTAAGTCAAGTGCCGTGAAAAGCACAGATGGGATGCCAATGGAAGACCAAGAAGAGGGAGTGCAACTTGGGCTTCTGATAATGAGGCTTCATTCGTCAAATTGCGCGAGCGTAGTAGGATTGAACGCGGGGTTGGATGTGACGCCTGCACAGTCCGATGTTCGTGTTTCATGTGGCCTCTGTTAATCGATTCTTGCCTGCCGCGCGCTTATATCATCATGTCCTTTCACAATGAACAGCTGCTCAATGACATCCTGAAGTGGTTAGACTCCGACTCTGTCAAGGCTCTTCCGCCTGCAGATTATAATATTTAGATCTCTCCGTCGGCATTCCGATTGGGGAAAAGTCGAGGCTTTCGGACCGAAAGACCCGACGCTTTCGATATAAGCAGATTGTCTTTGTAACTCTCTTTCGGGACCGGCTGGACATCGTCGATTCTCCGAGCTCGATCTACAGCAGCGACAATGTGAACAAGATGCAGCAATCATTGCGCACGTAGTGGCCAGCTTGGAATGCAAATAACACATAGGTAGGCTGGTAAGGGGGTCGTTGAATAATAGATAAAGAAATTTACACTTGCATTGACGTGAAAGGAGGACAAAAAGTGTTTACTTATTATCTTTAGTTTGATTGATCCTGTCTACCACGTTCATAATAAATTATTTCTCTCACCCCATGCTTGTCACATAAAGTGGCGAGTATAGTGAGATTAATATCATTAAAACCAAAATGAAGTTTCTGTAAGACCACAGCCAACTGTCCTAAAAGCTTAAGCCGTTAGGTGAAGACATGATTTTATATTTAAGTACTTTCACACTCCCCCTCACGCTTAGTCTAGTCTTTTTGCCAGTACTAAGTGTGGAAATATTTTTTTTTGGGAGGCAGAATAGGAGCCTGGTAAGATTTGAACTCAGGACCTCCTGCTCTGATACCATGTGAAGTTTAGCCAACTGTCCTAAAAGCTTAAGCCGTTAGGTGAAGACGTGGTTTTATATTTAAGTACTTTCACAAAAAACACCCCCAAAAAAATATCAAATTGGTATAACCCGACATATTTACTCAGAATTATTTTTTTCTAATGAAAAATCTAAATAGGTACCGCTAATTCAAATTTACCATCTGTCAACATTTTGTCCAATATCCCATTGAGGCGTGTTCTTGTCAGCATAGTGATGAATGACTGTAAGATATATCCGACTTGGAAAATCCATGTTTGATGCTTACACATCTTAATGGAGGGTAGATTTGAGGCATGGATATTAGTTTGAGATTTTCTGTAATGTGAAAATTGAGTTGGAGTTAATATATCAAAATCTCTTGTGGAAGAGCTATTAGTTTGAGGCAAATGTGTCTGAAGCACCAATAAACCCATCAAACAGGTTAGTTGGGTCGCAAATGAGCCGACCCAAATAGCCTATTTAATCCGTTTTGACCCATTTTCCATAGTATAGAAATTTAATGACTCATACCCAACTCATATTCGACGTTGTTCATATTACTAAAATACTTTCATATTTAAGCAAATCTACGAAAACTCATAACCAAGTTGAGGTGAGAGTGTAAAGTGAGTGAGTGTGAGATCAAATGAATGCGACAAAGAATGAAGACAAAGTCATGAAGGCGGATTGAGTCTACATAAGTTATAAATCTATTTAACAAATATATTGTATTTAACTTATTTATGATCCATTTATAACCAATTGAACATTCATATGGATTAAGAAATGGGTCTATTACTCATTTTGATTGGTCATGGCATCAATTCTGATTTTTCCAATGGTATTGACCCGACAAAATAAACAATATCTTTTAACAACATCATCGATCTATTGTGCACGATGATTCAAAAGTTTGGTTCAAGCATTTAGAAAGAAATAATGCTCGTGAAGAGTCCTATTAAAACCAAGAAGTATAGGCTTTGCTGAATAAATGGAGTTTCCAGGAATAAAAAGAACTGCTAGTGGAGGTTGTATGTGTTTTCCATATCTTGACAAACAAAGTAGATACAAACCGAAATTAAAATGGTGAGCAACTGAACAAAGATGGTACGGGAAAGTAGCCTAGATGATCTTGTGTTGATGGGAACACTCGCATGGCACAGACACAGTCGATGGGAGGACCCGCAGCTCACATCGCCTGGGGGTCAAATTCCAACTTGATGTGAAAGCATCTAATCTCTTCCACTCACTAATCATGTCAACACTGAATAAATTACTCGAACGCACGAAAATCTCAGTGGATGAATACAATGTCCTCAGATCTCGAACCACATGAGGTTAACGTGCCGTGTGCTTGGAGATTTAGGGCTCGACCAAATGTTCAAACTCCATTTCTTAATGAGGTCGGACATTGATATTCATTTCTTTATCTTCGATCGAAAGCTTACGTAGGACTCTTTCGTTTTAATTTTCTTTGCAATGGTTGAACGTGGAAAGCCTTCTCTCCAAGTTGCACAGATCTCTATGAATTGACATCATATCTTCCTAGGAGTTCACACCTAAACATTTCTATTCTGTTGTAGATGTGCTGCATGACGGACTAGAAGTTCCTTCACAATTGATTTGCGCTGATTAACATGAAAATCGGAGTGAGTGCTAAGCCCGCCTCAGCAACCCTACTTTCACTATCATTATGCACAACATTTTCAACCGGTAGAGCCATCTCAGTAACTATCGTAATTTCGGCTCAATCACGAAAAAACGACAATTGCGTGGGAGGTTGAAGCATTTGCAAAAATCAACGCGCTAGTTCCTTTCCAACCGATTGTAGATGTACATCATCTCAATTCTGCATCATCATTATTGTAGGAAAGCCTTTACCTACCACAACTAACTTATATCGTGGCAAATTCATAGAGTCAACCTTGTCTCGCCACCTAGTTAGCTGCCGTGCCTTGTTAAAGAGCTAATTCATTTGTATTCGTATATAATTATTAATGGAGTCAATTCAGCATGGGTGGACGTTGGTGATCATGCTTGCTACACGTTCGATTAGTCCAGGTGAGGACGAATGGAGGAAAGGCCGGTGAACGTCAGTGCAGAGTTATCGTAGGACAAGTTTGAACTCTGAAGGTCGCCTTGGCGGCCCATGTCCAGCGAGCCTTCAAATTGCGATCGCATCATTGATCAGGACAGGTTTCGTATCCGATTCATCCAATGGGAAACCCTAAATATAAGGCAAACTGCGAAGGAATAATAGAGAAGAAAAGGAACTATTCAAGCCACGCACATCTCATGCACATGGGAACAGGACAGCCCGAGCAGCTGTTCGAAAGCTCTCTTAGTCCAACAGATCTTGACAGGCGCCAAAGTTGACAATAGTCACAATTATTACATATGTAAGGGATTGATTATATACAAGTGAGGAAACAATCCAGATCGGAGCTGATGGTGATTTGATCATGATCTGAAGAACGAGGCAAAAGTGAGTCATGGAGGCTGGTTCTGAATCGCGTAACGAATGAGTTTACCGCTGTCGTTTCTTAATTGACAAGGCAATTCCGATTTACAAATTAACAATACCCGGTGGCTGGGCAGGTCGAGAAACAATGAGATCGGAGGAATTCAAATTGGTTAACACTTGTGCTGGCAAAGAATACTTGCTTGACTTTGCTTTTCAGCAAGAGTTTTGACTGTGATTAAAGATTTTGAACATGGAAAGTTGAATTTTGGCAAGGTTTTGAGGAGTCGGTACCAATAACAGACCATTAAGGAAAGGACTAAGGACCCGATCACCGCTGCAAGTCTACAAAGAAAATAAGAGAAGACGTAGAAAAAGTCAATCCACATCCTTTACTTGGTTTAAGCCATTCTTAGAAAATGCACTATTTATGGACTACCAAGTCTCTCCTAAGTCCCTTTTCATATTAACCTACCAAAGCTGTGTTCCTGGAAAACTAGGACAGTGCTGATCATTTGCATACAGTTTTTCAACTGTCTATTCAAGAGACTTTGCTGATTAGCGACTGCCCAAAACCCTAGCGCGGATCGATATTACGTCGAGCACGTCGTCACC
The DNA here is from genome assembly GCA_019926035.1 of Melaleuca alternifolia. Classification (NCBI taxonomy): domain Eukaryota; kingdom Viridiplantae; phylum Streptophyta; class Magnoliopsida; order Myrtales; family Myrtaceae; genus Melaleuca; species Melaleuca alternifolia. The sequence continues at coordinate 894,294 of JAGKPW010002155.1, forward strand.
ATGGCACGAAATCGGTAGACATAGCAGCGGTGTTAACGTAAACTGGAACGATGTAATGACTTTTTACATAGCGCAGGCCCACCATTTTTTATTATTTTTTTTTTGATCGGCGAGGCAGATGATGGACTTTGGCGTTAAGATGTCGCCCACGGGAAACCGACGAATTTTAATCGTACAAAGTCAATTGATTGAACTTGCAAGCTAAAGACTTTTGATTATGTTCACATCTCAGCTTCCATTTGTGGACCAACATTATCGCATGCTGTCCAATTTCCCGCCTTGAAATTTACGAGCTCGTCTCCAATTTTTTTTTTCGAGTCCCTCGCTTTTGAATCATTATTATTTTTTCTTTCAATTTGCAACATTTGGGAGAAGGGATTGGTGGATCATTCGTGGGCATCTACTCTATTCGAAGACGGTTGATTATGTTTTCCGCTTTACAGAAAGTAAGATATTTTTCATCATTTTTCTTTCGCCTCTAAACCAAGCATTTTCTTTAGCCAAACACCACCTCCTTTTATTTTTATTATTTATTTTCTTTTAAAAATTTTATTTTTAATTACTTTTTCTTTTTCTTTTTTCTTCCATCCTATTGGTCGATGAGGCTCCGACTCACCAGATTGGCAATGTACAAGCGTCGCTAGTGGGCAACGAGGCTCGAATCTCTCCATATTGGGCGAGCTCGAGCCTCACCCTCGTGGCTTCTAATAGTGAGCCTTAAGCTCACCGGCATTGGGTAAGGCTTGTGGCCGATTGCCGGCCACGAAAAAAAAAAAAGGGGAAACAAAATATGAAGAAAAACAAATAAGTAAAATTTAATTTTTCAATAACTCTCTAAGGAAAACATTTTACATACCAAATGGCAGAAAAAAAACATCTCTAGTTTATTTTCAGATTTTAAGTGAACACCGAAAAATATTATACTTTTTCTAACAAACAACTTCCTAAAAACTTTTTTCAAAAATGGCACATTTTTCGCGAAAAAAATGGAGCCTAAGTGATCTCAAAGAAGCTTGACAAAAGACCTCGATGAAAGCGGTAGCCGACTTCCAGGTCAAAGTAACATTATAACAGAGAGCACCATCTGTCCAGATCAAAGTAAGAAAGCAGAAATGCGAAAGAAAAAAGAAATGAAAAATCCTAACTGCTCCCATTCATTCACGTATTTCTGATATGATTAGAACAAAAACTATAATTCTAGTGTAACGACTTCATCCATCATCAACCCAGACTTGGTTTGTCTGTAAATATCATCCAAGCGAAAGAAAATTACAGCATACGATTGAAGCAAGGAACAGCATAAGGAACGATAGAGACAGCGCGAGGGAGAAGCCGCATTCTGAAGAAGGTCATCACGGATGCAACCCTGTCCAGCGTTTCCTTTGTTACGGGACCTTCCAGATGAGGATTGGAACGACTTGCATCATTCACATCCAATCATCTTAGTTTCGGCTGGGGTACAGAATACCGCATCAACACCTGTCAGGATCTTCTGCTTAGTTAGCATGTAAATAAAAGCCCCAAATATGAACTTTTAAGCTTTTCATGCATCAGAAGCATTGCTAATTCTGTGGCCGTCACCGTTTGTCCAGTTGTTGATCACCACCTCAACCAGAACCACTACCGCGCTGCCTCTTGATAGAATCTCCCCTTGGACCATAAGGTCCGTACACATTTGAGCCATAACCAACTAAAGTAGAAACTTTAGCTGGAAGTTTCGGATGCCCACTCATAGAATTTGAAGTTGAAGGCTGTTGGCTGTTTTGACTTGACAAGCCCTTATTTTTCTGCTTATTCTTTGACGCATTTACCCCAGCTTTCAGCCCTCTTGAACCATGGCCACCTGAAGTAGAAACTCTAGATGGAGGGTTCTCATGCCCACTGGTAGAAGCTGAAGAAAATGGTCGTTGGTTATTTTGAATTGACAAGCCATTAGTATTCTGCTTTTTCCAGGATGTAGAAAACCCGGCTTTCGGACCTCTTGGACCATGGCGCACTACAGTAGAAACTTCAGATGGAAGCTTTCCTTTTGCATTCGTGGTAGCTGAAGAAAATGGCTGCCGAATACTTTGAATTGGCAAGTCATTGTCTTTCGGCTTTTCCCTGGATTCAGTATTCTGCTTTTTCCCGGATGCAGATAGCCCAGGTTTCTGACCTCTTGGACCATAGCTAACTGGAGTAGAAGTTTCAGATGGAGGTCTCACTTGCACACTACTGGAAGCTGGAGAAAATGGCTGCTGAATATTTTGAATTGACAAGTCATTATAGTTCTGCTTTTCTGTGGACAGAGACAACCCAGCCTCCCAGTATCCATATGTTGAGTTCTGATGTCTGTCAGACCTCATTAGGAATCTAAGGAACTCACCAGTCTTTCTCCTCTCTGGTACGAGTTCATCACTCTCATCTGCATTCACCATTGACATCAATGAATCAGCAGGTCCTGACTGTGACAAGATCCCAGATAAACCATCATAAGATAGGATGCAAGCTGTTGCATATACATAAGCCCCGAGGACTGGAGGAAGAACCTCATGTGGATGAATGACCTATAAAACAATGTTCAATTGATCAAATCATAAAACCAAAACAACCCAAAGAAACAATCCAAGTTTGACAACAGAAACATATAGAAGAAAATCCCTCACCTTGAATAGGATTGCCGCAGATAGTTGCTCTCTCAAGCAGTATATGCGTGCAATATCAAGTGCAGTGAAACCAAAGGGAAGCCAACGATCGACAACCACTGTTACTGGTGCATCAGGGCTGGACATGGTCTCTTCTCCATCTCCTCCTTGTGACTTGTCGTTATCTTTAGTCGGGTTCTCATCGCTGTCTTCATCATAGTCACTTTCACCATCATCACCATCGTCATCGTCGTCATCAGAGTTACCAGGAGCCACAGCAATCTCAGTACCTAGCAACAAAACTGGAAGTGGCCCCACCACAGTGCAATTTCTTATAAGAGTACCCCCATCCCCACGTGTTATCTCATCATACATAAATAAGGGCTGATCATCAGTTTTCAAGAATGATAATTTGTAGTTTATCGAATGAGGATGTAAACGAGCTCTGTCACCATTAGCAGTCTCCACGAAACGTTTTCCACTTCTATGACGTGGTACTAATCTCCCAATCATTGGATATAAACCAGCAACCAGAACAGCATGAATTATACCTGGATCATGTGCATTCAAGCTACAACTAGAAATATCTTCAGGAATGAACCCATTGCGTCTCAGTTCCATTTGGAGCTGTTTCCGCATGCCTGACAACATTCTCATAGTGCTAGAGGATACAAAGAAATGAGAACAAAAGCGTGCTTCTTGACCCTTGTCCTTAGCTTTCTTCCAGCACTCAAATGCTGCTACGACTGCTAATTGATCACTCTGCCCATTGTACAATGAAGCCAGCTCGGCTTTAGCCACTGCTGACTTTTTCTTTTCATTCGGTAACATTGGCAGGGTGAATGGGTCCCTGTAGTCCGAAGCACAAGCAAGAGTCAATGCTGGGTCAAGGCAGTTCATCAATATGGCAAAGAGAAGCATCTTGCTTGTCAGTGGATGAACAGGCAGAGATCCGAGCTTCTCTCCAAGGTCAGTCAATTTTTCATCAAGAGACAAAGCACCAATATCCTTGAGTATATTGACTGCATTCCGTATAGTTTCAGAAACCGGAGGATCCAATGTCTTCAGCAAAAAATCCTCAAGGTTGCCATTTGGATTAAGCAACTTTACCTGCCAAAAGATATTAACCAATAAATACAGCACCCTCTTGGGCTTGACAAGGTTTTTTGCTATTAATGTCCACTCACAACTATAAAAGCAAGGAGAAACATTATAAGCATGTTCTGATGCCTTAACCTTCTTGCTCTGACATTTAGGCTGGCAGCATGATTTTTAACTGTTGGCTTTCCTTTGACATTTGATTGATACTAAATAAGTCAGTTAGAACAATATTACCATTTCGCATCTTTTACTTAAGAACTAAATAGGAACTGCAAACATTGACCTTTTCTCACATACATTTCTCCTCCAAGAAAAAGAAAAAGTAAGAGGGGATAACCTTATGTTTCTGTCTTCTACATCAGAGTTTCACAGGTTGCCTTCAAATAGCAAGGTCAATTAAACGCTAGAAGTGAGAGGCCCCATAAAAAGGCTTTCCCTTATCTAAAAGAGCATATAGCAGTTGCAAAAAAATGATCACCTGGAGACAAAGTTCCTCAATTGGCATTCTTCTAATCTCAGGTACTTGGAAATCAGGCAAAGAAGCTGCTCGTAGTTTCGAATAAAGATGATAACATATACCAGGTCGACAACGGCCTGCCCGACCCTCTCGTTGCTTTGCACTGGCTTTAGAAATCCATGAAGACTGAAGAGTTGACACGTTGTTATAAGGATCATAGCTTTTCTCTTTCATTCGACCACTATCAATAACATAAACAACATCATCTATGGTGATAGCAGTCTCTGCAATATTAGTCGACAAGATGATTTTGCGGCAACCAACAGGTGGGCGTTTGAAAACCTTTTTCTGTTCCAAAGATGGTACCATGGAGTGAAGAGGTAGAATGACAAACTTAGAAGTATCTTTGAAGAAGGCTGACATAAGTAATCTACTCTTGGCTCTATTGATATCATCCCATCCTGGAAGAAAAATGAGAATTGCTCCATCTTTCGAATCAGTACATATTTTCTTCAATAGCTGCTCTATAAGAACTACATCGATTAGTTCAGGATTAACAGTCGAAAGATATTTATCAAGCAACAGTTGTTCATCCACTGAATTGGAAGAGGTACTCTCCATTTGCTTTCTAATCAATTGCGCAGTTTCTAGTTGGTGATCACGTTCAGCGCAATCCAGTGCAGTTGCACCATCCTTCGCTTTTAAGTGACAGTCTGCACCAAAGGAGAGCAGCGTGCATACATCACTTGCCCTACCCTTACTAGCAAACACCATTAGAGGCGTCATCCCAGTTAAGGAATGCTGGTAATTATAAATTTGTGGAGTTCCTTCTGAAGAAACTAAATCAAGTAGTGGGTCAAAGTCATCGCTGGACCATGCCAAATTGATAGCATCATCTAAAGCGACTTTATCTTCCTCTGTCAGCATTTGGTTTTCATCAGTGCTACTGAATGCAGTGGAATCCAGGTGATTGTGTTGTACTGATTTAAGCATGGTCAGTGCATCCTCCAAGTAAAAACTCTTGACCTGGAAAACAAAGTGCAGTATATCCATACTCAGTCTCGCAGGATAAACTAAACCCACAATGAAAAAATTGTAAGAAAATCATAGTAGCCATTACAGGATAAGTGAAACCCGGAACACGAATAACTGGGCAGCCACCAAAATAGTTGGAGAATCGTTCAGCATCAAGAGTGGCACTCATTAGTATCTGTAAATAAATTATTGAGAGATAGTAAATTATATGAAAAACATAGAAGAAAAGAAAAGGGAGGCAAATGTTTTACACTTAAGAGGATTATTAAAACATGTGGAGAAAAATCAGAATGTCTGTGCAAGATTATCATCCCGTTATACAATGGGGCAGTAGATTGTCCGTAACTAAATCATCTGAAATCCGCTTTAACATCTTCAACACAAAGAAGAAGGAAGAAAGGAACTAACCAGACGCAGATGTGGGTACAATGGAAGCATGTCTCTGCAAAAATATACAAGTATTGTAACTGCCAATGTATTCACATCTTAAAACTAGCTAGACTAACAAAAGTAGTATGACAACATCAAATAAGAACATCAAATTTCCTCAACGTAGAGAAATACTGCCCATTGTTTTCGCTGCCAACTCACACATTCCTAGTAATCTCACAAATGAAATTAATGAACTCTCCCCAAGTTGTGCTATATATGCACATGTCAAAGTGTCCTACATCAATCTCCAGCCTCCAGCAATGCCACCAGACCTTCAGGCCCCCAGTTGAAACGGAATCATCAACCTTCCACATAATTCAGACCATTGCTAGCATAATAGCAGTAGGTTTATTGAATAGGCCCACAGAACACATCTTACTGATTATTTCTCTAAATTAAGTGGACCCAATATGACATATATCGTACTAGTGCATGCAGACATGAAAATTGCTATTGAATTGAAGTCATGACTACTAGAGCATCCATATTTATCATAATTACCTTAGAATTGCCAATATAAAATCCGAGAAGCGATCCCTTTCATGAATTTCATCCTACCAAGTGAAAAGGAAACATTACTAGTTTACCAAGCAAAACGTTTTTTGTTCACCATTAAAACAAGTAAATGCTACAATTGTACTAGTAATAGAAAATTAGAAAGCAAAGGTACAAATGGCTAGATAAAACTGGCAAATATCAAATTCCAACAAGAGAATCTTTCTAAAAATTATTCAACAATGCTGTCAGTCAGAGACAAATAACAAGGACCAATCAACAGACGGCAGAGTAATCTTCAAGACACAGCAAGATATAAGCCCGTTCTCATGATGGAAATTAAACAAATCTGACACCATATTTATGAATCCCACTGATGCCTTACAAAGACTAGTTGCCTAGAGGGGGTACCACGGGGCATGGTACTGGATGGGTTGGCTTATAACCCCGGTTGAGACCAGGAGGCATGATATAGCAATTACTGAAGTATAATTACTGTAGCTGCTAACAACATCGTCTCCGAATAGCTTGACTTTCATCGTTAGAAAGAAAATACAATTTCAGATACTTATCAGGCTTGTGCTGTAACTGTCACCATAGTTACTTCTAAACCAAGTTAGTACCATTTCCTTGAAGACTTATGTCCCCTTAACTTGAACTTAGGTGATCAGGAACACTGAAGTACCGAAAGTTTGGGCAAAGATCCTAGATTCCGGCTCCCTCAGAAACCCTATAAAAGATGCTAGGAAAATGACTTAAATGCCACTAAAACCATCTTGAGTCGGAACAGTCTGATTTCTCTCATGAGCTACAGCAATCAATTCCTCAGCCGTCAACTGATTCAAGTATCACTAACTCACAGCAGATCCAACAAAGAGATGCTCCAATAATCAATAATCAATCAGTACCAAAACATTATACAGTATCCTAGAGCTAGGATAACTGCCCGAGACTCTGCATTTACAATGCTGTTATATCTCCAGGGTGATCACAATTGACCGTTGTCAATTAATCCAACTAGGAAAAGTCAACCTTCATACAAGGCCTCTACTCATAGACAAGAAATAGAGAGAGGTTCATGACATGGTACCACAATTATGTGAGTTATGTCGGATAGACAATGCTTCAAGTGCCTACTGGAGGCTTCATTGTTTGATCCACCAGCTCCTCTCGAAACTAACACCCTCAGTAAGACTCCATTGGTGCAAAAAACAATTGACGAGTGCTTCCCTCCCTTGCTTTCCAGCCGTATCTGACATTTTGGAAGCATATAATTAATTACTGGCTACCCACAGATTAAAAAAAAAAGTTAAAAAGGATATAAAATCACAGTGTCAAAACAAGAGGAATTAGCGTTCCTATTAATCCAATGATAGGTCCTTTAAGATATGCAACAAGTAAAAAGTATTGGGACCAAGATAAAGAAAGTGCTTCTATTGAAGAGGCCCATGCTTCTTGTCTTGAAGTAAGTATACCTATAACGTATATAAGCATTAAATCAATTAATCAACCAACTGCTTTACATGAAATATCCAGCAGAAAAAGTTAAAATTTGAGAATAGAGACACAGACGACAGGAGTTTCCAACTAATTCGCAAGTTCATAAGCATTGTACATTAAGCAATGCCAAGGATTTCTTTAGGATTCAATTCCAGATAACAATTACGTAGGAAATGAGGGTAACCTAACACAAGCCAATGCTTGTCTCAGAGATAGACTCAGTCTGCCTCTACTTTAGGTGAGACCAAGCTTTGCGGCCAAACAAATGAATCTCATCACAACCACTCTTCAGTTGAAAATTCAATTGCTGCAGTTTAATGAGTTGAAAAAAATATGTTCAGCAAATTGAAGATATTACTACATCTCAGAGTACCCCAATTACACAATGTAACAGTAACAACAAAGGTGTGATACCTGGACAGGCCATACACCAAGCATCTATGCTTCACAAAAAACATCACATCTATGTTTTACAAAATTCAACTTTAACTTTCACAAAGTCCATTCAGCAATTGAAGTTTGAACATGCACGCACTACACTCTACTAGCTCATCAAGATATGCCAAATTACCTTGTATCCGATATCATCTCCAACATTTTCTCCTCTTTCAGAAGATATTCTCTCAGCAACTACATACAAACAGAAGACAATCAGATTTTTCACATGAAAGCCAGAAAAACTGAGCTCTGATCAGCCAGATTAGCGCACCTGATGTTGCAGAGATTCGCCGAGGTTGGGTACAAACTATCTTGCATGCCTCACCCTTAGCCCACATTGAGTCCAAAAGAAACTGAGGGACCTAAGGATCCATTCATAATTAATTAGTCCTCAGAACATGGTACTTCCTTTAGCAAGGATTTGCTGCTTAAACTGTATAAAGAACTTGAATAATTAGTGTATAAAAGCATCCACTTGGACCGCGATAATTCAAGAAACCATCTCCAGATGTTACAATCGAAATAGTGCATCAAAACATGTAAACCCTGATTCTTAACCCAACCAAAACATGTAAGCCCAGGTACTTTGACCATCATAATCACCCAAGCATATCATGTAATTACAAATGCAATATACAGTTGTTCCATGTCATTTATAAACAAAGTCAAACTACTTGGCCTCCATGTTGGACGCCAGAGACAATTGCCTTCAATATCATTTGATCACCCCCAACTTAAGGCCACATGAAGTCAGCTCTGAGATGAGCAGTTGAGATCGCCAATACAGGTTTGTTGTTTGCTTGAACAAAAGATTGAAACATGTAATGCTTGTACCACAAAAAAAGTGGTGTAAGTAAAATACATGAGGGCTATGTCATTCCAAGCAAATTCATCTTTCTAAAACAACAGCTCCTAGAGAAAAAAAAAAGATTCAAAATAAATAAATCAAGAAAAAAACTAGGGCTCGCCTATTGGCTGCCATCTCTCATGAGAATGGGGAGGTAGAAGTATAACTACCCCCAGTGGGTTTGGAAGGTGGGAGCTTGGGGGAGGGGATAGCCTTTGAGCTATTTGGGGTGTTTAGCCATAACTTCAAGCTTTGCAAAGGATATTGTACCCCAAAAGAAGGTGTCGAGAATTTGAAACTTTACAAATTAAAACCGACTCTAATGTCTGCAGGGAACAAATGAATTTCAATCTTCAAATAAACTTCAGCTAAACCATAATGTCCGAAAACTGCATGGAAATGGCAAAATTATGTCTTCCAATTCTGAAAATATTCAGGAATGTGGAGGAACAAGGCTTTCATTGGAAAGCAACAGCCACATGATAGCGAGCATGCCTCTGCATGTACCATAAAATAAACAAAGCGAAGAGTTGGTAACCTAACCTGTGTGGTCTTTCCACATCCAGTCTCACCAGATATAAGAACTACCTGCTTTGGATGCAGAATAAACAATTAGTCCCAGGATGAATTCAAGATTCTAGGAAAGCGTACGTCCAGAAAAGTCCTTGAATGACAACATTGCAAATCAGCATCCTAAAATAAAAAGCATATGTTCTATATGAATAATCTATAAGATATCAAGCATATGGTAAGAAATAACCTGATGACACTCTACAGATGACGTGATGACATCCCTGAAGGATGCAATTGGAAGCTTAGATCTCTGTTCAGTAATCTGCACATGTAAAATCAGACAAGTTCCGATATTACCATGAATCTCCTATAAACTAAAGTCCAACTAATTGAAAGCACCAGCAAAGACACTCCTAACCAAGAAAATAAATTTATGAATTGATATGAGCAAGATAATAGATCTGGAACCTGCTTTAAGTTTGCAGCCTTCTCTAATCTAACAGAAAGTGATTCCACCTTCTTTGTAATATCTGCCTTATCCATGGGAGGCCTGCAAAATATGTCATCTCTCTGTCTTTCCTTTCTCTGTATGCTTTTTTCCGTATGTTTTACAGCAATTTGCTCACTGGTCACTCCCTCACCCGGTGGGTATCTTATGAACAGATCATTCAAAATCTCCTTAGCCTCCTGAGATAATGTCAAATAAGATACACTCCCCTTCTCTTCTGAGTTTTCCCCCTTCCATTTAGACTTGTAAACAGAAACATGCCTTTGATTCCCACGCCTGAACAATGACCATCCAAGAAAAGGAATCCCAAAAACAAATCATCAATAACAGGGCCCATGCTTATCCAAGTACAAATCACACAAGAATGTTCATAGTGACATGAAAAATTTAAATCCCAACACTCACCCAGAGCTTTTAGATATCATTCCCATCTTCCTGCAGACTTCATGCACTACAGCCCGTTCATGATTTGACAGATTCTCATCAAATGTTAACACTGCATGCAACGTTCACAAAATGACAAAGGACTTTTTCCTTCTAATATTAATATTACACTCATCCAAACAAACCAACTACACAGATAAACCCATGAAGCAAGAATAGCGCTAAAACATAACATCCCTGTGAATTCAACTAATACAAAGTTTCCTTCACTCATTATTGATCCTGAAGGACTCAAATATAATGAAAGCATCAAATTTAAGATGTGTTTAATAAGGCATGGACAAAGTACTCACAAGAATAAAGTGAATAGTCATATATAAGCAAGAGACGAAAATTGAGATAATGATTCAGTCAATAGTTCACTAACCTATCAAATGCTGGAATGAACAATATATAGCTACACTTTGCACACATTTAATATCTCCCTTCTAACAATGATGATCTATTGCCATAGAACAGATTGAGATAAATCACAGCAACCCACCCTAAGAATTCCCAAAAAAAGGCCAATCGGATGTTCGTAAATGGCGGAACTGGTCAGATATAGAGGGGATAGAAAGTACTCGGACTTTGTCGGTTCATTTCTAAACTTCAGGAGCAATTCTTCATGACAGAGAACAGTTTTGGACGTTAATTGACCCATAGATCAGTTATCCATCCTAAGAGCACTGACTTTCTCAAGGGATACCACCAAGTTTGAGGCAACTATGGCATAGGAGGGATAGGAGACATTCCGAAAATGCTCTCCCATGCTTTCCATTGAAATTATCTCCAACATCACAGGAACCGCCACTTGCATGTACATATGCATCACTAAATAATAAAAAGCCATCTAAACTCACTATGCCATGTTACAATGATCTTCAATAATTTAAAGCATTAGGAAGTGAAGCAAATTCAAAGTTCCAATGGAGTAGAAATCCTATAGAAAGACTACAAAATCAATTTGGTTTAGCCCTCGAACCGCTCAACAACATTGAGCTAGACATGTTGTCGCGTCACTCCGGAATTACTCACTCCAAAACCTCAGTCCAGGGTCTCTGCTGAAGCGAAATCCTCATACACACGCAAAAAAAAAATTGAAAAGCCCCAATGCCAGTCAAGCTCAAACGGCATTCAGCAGCAACCAAGTGCAAAACACCAATCACAAACTAAAGCAATCATCGACTCCGAACGAGCTCTCTTACATAGCCACTCGCCGGCTAAAAAAGAAAAAAGAAAAGAAAACACGACGCAAATTACATAAGAAAACGCGACACCGACGGTAAAATGACAGGCTTCTCGAGCTGACTAAGGGCGACTGGCAAAAGAGAAAGCGCACCTTGCTGCCTGGACGCACGAAACTGCTCGAGCCTCTCGGCTATCGTAATCCGCGTCAACTCAGCCACCTTCCGATTGGGCTTGTTCTTCGCCTGCTGCTGATGCTGCTGATGTTGCTCTCCTTTTCTCTGTCTCTTCTTCCCCATCTCTGTCCCGTCTCTGCTTCCCCGCCGCCGGAATGCGAATCGGCCGTTCGAACCAGGAGCCAGCTAAGCGCTGAAGGAGGTCGAAGGGGATTGGCGGGAGCTCAGAAGCGTCGTCTCCGACGAGTCTCGGGAGGAGGAACTGCAAAAATTCTGGCGCTGTTGCGGCTTTCCGGGACCAGAGAGGGAGGCGGAGAGCATATGCCTTTCGTTTTGTGCCTTCGCCGCTTCGCGATCGGTTCTGTTTTGAGTAGAAGCGTGAACCGAAGGGTCACCGTGCTGTATTTGAACGGCAATAAGTTTTCTTTCCCTTTTCTCTTTTGAACAAAAAAAAAATTCATCAAAAACCCCATGAATTATATTTACTATATAATACATTTATTCTGAATTTTTTATTATTATATCTATAATTATGTGACTCGTTTATCCCTATCAAGTTTTTATCAATGAGTATTGTTGAGATTCAGGAAATAAATTGTGTTGATACGCCACATTCGTCTAATAAATAATGTTAATTTGATCGAAGAGATACAATCTCGACAGAGGGTAATAAATGTGTCGAGATGAGCGTAGTTTAAATTTTCAGTTTTACCAAAAAATAAAAAGTTTGAGATCAATATGTCATGATTGATATAATTTGAAGTTTTATGGGTTTTTTTCCCTTTTCTTTTTTTTTATTCAAGACCAGTTATTTACAAACTTTTTTTATTAAATACATTGTCGATTCGAAAAAGGAATTTACTATCACCAATAAGCACGCTCATCACTCATCTACCGATGAATGTGCGTGTATATATATATTTTAATCCAAATGATGCATCAAGAATTAGACAAATAATGTACTTACCAAAAACAATTTGCATAATAAAATTGAGCATTAGTGTTTTCCTTTCGTGGAGTTCCATGGGCCTAGACATTTTGGTATCGGTGTAGAAGGTGATCAGCCGGCACTAAGGGTCGAGCCGGGCTTTAGATGTCCAAATTGTTGCTTTAAGTTCGTCCACCGCGTCCTCAATTCGCGACTTGAGAGTATTGTATCAAGGCCAATGCGGCAAGAGATGTGCGTAGGGCAGTTATCGAAAAGATTTTAACCACGCGGATCGGATCGGATCGGATCGGGCGATTGTCCATTGAAAGTATGTTCATGATGGCAAACTTCCAATTCGGGCAAGTCGAGCTGGGCTTCCTTCGATGGAAGCATGGGCCGTGGGCAACCAACGCTATGGGCCAGAACGGGCCGAATCTAGTCTGATGGGGCTAAAGATTGGGCCCAACACATGTCCGTACATCGGACATCCCATAAATGGGCTTTCCGGAAATTGTACTTATAGGAAAAGTCCAGAGGACTTGCTATGCTATGTTTGCCCGAGTACAGGAATGGAAACGCCGTGGCGAATGAGATGTCGAGGATGAGCCGTACACGGCACTCCAAGTTAACCGCCCCCGTGCGCCGCCCCGCTCCACCCAATTTCGTGGCGGTGCAACTTCGTGTTCTCGGTTCTCGCCGGAGAAAACTTCCAAAAGTCATGAACCTCTAAAATGTTCTTGTACGGCTTGATATTTTACATTTTTGTTTCAAGTCAATGGTAAATACGTTAATGACGTAAATTGATTCATAAACATTTTCTCATCTTGCTAATTGGGCCCGAGAATTAAAGAACGATGATCTTGTATCTCATTGTTGATGCGAAAGTCAAAGATCAAGGCCATCATCACTTCTGCTTAATGGAAAACACGAGTTTTTAGAATTAGCAAGTCTTTTTCTTCCCTTTTATCTTTTTTTTTTTAATTCCGCGTATAATTGAGTGTTTCTATATTTATTTTAAGAAATTCAACTACCCACCACCGTCACACCTCATACCCTAACCAACTTGGGAGACCCATCCAACAATCATTCTTATATGTTAGCACGACATACATCCATACCCTCATGTAACTCACATGCCACATAAAGTCTTAGCCTATGAGCACTCGGGCTCCCTCCACCAACTTTGAAAGCTGATCCTCATACTCAGCTGGTCTTCAAAGAAAACAATCTAAACAGAACAATTGCTGACAACCAGAGTTCATATTGGGTCAAATATAGACGATAAAGACGATGGCACAAAAACAGGTCGTTACTGACTAAATGGTTCGATCTACAAGTGGGTTCGGCAATTTACTACCCAAATCTATCCTGACCTACCTGTCCAATAGTCCTAATCAATGCCTTGTATGAAACGAACATCATTGGGCCAAAAAAGTTCTAGATACCATCACATTGAGAACTCGATCGAAGAATTCATAATCAAGGAGATAATAAAGACATAGAGTTCGACTCGAGTAAAAAAATATAGAACCCTATGACCGCACTTCAAATTCTTTTTCTCTAACCATCCGGAGAATTCTTTCGACTCACTTAAGAGAATGGCAGAGACTCCACACCTGATTAAAAAAAAAAATACAAGCCCGGCCCGGCTCGGAGCCTATCATAGGCCCAGCCCATTGGCGAGCACCACCACCGGCCCAAGCGCCTCCTCCTCCCATCCGCCCCTCCTCATCCATGGAGGAGCTCGTCCCAACTCGATGTATAAAAGCTCTAGGAAACATGTCAATCTTCCTAAACGCGAGAGCAGGTCAGGAACAGTGTGTTCGTTTCTCTTTACCTTTAACCAAAGGTACCCATCATCGAGTTTTTCTTTTTCTCCTTCGTTCTGTTCCGGTTTGCGCAGGAAGTATCGTTTCTCTAGACCCTTTTGCTGGTCTCTCGCTTCTCATGCCCCATCTGGGTGATTTGTGGATTTTCATCTCTATAATTAATGTCCGTCTTCACTAATATTATCTGCTTATTTGTCTGGGGGGGGGGGGGGGGGGGGAGGCGAAAGTCTCTTTCTTCATCGCCACCCTTTAATTAATCCGGTGCTTGCGTGCCAACGCTTCTTTCGGTCCTGCCGACGAGTTGATAGAAATGGGGACTCCTTGTTCCAGACCCTACGCATCTTGCCCTTTCCCCACCACTCTTGACGGTTTGCTTGTTAATCCGCATCTGCCCGGTTCTGGGTTCCGTTTCTTCCCTGATCTGAATCGGGTTTTTCATCGCGTAGTCGTTTCTTGGGTATTCGAAGATTCCTGCCTTCAGCTTCTTGATTCCTGATGTTCCTTGTTCTGGGTCGATTATGCTTTTATCTGCGGTGATGGTGGTTTTCTTGTCTAGTTGCATGTTATTCCCAGTGAGTCCTGGGTTTAGTTGGACCGGATATGGTTTGTCATCATCATTTTGACTCGGTATCGAGTCGAGTTTGGCGATTTGTTCAATCCGGTGGCTGCTATGGCCAGATTCTTCATATGTTCCTAGCTGTTATTGTGCTTGGTTTGAGTAAAATAGTGAATAAATACCGGAAATCTGTGCTGCGTGGTTTGTTATTCTCATTTCTGCTGATTTCTCGCCCCTTATCTGGACGGCGTACATCAATGTCGGGTTGCTTGTACTAAATTGTAGCTTGATGACTCGATGTTTCTATAGGAGGTTCTAAACCTTTTGAAGGGGCAGATGACTTGGGATTCGAGTAAATGGGAAAGAATGTACTTTAGCAAGAGCAAAACTACTTTACTGATCTGAGGGGCTGGTTGAGGTTCACATTGTTTTATTTACTATAACCCTGGCAGTTCCTCTGTGGGTGTTATCAGTAGGCAAGTTGATTTATGCTTTTGATGTGCAGAATTTGTTTAGATTCTTGATAACTCTCATAATTGAGAGTGTTATGTTCGTGAACATGCCTGTTCCCAATAAATGTCGTTTCTAGAACCTTGAAGTCCCAAATGGTATTAAATATTTTCACAAGACCAACCACAAAATCCAGCACAATTGTGAAATACAAACTGAGAAAGTTTGACACGCATAGATATATTATATATCCATGATGCCTTCTCGTATGGGAATTTTCCTTTTGTACTATCTTTTCCCAGTAGGTTTTATTTTGTAAAAGTTTCTTAAAGTGAGGATATTGTTGACTCATATTTATGGGTGGCGGTGGAATTGGTAATGGTACAAGTCAGAAGGAAAGAAGTGAACCATTTAAATTGAGAATAACCATTCTTAACCAATGGAACTGGAGTGGAAGCGTAGGTTGGATTCTTCTTTGACTATCTTTTTGGGTGAGAAATAGCATTCTTGTGGAGGAATTTGAAACCAACGTCTTAGCATTTCCAGATTGTGTTTTGTACGTTTAGACTGCTTTTCACTATCTGTGGTTTGTTCTTGCTGGGCTTTTGTGGTAATGCAACTTTGACATGTACTGGCTGTTCTTGCGTTGTCTGTTCTACTGTGAGCTAGTCTCTCATTTCACTTCAAGAATGTTTTCTGAGGTCCTTTTAATCCCTCGGACTTCTTAGATTTGGTCATTTGCCCTAGAAAGTTGGAAATGATGATTTACATTTTCTTTTTTAGGCCAGATATTTTTCAATTCTTCTGAAAGAAATATGGAGCATTTTATCTGACATTGGCATGACTCCTCTGGTTGTTTAGGGCTGTATTATGAAATGACTCTGGTGGATAGTAGGTGAAGAGTTTATAACCTGCAAACCCTGCCTGTCCTATGGCAGCCAACATTCTCCTTACTCTGTCTATCTCCTTGAGTCCATGATGCTGTCAAGTTAATTTGGATATTTCCCTTCAACTATGCATTCTAATATTCTTTATTTGACACGAATATATTCATTTTGCCAATAACAAGGGATGGCATAAGTATAACTTGGCTTGTCCTTAGGTTCCAAGCTCAGAACACTCAACAAAAGATGCTTTCTTCTTGCTGTTATCAGTGTGATAGTTTGTGTTGTATGTCTACCTGTAATATCAAAGTATCGATGTTCTTTAAGCGTCTATGGGTAGACTGGTGAACCTTGTTCTTATCCAGCTTAAATTAAAATCAATGTCTGTTTCGACTTTCTTCTGAAGATCAGTTCCAGTGGCTGCCAATAATGTTGGAGTCGGTATCTGCATTTCACTGCCAATCAAAAGTTTCTAGTGCCAAGCTTATGAAGCTTTTCATAGTTCTTCAGAAAGATCAGGCCTTTTGCTTTGGCAATGGAACAATTGTTTTAAATGCAGATCATTAAATAGAATTTGGATAATGCGTCACACAAATTGTTAGAAGTGACCATGATGTTATCCAGTCAAGGGAAGTGCTGAAGGTGACTTTGTGATGGCTTCTATCTTCAGATCCATCCCTGGTACAGTGAAGAGGTTGGAAGAAGTTTGTAGTAATCTTGAAAAAGAACTTAGGGAAATTGCTATATACATTTATAAAGATGATCGGCTGACATGATTGCAATTGCATTTCAATTTCTTCATGCCAAATCTTAGATTTTTCATTGCTTTCTTTTGCTTTTTGTGCAGAGCGTAGTCCAACGCAACTTGTCCATTTCTTTGGATCATAAACTTCTCCTGAGATTTGGCCTTTTAAGCTCAATAATATATGGGCTGAGGTGCACTTTTCATGGGAGGTGTTGAGGATGATAGTGAACCAGCCTCAAAACGCATGAAGTTATCATCCAGAGTGTTGAGAGGTCTTGCAAACGGTTCATCTCATACAGAGCCTGTAGCTGGCTCTTCGCTAGATTTAATGGCTCGGCCCCTACCAATTGAAGGGGACGAAGAAGTTATTGGTTCAAAGGGTGTGATCAAAAGAGTTGAATTTGTACGAATTATAGCGAGGACATTATATTCCCTCGGTTATGAAAATAGTGGTGCTCGCTTGGAGGAAGAGTCTGGGATACCATTGTATCCTTCCGTGGTAAACATGTTCATGCAAAAGATACGTGATGGGCTTTGGGATGAAAGTGTGGTGACGTTACATAAAATTGGTCTCTCAAATGAAAACTTAGTGAAGTCAGCCTCTTTCTTGATATGGGAGCAAAAATTCCTGGAACTTCTGGATCAGGAAAAAGTCATGGATGCTCTAAATACATTAAGGATGGAGATCACACCTCTTTGCATAAAAAATAGTAGGGTGCGTGAGCTTTCATCATGCATTGTCTCTACATCATCATGTGGGCTTCTCAATCAGAAAAAAACAAATAGTGCAAGAGCAAGGTCCCGTCCAGAGCTTCTGGAGGAATTGCAAAAATTATTTCCTCCAACGGTAATGATTCCTGAAAGAAGGTTGGAACATCTAGTGGAGCAGGCCCTTGTCCTGCAAAGAGGTGCATGTATGTTTCATAACTCTTTAGTTACGGAAATGTCACTGTACACTGATCATCAATGTGGTAAAGATCAAATCCCCTGTCGAACTTTGCAGGTTAGTGCATGAGAACGTTTTATGCAATGGTTGTCTCTTAATTTATTTGACTTCTTGATGAGAGCTTAAATAGAGTTTGCTTCCTATTATTTGTCAGGAGTTTTTAGTGAGAGGTTACTATATATAGCTATCTTTTCTTGGAACAGATATTACAATCACATAATGATGAAGTTTGGCTTGTGCAATTTTCACATAATGGGAAATATCTAGCTTCTGCATCCAATGATCGATCGGCAATCATTTGGGAGGTAATGTTGCTTGCTTCGATTTTTTTTTTTTTTTGGGGGTTGGGGGGGTGCTTACTTTTAAGTTCAATTACTGTGCTTGATGTCAAATTTTTATCCATCCACCTTTACCTAATTTGATACATCATTTAATCTGATAATCGATTGGATTGGATTCAGTTCTGTACTAAGCAAAGAAATTTCATTTACTGATGTGAAGATATTATTTTAGGTAATCTTTTAAGCATGTCAAATTTGCTGATTTTTCTCACTTCTGTGCTGATAATTTTTGCTTATTTGATGTGGGAAAGTTAAAATTCTTGCTTGGCACCAAACCTTATCTGGCAGGCTGATGTTTTATAGTATTGGGCTCGTAGAAGATTGTATTTCTTTGAATGTAGTGCTTTCTTCACATTCATGAATGGAGGGAGTGCACTTTAACTTAAAAAATATTCCCACTGGACTGGAAAAGAATATGGATCTTTTCTCATGAGACAGGAATTTGGTATGATATTTTCAATAAATGACTATCAGGAAATATTCGAATGAATGATGACTATGAAAATTTGAGCATGTTTATTTTCTGAAGAGCAAGCATAACTGAGGATATCTGGTTTCTTTTGGTAAGCGAGTGAAATTGTGTTTTTTGGTTAAATTTTAGCCTCCAGCTCGTTCCTTTGGGATTGTGAATGGTGTTGTAATTGTAGGTTGATGAGAGTGGCAGCGTCTCATTGAAGCATAGATTGATTGGCCACCAGAAGCCGGTTTCTTCTGTCTGTTGGAGTCCAGATGACCAACAGCTTCTCACTTGTGGAGTTGGGGAGACAGTGAGACGCTGGGATGTCTCTTCTGGGGATTGCCTCCGTGTTTATGAGAAAGCTGGCCATGGCCTCATATCATGTGCGTGGTTTCCAGATGGAAAATGGATATGTTATGGTGTTAGTGATCGGAGCATATGCATGTGTGACTTGGAGGGGAAAGAGATTGAATGCTGGAAAGGGCAGAGAACTCTTAGTATTTCTGATTTGGAAATTACTAGTGATGGAAAGCAGATCATTAGTATTTGTAGAGAAAGTGCAATACTTTTACTTGACCGGGAAGCGAAATTTGAAAGATTGATAGAAGAAAATCAACCAATAACTTCTTTCTCATTGTCGAAGGATAATAGATACTTGCTTGTTAATCTCTTAAATCAAGAGATCCATCTTTGGGATTTGCAAGGAGATCTCATCCCGGTCGCAAAGTACAAAGGTCTTAAGCGCAGTCGGTTTGTTATCAGGTCTTGTTTTGGTGGACTCAATCAGTCCTTTGTTGCCAGTGGTAGTGAAGACTCACAGGTGTGTATTTTCCATTTGATAGTTGGTTGTAGGCATATGCTTGCTCTGGGTAGCTCAAAAGCACATATGCATGTCCTTTGGTTGCATGAAACTACATATACATGGAGCTCATCAGGTGACTTGAGCATGTTTGTCTAATTCAATATATAGTTCTGCTTTAGAGTTTAGGAAATAACAGATTGGATGGGTGCATTACCTGTCAGTTTTTCTTCCTCAAAAGCAGTTAAGTTTTTAACAACATGGCTTTGTACATTTTCATAGTTTAGCAATGATTGCATGTCCTTGGAAATACTACTCATGAGGGTCTTATGCTTACTTACTGTCCACTTCATTGGATTTATACTGGTGATGCTGTCGATCAGGAGTCTCGTGGGTTTTTGCTCTCTCTCTCAGGGACATTATTGGCTTGATGATTGAGTCATTTTGTTCAAGTTTGAAAGAGATATTCAGTCCTGAGCCATGACTTGACAATCGACTTCCTGTAGTGGCACATTGTTATGCTGTTTATATCTTTTGTTGACTAGAACTTGCCCTTCCTGTAATTGGCTATTTACATGGTTAAGGCCACTGCAAATGTTCAATAATTGCTATCCATTATCAGTGGCAAGGGTTTTCCCTTTAGAATGCTCATGACGTTTTCTCTAATCATATGTACTGTATACATGTGCATGCAACAGTGAGAGAAGATATGCTGGGAAGTTTGATAGTGATACTTGTTGTGGGTTTGATTCTTTTACCTTTTCTTATATTCACCAAATTGGTTTGACAGAAAGGAGATAATGGAGGTCGAAGAAATTAATTGTGTTGAAGGTTTTTCGAATCCTTAATTGTGGTACTTTCTAGTGATGAAGTTTCTTGTTGTTATGTGTTTAGGTTTACATTTGGCACAAAGGCTCGAGGGAGCTGATCAAGCCATTGCCAGGTCACTCAGGAGCTGTAAATTGCGTGAGCTGGAACCCAGCAAACCACCACATGTTGGCATCGGCGAGTGATGACCGTACCATCCGGATATGGGGCTTGAATGAGCTAAACACAAGGCACAAGGGTGCACGCTCCAATGCTGTCCACTACTGCAATGGCAATGGCACCAGCTGAAGAAGAAGTAGGATGGATGACCCGTCTGCTGATACGTAATGCTTTCTTAGCGATTACTTTGATGTAAATACTGCGCGGGACACATGCTTGGTAACTGCAGACCAAGCATGTGAATCTTCAACGAACTTCCTAGTAATAATTTTTTACTATTTCATTATAACTTGTGGGCATCTGGTGAATAGAGCATCGATCTCTCTCAGGCTGTGCTCTGATCGTGCACATTATAATTTACTTCTTGATATTGTTTTCATATCAGATTAACATTCTACTTGCTCGGGCAGATATTGAACCCGTACTTGTCTGTAGGCTTCCCGTTATCCGGTTATCGCTAGTTCCAAATGTAAAAAAGTCTGCATCTTTTCTTTTACATAATTCTTAAACGAGGCCATTGGTCGGTTTATATCGTAAGTTTCATACTTTTGGTAGCCGGCATTGAAAGTAACAAACATAAAGTACGAAAAAGGCCATTCACATCGACCGGGAACTACTTCCTCATTTCCATCTCAGTGTAGGGACGTGTTCCTTTGAGGCCTGTCTTCTTGATGTGGTTTCGATAGTTGTTTCAGGATTTGAGCTGTCTAGTGCAGGACCTAGTTGCCTTTTCCGCATCTATTTCGGCATTCATTTCCAAGTGTTTTTGGCCGTAATCTTGTCCTCGAAGTTCAGCTTCTAGTACTTACCATGCCATTATAGTTTCCTTCGGCATGAGGAGTGAACGTTTCCCTTCAGTAGAACTGTAGGATGGCATTTCGTATTTTCACCATAGCCAAGTAGTCTCTTTCGGCGCTGAAGTCACTCATGACGATCGAAGTGAATGCTCGTTGCTCTAGGTTTTTCCATTGAAGACCAATTTGAAAGTTAGGCGCTGAAGAAACAAACTCGTTTCGAAAAGATCTATCTAGAGTCGAAATATAGGATTTCTTTTGCTATATAACTTGTAATCTTCAGCATCGAGCAGATGAGATTGTTGCTCTAGGATGCATCTGTGGATCACTTTTCGTGTGGTGTGCGCGTTAGTAAACTAGAACAAAGTACAATAAAAGGGTTATGATAGGTAAACTGAAATAACCAAAAGAGAGAACTGAATTTGAGAAGATAGGGAAGCAATACTAATACTTCATAGGGAGGAGTAGATATCACTGAAAAGATTAAACAAAAAAACAAACGCAAAAAACAATTTTCTCAATATGATATTACGATCGTTTATTTCATGCCACTCTAATGTTCTTTAGATTTGTCCATAAAATTAGAGGTTGAATATTTGAACACCGACGGTTATAAGGGCAAAGATATCGAAAAGCGGGTCAGTTGTAGAGTCTTTTGCATGATAACTAACTAGTTTTAGGTTATTAACCCTTGTTTAAACCATTTACCAACATCAATGAAGTCATTTTTGAATTGTCTGACTTGTTTTAGTAATTCGCAAGCTTTTATTGAGGTCATCAACCTTCATATCAAATTTCGTAATGATTTTTTTTCTAATGAAATTGCTAAGTAATTGTAGGGCACAAGCTCTTATTTGAGCTATCTATCACTTGTTCAATAACTTTCCAACTTTTTTTTTATATAAATACTAGCACGGATTTGTCGATTACGTACAATTTTTTCTCCAATAGAGATACCAACTAATTTTAGGTTAACAACTCCCTTTTTGGGAAATGGGTCCCCTGCTGTGTGACATCATCCCCTTCCTAGCCGTCCGATTCTAGAAAAAAAAAATCCAATTTTTTTCTTAGTTTTGATGAGGGCTGTCCGATTAACATCCCTTTCCTCCTTATGTTAGGGGCACATCCTCTGCCTCCGGATTCCCCTTGTTGAGCCGACCTTCTAAATTACCAACTATAGATCACGAAGGCTGAGGACCGGCACATTAGGGAGAGTCCATCAGATTCAAGTCGAGGAAGGAGGAGCATGGAGGCTGTCCGATCAATCGACATTGTCTTGATATGTCTTCAACATTCTAATTTCGGTCATCGACGATATGAGTTCTTGAAACTGCTTTTTTTTATCTCTTATTTATATCAATGGTGATGCCCGGGTTCGGCTATCCTTGTTCCACGCCTCATGGGAAAGGATAGTAAAAACCTGTTTCTGAGGATTCTACTCTCATGTCATGAATGTTTCCAGAAATGGTAAAGAATATGAAATGCTTGTCCAAGATTTCAATGGACATCGATGATTCGCGCGACCATACGTACTCGCCCGCAACATTTTGTCACGAGAAGAGGATTATATGCCTTGCAAATGTTCAATATCGACAAGGTTTTCTTGGTTCGACTTCCTCAATGTGATTACTAATCTCTGGAACTCCATAACCAAAAACAAGATGGGGCAAGTCCAAGGTGGGATTCATACACTGGAGACCGATTTACAAGCTAAAGCCCTTGTCGTGACGATCTTTAAGCCACGCTGAATGAGCTCGCGGTGCTCTCTACAAACCTTCTGGCTCCCTTGAACCATCTCTTGTCGCCCGCTTGAGCCTTGCAGATGTATAGCTTCCCATCCTTGACGGTGGCGGTGATCAGCTGGTGCTTCCCTCCCTCGTCCCCGTCGGCGGTCCTTGTCAACACCGACAAGTAGTAGTATTTCTTCCCACTGACCTCGGGGGTTGCCGACTCCAAGATGTTCGCTGTTGCCACGGCATCACTCTCAAAACCGCCCTGTACGCGAAAACTTTTTTTGGTTTGCATTAAGAAGAAGATGTCATTTAATGCGACCCTCCTAAGTCGAGGAGGAGGTCGCGCAAAGAGCAAAGCACCAAAGCACCGAAAGGTGGACGGATGAGAATCGACATCATGAACTTTAACGGCGAGTGCACGGGATTTTTACTCTGAGTCGCACGAATTTTCCAGATGTCTTAATCATCAGTGGAGTATCCACACCCCTCAATCACCTTCTATGGAGCTTCAAATTCCAGAAAACTTGCAATTCGTATGATAGATAGGACTAGTTTCTAAGGTTTATATAAAAGGTATTGTCGGACCAAAGATTACCTCAGAGTCAGTCTTGCCAAAGTAGGCCTGCTTGCCAAGCAAATAGTTTACCTGCCAAGAGATGAGAGGCGTTCTTATTAGCTCCTGGCGTGCTCATCTAAAACATTTCAAATGACTCTTTTGAGAGGGAAGATTTAGAGCTTTACTTCGGCGAGGAAGTCTTCGGGGGAGCCGTAGTCGGTGATGGATTTCTTCTCGGTGGGAGTGACCATGACGGTGACGTTGCTGGTGGAGTCGAAGTTGTCCTCATACCGGAGGACCTGGCCGGGGTACTCCACCTCTTTGCTCGGGTTCCACTTGGCTGGAATCGACAGCTTGAACCCGTCCCCGGCGTATGGCAAGAAGTCTGTGTTCGTCTTTGGCTTCCCAAACACGTTGGCTGCAACGTTTCACACGCAAAGACTCGAATCAGACTCTTGTGGATGCCAAACTCAAGAAGGGTCCTAATCCATTAAGACCACCTTGAAGGTTGCGCAGCGTAATTTGCACGTTTCTTTTCATCAAATTAGCATGTGCTAATAGACATGATATGAATTATCGGCGCTCTCTGACAATTTTAAACTCTCGATTCCACTTGGCTACGTACTCAACCTGAAATGGTGTCCGAGCTTCTAGGGCTCCCGAGTTGAATTCCCTTGCCAATGCATTGCGCGCATGAACACTCACTTGTATCCACACATGTAAACTACATACATACTTCAGCTTTCATCATCTTGATCAGTGCCGATTTCTAACAGCTTGACCATGGAGTAAACGATCAAGCACTCAGCTCGAGACTAACCATGTACACCTTGACATCCAGTAACCTATCGGAAGTAAGTCTAGCCTCAAGCGAGTGAAGAACGGATGCATCGAGCAATGACAACCTAGCAGACCCGATAAAAAAGAGCAAGGGGAAACAGCAACCTACCAGCTTCGCCGTAGGCGGCATCGGCGGGGGACACCTTGGACCCGACGGCCGCGGCCCCGATGAGAACCGTGAGGGCCAGGCGGCGCGACAAGGCGGCAGCGCTGCTCTCTTCCTCGCCGGCGGCCTGCTTTTGGGCCCGGCAAACTACCTGGGCGGGCTTGAAACTCGGGGCGAAGCGCTGTGACGGGGTCCTGGCAGGAGTGGTGAGCGCATTGTGGTGGAAGAAGCATGTGGTCGACGCCATCTTCGCTTCTCTGCGATCTCTCTCGCTTGCTGACGCTTACGGTTCTTTGTATGGAGTGTGATTATGAATGGCGTGCGGAGGAAATGGGGACGGATTTAGCGAGAGGAACATGTGAAGGGAATTGGCCGAGCTCGGATACTGGATGTGGGAAATGGATGACGTGAAGATTTCATTATTGATGTGAGGATAAGGCTGTGGTGGTTCTCATTGGCGCCACGTGGCATCTCATGGCTCCACCGACTGCCATGTCAGCTAAGCTTTTTGGCCTAAAAAGATTGGAGGAAAAAATAAAAATAAAAAACACAAGACGGGTCGTAAGGACATTCGACACTCTTGTGAGGCCCAACTCGTGAAATTGGGCCCAAATTTGAGCTAGCTCTGGCAGAGAGAAAAAGCCCACATCTTTTTAGATGGACCCTTCATCTTTTCCTTTTTCCGGATCACCCAATTCTTGTGGTAATTAATTATTTCGAGATGAAATTTCGGATATCTCGATCACATTCCATGCGCCTGATCTTTTCCGTCTCTTCGATCCGGTAGAGTGGTTAGACGGTCTGCGGCGATATATAGGAAGATCATCGACCTCAATAAGGCTAGAGCTTGCGACGAAAGACACCCCTGCTTTTCGAGACATAAATTATGGAAGCCGGTCCTTAAATTTGCAAGTCGATTGTCATCTTGCACACAATTTCTCTTTGTTGGAGGAATGTGGCGTCCAACATGACGTCGAGCACGGCCATTCTTTTACATAATATTGTCGAGCCTAACTTGACGTGAGGGAAGTTCCTTGATTAGAAGTCAAATCTCCCCCGGAACGGCACTTTAGAAGTCACTCCAGCTAATGATGTCCCAAATCCAATTGCGTTCTTTACTTGCTTGAAGCTTCGTAACACGGTGCAGTGGACGTTACTTGAAGCTTTGGAACACGGGTCGGGGGAATTTTGGCGGCATTCGTGATCCGGGCTCGTTAGCTGTGAATCGATTCTCCCTCGGTCTGGTCCGGTCTGGTCCGGTTCAAGAACTGGTAGGTGCACGAGCAAGATGAGACGAAGAACAAAAGCCCTTCCCCTTTCCAAGATCACGTTGCTTCGACAGGATAGAAAGATTCTCCCACTATCATAAAGTGGGAAACATGCCTTTCCCCGAAAAATTTATTCCCGACATGCTCTTCTCTGGTGAAATTACAAAAAGGTTCCAAAGTGTTTCCCGAGCACCTTTGAGTAATCGGACCATGTTGTATCGAGAATAACTTTAACATCGCACGGCACAACATGACATGTCGCGATCCATTGATTCCGAAAAACAACTTCTTTATCCGATCGATTAACCTGATACGAACTGATTCTTGATTTGGACCGGTTGGTACCGATACTCAAGCGCGTGTTTCGCTTAACGTGTGCCCGACCCCACCATAAGTTTGCAATTACCAGTTGTTGCGAAGCTAATGAAGGGTTGATTCATTTGACTGTACCAACTACTAACCAACCACGCTATCACGAGAAACGTCGATAGGCCGCGCCATTAGTATAGGACTGCGGCACAGTTGCGGGCTATCGGGACTGGATCCCTAATTAGCTTGCATTTACTCAGTAAACAGACAAATGAAATCAGTACTAGAATGAAGGAATTCCTTGTTACAACACATACCTTATTGCAGTCTCTGCACTTGTACTAAGAGTAGTTCATACGTATATCTTGTTAGTCAAGTAAATAAACTTAATGAATGATAAGTAAACGTTTGATCTGTAGTTGCCTATAGTGGCGAGCAAGATAGATCGAGCGAATCGGGAACTACTCGCATCAAACTAGACAGTGTGGTTCGGCTCCTAAGAGTGTCGTTCGGTTCTCAGTTCCTAAAAGTTTAATTGATGTATAGGCAATCATGTTCCCGGTTTTAAAAAGGGAATCGAGAATTGTTCCAAACCAAGCTAATTGTTTTTTATACTTATTTTTACATTTTTATGTCTCATGTACTTGTCCTCTCCCTTTTCGATCTTTCTCTTTCACCCCACGGCACTCGAGCCTTCTAAGTCTTTCTTTGATATGGAAAACATGGACTTCTCTAGGTCTTCTTCGCCTCACATGAAGTTCGAAGCATTCTCTCTATTCAACTCTATCAGTTCTGTTGAGTCATCTAAGAATCGGACCAAACCAGCTCTCGATTTCGAAATTAATAATCGATTCCTCTTGGCCAAATTTCGATTCCGGTTCCCCAGTGGGACTGAGAATCGATCACCCTTAAACACCTGCACGATTATTCGACACCAACAAAAACAAAAAGAGGATTATAATCTCGATGTTTTTTTTTTCAAGGGGATCCAAATGACTTTCTTGGACGGAAAGCGAAGCTTTTTCATTAGCAGTTTAGAAAACTGCCGTTGCCGTCGAAGACGAAGGACAACAGCATTGCCTTTAAGCTTCCGTATGTTCCGATTTCTTCTTGGAAGAAAGCACTTATTATATTTTTCTCTCCAAACGTCCAAGACAATGAAAAAAAAAACAGTGTTTTTAAGCTTTCAAAATTTATGAAGAGATTTCAAAAGCATCTTTAGAAATAAAGGGTTAATACTAGAAGCACTTCCAAGTTATATGCTCACCATAAATATTCGAACATTTTATTTATTATTAAACACTTTAAATTTATCCATTATGATATAAATATCTCATTTTTTTATGTCTTAAAAAATCCTCCATTTATGCGCGTACGCCAAATATATCTTGTATGTAATTGAAGTAGAGAGTATGTACGTCGCACGTGGAAAAAATTCAAGAATTCTTTTTTACGATATAAGAAAAAAGAGTTGGGGGTGTTTATGTCGCACTGGATAAATTTAGGAGTTTTGATGACATGATTTTTTTTAGATATTTATATTTAGTGGATATAGTTTAAGATATTTTGTGGTATTTTCCCTAATATAAATCAGGGCAAGAAAAAAAAAGTGAAGAGGAAAATCAAAATTCAAAAAACTTGTTTTTCGGTTTTTTTAGGAGAGAAAAAAATACCCAACGTCGTTGGAACATTGCCGGCCATGAAGAATCGACTTCAGAAGTTTATCAAGGATAGAGCATTGACATTTAAGCATGTCCCGGACAGGCATAGAAGTGGATGCATACAACGGAGTTAGAACATTAACCCTTTTATTTTTGAAGTAGAGACCTACTCTTGATTGTTTCTAGTATATGTTTGTCGTTGTTTGCTTATGTAATCAAGTCACCCTTCCACTCATAATGACATACTTGTCTCATGAGTGCTAGTTTTGTGATGTCGGGTTCTCATCTTTATAAAGTTAGATTTGGCAAAAGTTAATAGTATATCTTACATTTACCAAAAAAAAAAAAACTAACAACAGGTAACTGTGTTGGTTATCGGTTAAGGGTTCAGAGCCATGGTGTTGAGGTTCCTTGTTAGTCTCTCTCGAGGTATGGAGGTCCGGCTCAACATGGGAGGCCCGTGATGGATTCTCCGGTTACAAAAAGAAAACTGGAAATAAATAATTTTAAGAGTCAAATGGGGTCAAGCGGCTTCCGCAGGCCAAAATATATCTTCTTTTTTTTTCTTTTCCTGCACAAAAACAAGGCCGA
Organism: Melaleuca alternifolia; assembly: GCA_019926035.1. Taxonomy (NCBI): domain Eukaryota; kingdom Viridiplantae; phylum Streptophyta; class Magnoliopsida; order Myrtales; family Myrtaceae; genus Melaleuca; species Melaleuca alternifolia. The sequence continues at coordinate 922,811 of JAGKPW010002155.1, forward strand.
TAATGACGAAAATGGCCTTCGCCAATCCGCCAGTCCCGTCAGAATCTTTTTTTAACCGATCGAACCCACTGCTCCCAACGCTGCTCGTCCACTCTCCGCTTTTCTTCGATGCTCCCGAGCTGCGTCTCTCTCTCGTACTGATCTGCAACGGCAGCAAGAAGAAGAGGAAGACGAAGAAGAAGGAGGAGAAGAAGAGGAAGGAGAAGAGGAGAGGAGTGAGTAGCGCTCTTCCACATCCGGTTTGTGACCTCCTGCTCTTCGATTTTGCCGTCGGCTTTCAGCTCGGCCTTGTCCGGTGTTTTCGATTCGTTTCGCCGGTTGCCTGACTCGAATCCGGCGTTGCATTGATCGCGGCTGATTCTCTTCGCTTGCTAAGTGATATTCGTAGGCTCATTTGTGTGATCCTTCCTTCGCGAACCGGTGATTCTCGTTTTTCGGCATCTCGTGGTGGTCGTACAGTTTTCTTCTTTTTTCTTTTTTTTTGCCCCTTCTCTGATCTGAACTAGTAGCTGTGCCGTTTCCTAGTTTGTGTGTTGTGCTTCGTTGACGTTTTTTTCTTTTGTGCTGCGTTTGAGTAAATGTACACTGTGGCTAGCTCATTGATCGCAGTGGTTTCACTATACGTGTGTGAGGAAATGCTGGTTTCAAGAGCGGAGTTAACTGTAGAGACGTGATGATTTTCGCGCGAAATGCTGCTTCTTGTGCTTGAGATACCGTTGAGTGATGGTAATGCCCATTTTCCCCGAGTGTAGTGTATGTTAATGGCTCGTGTAGAAGTTTGCTAATCAGACCTAGGACACAGCAATGGCATGAATATGTTGATTCTTGTTATTGATGGTTGAGTTCTACAGTTTCTTGACCCCCGATATCCTGCTGCGAATGACGGTGGAATTTAATTAACCACTATGAGTCTGGGACCATCGAAGCTGCTCTGGATGTCAGCTCATGGCCATGATTATTATTTTTTCAAAGTTATGCGATTCACATATTTGATGTTTAGATTTAAAGGTACAGGCCTTCAGAAATTGAAAAATGATGCAGCACCATGGTGCTTCAGAATTGATATGGTGCAGCTGATGGTCAAGAATTTCAACTGTCGAATCTTTTGCTGCTGGAGCTAAAAAATTGCCTGGTTTATAATGTGAACAGGGTTACCTCTGCATATAGATTTAACTTAAGGAATAAGTTGACAAAAGTTGTGCATCATTTTCGTGTGATTTTGCTTCCGACCATCTCTTGGGGATTAGGACTTGCACAATCTCTTGCATGACCTAATTGTCCAAAAGGTTTGCTTCAATGAATCCCAGGAACAATGCCTGAGAAAATAACGGCTGAGAATTTATTGAACGAGATTGTGGAAACAATCGCTGAAAATGCTCCTAAGCAGAAGTCTGTTACATTCCTTGAGGGGGACAAGTACGATACAGTTACTTCTCAATTTAAGAGGCTCTTTGGACGCCAGAAGCCGCTTCACCGCCTCTTAGGGGGTGGCAAATGTATGATATCCTGATTAGTTATGTTCATTTGGTGAAGCAGTGATACTTTTTGAGTATATTCCTGACCAAATTGTGCAGCTGCTGATGTGTTACTGTGGAGGAACAAGAAGATCTCAGCAAGTGTCCTAGCTGGTGCAACTGCTATATGGGTGCTTTTCGAATGGCTTGACTACCACTTTTTGACTCTTGTATGTTTTGCTCTGATCCTTGGCATGCTAGCTCAGTTTCTGTGGTCAAATGCTGCTGGCTTATTAAGCAGGTTAACAAACTCCTACATGTGTTCTTCCCTTTTTCTTTATTCAATAGATATTTTTCAATTCCGCTAGGTTCTAAATGATTTTTTTTTTCCGGTAGCAGGTCAGAATCCAAACCCCCTCGTCTTGTGGTGCCTAATGATCTGTTTGTTAACATCGGGAAGACAGTAGGAGTGGAGGTTAACCAAGCTTTGAAATTCCTCCAGGATGTTGCACTGGGAGGAAACTTGAAACAATTCCTCATTGTGAGTTCAGTTTTTCCTCTTTCTTTTCGGGTGTTGTCATCTTATGTGTGTGATATGTTGTCCTTGAAAGTAGTCCTTTTCTTCTTTTATTGTTGCGCCCAGCAGGGCAGTTGGTTGACAAACATCTTATGTCTGTCTGTATCGTATTTGGAGCATGGCGCTGATGGGCGAAGGAATATGGCACTAAGATCATGATTAATTATGTGGCTGTGATTTCCGATTGACTTTGTTTAATGTTTTGACTTGGACTACTACCTGTATACAAGGTTTTTTGTATCATTCTTGCTGGCAAATCTGTTGACGGTGGGTGATGTCTCTGCTGGATAATTTGGGTAGATGGGCAGTATCTTGTTATTAATTTTGGATCAAGGGTGTTTCATGTCATGTATATCAAATCATCACTGATTGCACAATGACTCCATGGAAATTCTTAGGTCATGACTGTGGATGAATAAACTGTCCTACACCATGAGTGCAAAAATCGAATTGGGTTATAACTGTGGATGAATAAACTATCATATGACATTGCACTAGCCGGACCGCATAGCTTATCCACCCACAACAGGCTTTGCCACATTTAAAGTCTCCTCTTCTTACAAGTGAGTTCTTTTTTATTTTCTTGTTTGTTGTGTGATGTCCTACAAGCCCAATCTGGACATCAGTGTGTTATTGTTGCCATTTCAAATCTTTTACGACATTTAAATTCTGCTGATAGCAAACTGATAGTTTGTAATTTGAAAGTTAGTACATAGTTAAGCAATACAAAATATTTCATGCTTGGGTTCTAATGCTTTCCTGATGTAAGAAACTCATTCTGTAAGTTGCAACAAGTTCACTAGTCAGCTTGTCTGGGCAATGTTTGCTCTGATGATGAGTTGCTTTGCAGGTCCTGGGGAGCCTATGGGCAGCAGCTATAATAGGGAGCTGGTGCAACTTTATAACAGTGTTGTACATTGGTGAGAAGATATTTACAAGAAAATATATTCCTCCATTTTTAGTATTATATTAGCTAGTAGTCTGGAGTTCGACAGCACGGTACATGTTGCTATCTCGATGGCTGCCTTTATTTCATATGAAGTCAGCATTGCTGACCCTGACAATAAGCTAAATCTTGGAACACACACAAATGTGTTTCATGTTAACGATCAGGGACGAAGAATGATCAACACTTTACATGTTTCCTTCCCTTATAAAATGCTAGAAATTTTCAACTTTCTGTGGGAATGCACCATCCATGCTGTTATACACTATCTTCTAGAAAAAAGATTGACGATAGGGGTTTTTGTAATTTTCAGGAACTTCAAAGAACTGATAAAGATGGAATAATCTCAAGGATAAAAGTAATCACAATCACGACTTCCACTTAAGGAAAATATTCTGCTGCTTTAGGAATATCTTATAGGATTATAACCCATAATTAATGGAAGAGAGCTGCTTTCTTCCTCTGTGGCAATAGACTGAGTTTTTAGTGTATAAGCCAATTCAATGCAGTGAACAGTAAAACAATGTCACAGGATCATGTCACTTGTATCTTCTCAAGGTTCATACTTCTTTTCAACTGATTATATGGCTAAAGAGTTCCTTCTCGCTGAAGGTTTTGTTGCTGCTCACACATTACCTGTTCTGTACGAACGGCACGAAGATCAAGTCGACAACTTTGGCTACCAGGTCTTGGACCAGCTTCAGCATCACTATGGGAAATTGGAGACCGGGTTTCTCAGCAAGATCCCCAAAGGGAAGCTCAGGGCCAAGAAGTTCGAATAGATTCTCCCAAGAAAGTGCATGAGATAGATGAATACATCTTCTTATCATCTCTCACGCCCGCCACTCATGGGCTTTGAGCAGAGATGGTTATATGAATAGTTTCGAACATGATCATGTTAAGTCTGCACATAGTCATTCTTGTCCCTTGAACTATGGCTTCTGTTAATGAGTATTCCCCATTCTGATATGAAGTAACTGACAATGAACTGGGAGAACTAGAAGAAAAAGGTTCAGAGGCTGGCATTTGTTTGTTCGACGGTCGGTGTTTTCTTTCTGCTGATTCTTTTCCTTTAATAAATGCTCATGGTAAGACCGGAAATTCATTGTCGTCCGAGACACGTTGATAGCGAGGTGTATTTCTTCAGGAGAAGTGATAGTGCTGCTTCCCTGGAAATTTTTTTACCTATCCTAATTTGAGCAATCATTAATGAGAACGTAGAGAAGGTCCGACAGAATACCACGTGAATGCCTATCATTTATTTTTGCCCCCCTAAAGGTTGCCCGCACCCATGAAATTGGGGGATTATATGCACCGAAGCCTGGACACCAGAACTTGGCCGAAATGATGTTCTTTCAGAATTTGTTGGTAGATTCGCCGGAAGTCTTCAAGATCGGCGGGTGTCTATTTCTGAACAAGACCAGATTGCTTTCTGTCATACAGGAATTCAATCAAGTGATCCAGATTCTCAAATCTTTTTCTTTTTCATCGGCAGTCCGAAAGAGAACATATTTCTCTGGGAGAAAATGTTGCTCTTATAAAAGAGAACATCTCAAAAAGCACTTTTTAAAGAGATGCTAAAGCTATTCTATGCCATAGAAGCAATACCCGAATCTCAAATCGGTCTTGCTATCATCCGTGCCAAAGCAGATCGCTAAGCAATCGAAAGATCTTTCTACAACAAAAGAGTTGTAGATGCTACACTCAAGGAAATCCAACAAGCAATTCTTATTGCTATCGAAGAAATCTACATTCAAAGCAAAGCAATTAAGGATTACTTTGCATCACAATCGGGATTTGCCAAAGCCTGCCAAAAACCCGGCCTGCAAATTAAGTGTCCCCATGACGCTTCTTCTTGTACTTGCACCAGCAAGAAGAAGAGGCATTTTAGGAAATATCATTTCAAGTCCTCCCTGCAAAGAAAAGGAAAGTGGAGATTTCTTCTCAAAAGGAGATTTTCAGGCAAGAAGAAAAACGACAGATGTTCTATGTGTGGACGCAAAGGGCACTTCGCCAACAACTGTCCTCAGGCTAAAAAGAAAGGCATGCCTACGCTAAAAAAAAAAATTGACCAGAACAAAAAGAGAAAAAGAAAAAGAAAAAGGAGTAGACCTCCGAGAAGATGGTCTTGAATTAGTCATCTCTTTGGAAGATGAACCTTTTGATAAAATCATCCATGCCCTTCAAACATTGTGGAAACCAGTGATTTCGACTAGTTTAGTGAGCCCAAATGCAGATGATGGTCTGTACTTCTTCTAACAAGACCCATAACCCAGTATATCCAAAACATTTATAAAATTCCCTGTCCTCCTAAACCATATATCTGCCCTTCTATATACGACAAGCCCATTTCACCCTGAAGATAAATACAAAACGAGATTCTGCATCCCCATTTATCATTTCTAGTGGACAGTCCTCCCATTTGTTCTCAAAACTCTACCATCGCTATACTAGAAGCTATGTGCAAAATTATTCCAGCCTATTGCGACCAGCTCCCACATAAATATTCCTTATATTCTCCTCCACAGTCCTAACGAGGAGTTTTATCGCAAGCTACTCAATTAGTTTGCCGATCTGATCGAGTAGTATGGCATAATGTTATCACAAGGAAAGATGGTGATTCTACAATAAATAAGATTGAATTTCTAGGTATGCATTTGAATGGTGCATACTAACTAAATGAACATTGCTAAAGAACTACTCAAATTTCCTAATGGTAATCCTTGTCATAAACAAGGTCGATAATTCTTTGACATTGAGAATTACCTTTGGGACATTGTACAAAAAAAAATCCAAAGTTCATGTATCCACAGGAGAAAATGCTAAAGAATGATCCACTTCCATGGTGAGAAGAGCAGAAGCCATCAAAACCCCAAAGGAGCACTTCCAACTTTGCCACCGTTTCAAATTCCTTCGATGATAATTGAATTTTCACACTGATACTAGTGATAAATATCGAGCAGCAATTCTTTTGATAAAGTGAATAGTAAGCTCAGAATCTACGAATACAAGATTGGAAAATTCTTTCAAGTAGAAATCCATTATCATTCTACATTTAAGAATTTACAGACAATTAAGTATGGAATAAAGAACTTAGGATTCTATCTTATTACTGATCACTTTCTCATAGAAGTGGACATATCTTCCTTCCCTCAAATGGTGAAGTTCAAGCGAAAAACAGCCTAAACTTTCGCAGCTTTTGTATTGGACCAGATAGTTTTCAAAGTACTCTTCCTTACTAAGCACATCAAAGGAGAGAAATGCACTTGCAGATATTCTTTTGAGGCCCAAAGAAACTCCTCAATCCCCAACACCATTTGACAGATGCCATACTACAGATATACGCTCTTCAAATGCTAGTACCAATCCCCTGGAAGATCTTGAACTTGTTGTTGCAGGAAGATTCTATGAAGGAACTAAGGAAATGATGTGGGAATATTAGCTCACAATATTTAGCCACTATGAGGTTTAAATTGATGACCCAGCCGTATGCATCCTAAACACCCATTCATTCATGTGTTCACACTGTATCATTACGTGGAATTTCCGGAAGAGCTTAAGCGGTTCTTTGTGTATGCTCTTCACAAGCAAACCATAGGCATTGAGTTTCCCATTGCAAGAATGCCAAGGATTGTCGAAGGAATCCCCTGTCAACTAACAAGCCATCCGTTCAAGCACTTAGGAGAAATCCTTGGTTTCATCACTTAGCATATTGGAAAACAGAGTTTATCTAGCAAGCATATTAGAATATGGAACTTGAAGTTCATTCCACATTCTTTTCCGTAGAGGGTTTTTTTTTCTCTCTAGCGGAAGAGTCTGTATCTACCCTCGTGATGTGGGAGTCTGAGAGCTTGAATGTGTATGTCCTTGTGCAAGGGTTTATAATAATTGGATGTAGCATTGGAGACCTTCGACATAATTCTAGACAAATCCAAAGAGTTTTCTGCGAAAGAGACCATAAAATTTCAGGCTTTATCAGGCCCCATGCTTATCAAGAGGAAGACCCATGGGATTACTCCAAGGATTATGAATCGAGAAGAGAAGCCGTCCAGTAAGCTCTAACAAATTTCATAACAACCCAATCAAATCCTACGCAACTTTCTCAAGATACATCGATCCTCTTTCCTCAAGACCTTTGGATTATAAAAATTCTGGTCCTAATCTTGGATTGTTAAATCTTGACAAATTGCTCACAGAAACCGGATCACTTGACCTGCTTTAAATATAGGTCAGGTGACCTGCTTTTGTTCCCAATCATCACTTATTGAGGGCAATAAGTACTTTTAAATATAAAGTAAAAAAGTAAAAAATAATCTCCATTTAGTAAGATCCGTCCGATCTGCATTTAAAGTAGATCAAGTGATCCAAATCCACGGTCACAACCAAGCACCATTCTTCGTAGAGAATCTATTGCTGGTGCTAGTAAAGCCAGCCAGACAGGTGGCACCCACACCAGAGGCCGGCTCCCAGCACCAACGTAAGTCATGCACAACTGGAACTCTCTCTGTAATTAGGGTTGCACTTAGTCCAAGACATTCTAATGATTCCAGCTCAGATATTGAAGATCGTAATCCCGATCTTTGCTCTCACCTCGAATCTTTCAACAAGGGCCCGTCGTTAAACTGTCTTTCAGTTGTAATATCCTACTTTTGGGGACAAGGGCCATTGCTTTTGGCTAAAAGCACTTTTATCATTGTCCTTCGATTCTGTAAAAGCCTCTTGCAGATGCATGGTAGTGTGTCCTGTCTACAATGGCTTGAATTATTGTCCTATGATTGGATTATTAGGGTAAAAAGTCTGCAATGCTCACCATACATTAAGGGTAACTTCTCTGAAAAAAAAAAAAAAGCGGATGAGATCAGTGCTTGAGAAAATCTTGAGCTCATGCATGTTCTCTATGGCTTTCTAAATACTTTCTTCTCTTCCTCAAAGTTTGATGTCATTACAAGCTTAGAGTTATATTGTTAGTTCAACAAGATGAATTGGTTATGTAAGTATACTATCCACTTATCTTTTTGTAGACCTTGTGAATTGAAAAATTTACGAGATATGAGAGTCTTATGATATAAATTAATGATTTATGGAGATTAAAAGATAGTCCATGTGAAAGATAGAAAATAAGGGCAGTGTGTTACGGGATATCATAAACTATCTCAAGATAATCATTAGTTTATATTGTAGACCTTTCATGATATCAGAATTTTCATTGCATTTTCTTAAATTTAGCAATTAGAAACGTTGTAGGTTTGTGCTCTTGGCCATACATCAGATTGGTGGGAGCTTTTGAAGCGTTCATTTCATATCAAAATTGGACCTTTCTCACGTTGATCAATTCCCGAGCTCTGATTAAGCCGAGCAAGGCCTACTCCGGACCTCAAAGGCATGGCCATCGGCTTTCCGTGTGCAAGGCTTGGCCCACGGCCGAACCAGGGGAAGGCTCATGCGAGCCTCCCTCATTCTCGTGCTTGGCCATGCACGACGCGGGGACATGTCATTCTTGACACACGATCCCCTTGCCATTCTCGTTCCCAGACTGCAGGCATTGGAGCCATTTGTAGCCTCTAATAGCAAACCCCTCATGTTGCAGCACAAACTAAGGGAGATCAACTCAGGCAACTGCCAAGTCTCCAACCTAATATTGCTGGCGAATAACAAATTTCATTGCCCAGAGTCGAGCAATTTCGTGAAGAATTAAGCTCATGAATCTGATAATGGACATAAACCTAGACGCTAGAGAGATTCTGGGCACCAAAAGTTTTCCCGAGACACACGGTCAAGACGTTGCGATCTCTCTTCACGAGCCTGATGCTTAGCCAAGGACACTGACTTGTCTGAAACCGCCCATGAGAGTGATAATCATCTCTTTGGAACCCCTGAGATAGTCATATCTAATCTTACCTACATGTGATTAAGAGTGAATTTATATAAAATCAGACACACCTAAGTGAACGTTATCCGCTTGAACAAAAATTCCGAGAAAACACACTAACTTGTCTGTAATGACGGAGCTCCCATGGCGCCGCGTCCATCATTACCCCGACCCTCGACCCTCACTCTCCCCACCACCTCACCACCCAGCAGCGCCGTATTTAAGCTCCATGTATGGCGGTGTCGACCACTAAGCCTCCTCATACCTAGATTGACAATGGCCCTCCATCAGGACGAGAGCGTCCATCGATTGACAGTGGCCATCTTGAATTGATGTGCGGCAAGAACCGATGATGCGCGCGCACTCTCTTAGAGAGGGACTGTATGTGTGTTTGGTGGATAGGGCCAAGGTTTTTGAGAGGGGTGTGCTGTGTTAAATAAAATTACATCTGAAAAAATATACACATATAGAATTATTTATCAAAAGTAATATTGGATTAAATTTCTTCTAATGAGGAATGAAGAAAGGACATAGCCGAGAGCCCAAATGAAGAATTATTTTATCTTCGTACCATGCACCATCTTTACTTTTTAGGCATGACTTGCATAAAATATCTTTTAAACAGTAATTAGATTATGGGTTTACATCATTTATAGCGCACTGAAATTGAAATATGTCATCAAAGTTACAAATGAAAAACACATAAATTCTTTAAACCAAGAAATATCTCGTTGACCAATTGATTGTGCCACGTATTAATGACAGAATGAGTCAGATAGTATCCGAAACACAACATACTCTCTCCCATGGGAGAGCTCTTTGACCCAAAGCTAGAAATCTCTTTGAGACCGTACAGGTTCCGTGCTGTCAATGCATCTGCACGTGAAAACGTAGCCGAAGAGTGTGCATGGATTGGTGCCTCCGTGTGTGGAATGTGCACAACAGGCACCTTCCATGAGCTCGGCTCATGTATGAGTACCCCACATGCCTTTTGGGTCTAAGTGTGTGGAAAGTTGCTTGACCATGTCACCTCTCACGCCCTTTCACCCACAGATTTCTGTTCTAAATTCTCACCGTATTTCCCATATTAGTATCTCTCTCTCTTAAAGTGAAAAGAGAGTGGGGGAGAGAAAGAGAGAGAAAGACAGAAAAGGACTGGAATATGAGAATTGAACCCGTGTGTTTCTGTGGAGACTTTGGAATGCGCTGAAAATGCCACTATGCATCTCATATCGAGCTATATAAATACAAGGCCTTGTGGCTTCATTCTTTATCACTGCACATTGCCTTGTTTAGACTTGTTTAAGGAGACTGTCCACACATAACACAACATCCATCTACATCATGGTGGTTGTCAACAGCGAGCAAACTGGTTTGCCCTGCAATATGTTGGTCATCAACCGCTTCCCAGTTTCAAATACCACGTCCTCCATCATTCACTTCAGAGAAAATGACGGGGATGACGATGACGACGACGACGACGATGGTGGGGTTGCACCAGCAGCTTAAATATTGTGCCATCGCCTTGGAGATACACTACTCCAAGTACTAGGGCTTACGTTAAGGAGAAGAATCAGCTATACCTATAATATATACGCCTGAAGAAATTGCTGATTGAGGCCTTATCAGCGTGATGTTCCCCAGCAGCTGCTTAACAACATAAAGCTGGGACGACCGGATGCTGTAATTCTAGTCATGTAAGGTCTTTTGTCACTGTTGAGTTCATCTACAGAAATCCTAATGAGTTAGTAGTTACCAATATGGATGTACCTGTTAGTCATGTGATACCAATAAAACTTACATAATTTAGCAGGACTAGCTGATTTAGGAATTACGGTTATCTCTCTCTCTCTCTCTCTCTCTCTCTCTCTCTCTCTCACACACACACACACACACACACACACACACACACACACACCCCTTGAGGTATTCAAACCGAATTGGCGTTCACAATTTCGTGCTTGTCTGTGACTGCATGCTTTTCAGATGAATTTTGCATCTTAATCATTCCATCAAATGCTGGTAGAAAGAAAGGGAAATATAATATTTGTTCTGTAAGGCCCAGCTCCTGATTTCATTCAATAAAACTGGTTCACTCCAGGCTGTCCTATAATAATTGTGGATGCTGAAGATGTAGCTTTGAACCGAATGCAGTAGTAGTTATTATTCCTATAGATGGATGAATATGCATACAAGTTGAAAGATACCAGCAGATACAGTAAAAATCTCAATCTTATTGCATATGTTTGTCATATGGAATCGATTGGTAAAAGATCAGTAACCAATGCTTGGTGATTTGATGCATACCCCTAGAAGTGATGCTTCTGGCGAATGCTTTTCCCCACTGCAAAAAGAAGAAATAAGTTGTCCCGATAGATTTTGTTAACACTAACACATGCACGAAGGCATTAAGATACTGAGTAGCTAGTTTTCACAAAATAAAGAAGTTAATGACATTTGAGCTTTGAAGTCAATCAAAAAAATTTATCTGGAAGCCCAGATAGCTTCTGGTCTATTCTTTTCACATCCCATCATTGCTGCCCCGATTAATTAGACGCTGTAGTTGTTATTTACTTGTGTACAGAAGGATTCATTAATCCTAAAAGGAGTTTGAAGGCATGTACTTTTTGTTGTTTCTGGGTGTGAAGAACTCTTTGGCTTGGTCTGCGAGAGGAGGTTGGGAGGGGGGGGGGGGGGAGAATAACAAAGTTTCTGTTCATAATGAAAATCACCTCTGTGAAACTGTTTTCCACAAACAACATGCTAAGTACACAGTGTGCATATGCGCGTTTGATTCTGCTCCATGGCACTATCCCGATTATGTAAATCATCCATGAGACTCAGGGAGATGCAAAGAACATTGTCATCTTTCAAAATGATTAATATGCTTCGGTTTCTTTGTTGTGAGACATGGGTAGCATTCAGCACAATACTTTATGGTAAATATCTTTCTCGTGACTTCAGCCCTAGCCAGATGTTAATTCGATCCATGGGATGATTTGGCATGAACTTCAAGTGATGTTGATAGTGCTGCTGATCAAAAAGGCCGGCTGCCGGGAAACTAGTAGATAGTCGACAGTGGTTGGCAGGGCAAGTCGACAAATATGTCCATGAATAATCACATTGACCGGACCAACAAAATGTCGTTGGAGCAAGAACTAGCATGCAATCCTATATGAAACTGTCAATCTTATATATGAAAGCCTAACTTTTGGACAGCTTATTATTCTGTGAAGCTCATCCTCGCCTTCATAAAGATATTTTACCCTCGAGAATTACTTGGGCTTGGACACGATACGTATACTTGGCTGAGGTTACAGATTCTCGTGAAAGAGGAACAGGAAACGAATTTATCTCTACAACTATTGAATGAGTCCCGACTTCTATCTAGTCCTTTTTTGCAGGTTCATAAATCGCGACCCGACTTGGAATGGAGCGGGCAGAGAGCCTAAAACAAATCGCGATCTGGCAAACTCCATAGAGTGCACGTTGCTATGAAATTGCCACCCGAGATGAGCATTCGATCATCTGATTTCTCCTAAAATGGGGTGCTACTGGTTTGATTGACCCTCACATTCATCAGAACTGAGAGCAGCAGTTAGGCCTCTCTTTATTAAACATATAATAATATGTTGTAATCTGCTTAGATCACAAAGTTGATCTTAATAAAACTTAACAGCCCAAGTGACGACCAAATAAAACCCAATAAAAGAGTGTCCACATTATAAATCCACTCAACCGCTTAAATATGAGCAATAATGAAAATTAAGTTTATTTGTTTATTATTATCGAATTTTCAAGGCTATAGTCTCTAACTTTAATTTGTGTTGAAGATCGACATTCATTCTCGTGCTTCATATAGAATGAAGATATCTCAAGTTACTTTGTGATTCATTTGCATCTGATTTAGGTTGTAATCTAACTCATGTTCCTTCAATTCGAAGGAACTTCCCAAAACTCTTTGGACAGATTTTGATATCGAACAAGTACGTCACGTATGACGCGACTTAATTAGCTCATTCATGATATGTGCAAGCATTATGGCAAGCGTTCGATGCAAATATTCAAAGGTTGCGGTCCAAAATTAGTGTTCGTCTCAGCACTTTCTCAGGTCTAAGTTGATTTTGAGTCTTAATCAACTCAGTTTCGTGAATTTTCTTATGCCACGTTTAATTAGGCATTTTTGTGTGAAAAATAGAGAAGAATTCACAATCGCCGTTGCTGATGAGTTTGCCATATGGAAATGGAAAAAGGATGAGGGACAAAAGAAACAGCGACAAGAAAAAAAGAAAAGAAAAGTATATGATGAGTTGACATGTTTTTATCACATGCACACCATGTCAGTAAAGTTTATCTTCAGTCGTCCATGTAGACAGACATATAAGAACTTTTAACGATGCTCCTTGAAGGAATCTTAATGGAGGATAAATCCGTCACACGACTACAATTTTGAGAGGAAGTTTAGGATAAATTAAATCTGTGGCATGAGTCGTGTAAAAAAAAACTTCCGATGATTGCGTTACAATAAATATAGTTTGGAGTTTTTGTTGATCATTTTCCTATTCAAAATTCTTATTGTATTAAAGAAAAAAAGAGAGAGCTTCTTATATTGCAAAAATCAAGTAAAGAAGACACGAATATCTATGTTGGTTAATAGCTTATCCATTATCACCGAGGTTAAAGGTTCGAAGCCCGCAGCTGCTAGAGTCTTAAGTGGATAGTCATAGTGTTGGGGTCTTGTGCTAGTCTCTCCCGAGATATAGAGGCCCGGCCCTTTAGCACCGTCCAGACATAGGATTTGTGGTAGAGTCCTTGATTATAAAAAAAAATATTTATTATCTATATTTGAGCTTAATATAAGAATGCACGAGATGGTTAAAGGCACATTGACATTGTATTTTCCTTACTCAGGACAAGCTCGATCAGCATCGCATTTAACGATTTATGACAACATCATCACACGTTTCCTTGATAGTTCGGATTAGTCGTTACTCACTCTGCTACAATTGCGAAAAATTAGGTACAACAAAACAAATCGTCCGTGAAACAAAACCTTCACTCAATTTTGTCCTTCGATTTGGAGTTCAACGTCTGAGTTTCCAGATCCCCGGTTTCGCAACTGCGAAATTTATCAAATGCTTCGTCAAAGGATGATTCTTCAAGTTTGCCATTCACGCACTCGTCAAAGGAATCTCCTTTACAGACCATCTCTGTCGCAGGAGATAAGCAAAGAAGTTGCCCTCCCCCAGGCGAGCTTGATGAGAGTGAACAACATCGATTACTCCAAGAGAGACAGAGTATGAAAAAAAAAAAAAAACTAAAGAGTAACGAGCTCCGCAGATGGAGAGATCTGAACTAGAACAGGACACGATCGGGGAAAAAGAAAATCGAGAGATACCATTGAGTGCGGAGTAATTGCAGGAGGCCATCGCGATGAAGGCGAGTCTCGCCACTTTTGACCTAGAGATTGAAGATGAAAGTCGGTCGTGCTATACGGACGATCAGGATTCATGTCAGCGATTTTCGACTAAAATGATTATATTGATAAGGACTGAATTGATTAAATTAAAAAATTTATGACCGAATTAATAGTTGTATGATAAGTTCGGTACTTTCTAGAAAATTATCTTATTTTCTATATGGTAGGACCAGGGGTATTAGTGTTTTTGACTAACTTCAAAATAAAGATTCTCTCGAGCAATGTTGTTATGACTTATTGAGCAATTTTTTTTTAAAAAAAGAGTCAATTAAGGCTGCTTCCTAAAGGCCTAACTAGAATCTTCATACAAAAAATCAGTACATTAAAAATTGCAATTTTTCCAGGACCTTTGACTTTTCGTAGAATCGATAATTCGTATCTTTCTAATCTAATTATTTAATGCATGGAAAGTGTTCATCGCGTATATGAGATGATGGGAGCCATTATGTCATTGATAGCACATAAATAAAGTATCACTTTCGTTTACTTCTAGCAACTCAGCCCGATTGATATAAGTTAGTCAAATGAACACGTCAGTTTGCATATCATGTCACGAAAATACATATATAAAAGAAGAAGAAAAGAAAAAAAGAAGAAGGAGAAGAAATGGACTTGTCCAGTGATTTGACTTTCAAATTCTATCTACTTTACAGACCCGCGTCGATTCCAAAAGATTTGACTTGACGCGTGAAATTCCCGGAACACCCTCGTCGCACGTCGGGCCTCCGGAGTCCCTCCCCCCGACCATCACCAACCCTGAACCGGCCATCTTCGATCGGGATCCGGCAGCCACGACGAGCGCTTCCTGATCGCCTTCGTCGCCGCCCCGCACTCCTCCGCCTCTGGCCGCCGCCGTCGCCCGTCGTGGCCGAAGGCTTTTCCGAAGGTGAAGACCCTGTTGAGGAACGACGCCACCCTGCCCCTCGCCCGCCCGCGGTTACCGCCGTGGCAGATCTCGAAGCTTCCGCGGTTGGTGCCGAGCCTCATGGACTCGGACAGCCGCTCGTAGCGGGCGATCCTGGCGCATTCGGCGGTGACGGACTCCGACAGGAGGAGGGAGCTGTTGGATCTGCCCAGCTTCGAGAAGGGCCGCCCTCCTTGCAGCCTGAAGCTTCCGCTGAGCTCCATCCCCAGATCTTCTCGAGAGCGAGAGGGAGAAAGAGCGATGGTTTTGAGGCGGGCTACGGCAATCTCTCTCTCTCTCTCTCTCTCTCGTGGCTTACGCTTTCATTCACGCGAGCGATGACGCGGAATCGATGAAGGTGATCATATATATATATGTTCATTTAAATTCATTGATGGGAGTACTGTTTTTCCATCTGGGATTAATTTAAGGATTAATGGATGAACTGCAGCGCGACGTTGACGAAAGTAGACATTAGGATTCTTAGAGAAGTAGAGAGACCTTTTGATCGAGGTTTGATTGGTACAGCTTTTTTTTTTTTTTTTTTCGGGAAGCTCATTTCGAATCGAGGAAATCATTTACGCTCAACAGAGTGAGAAGATTCAATGAGAAAAAAAGAGAGAAAACGGATTCTAGTATGTTATAACTTTGAATCGCATCGGATTTTGAATGCAACGTCGGAGCTGGCTATCACAAATTAATAAGGCTATTTAAATTCTTTTCATGAGAAGTATGAACTATGAGATCATCCAAGATCTAAGAGAGATGGCAAATAAGAGAGGGAGAGAGTGCGGAAAGTCCGTAAAGGCGAGAGATGATTGAGAGTGACTACGATAAAGATGGTGGTCGGAGGTCGCCTTACAGCTGTTAATGATGACGAATGAAGAGACTAGGATGGACTCGGATCGCCTGACCGCGCATTAGGGTGGTCAGGTAATCCATGTCCGTTGGATGGGGTGCCCCCCTACAATAGGGGGGCTTTTCCCACATCCAACGGTTCCCTATGACTTGCGGGCAGGGAATCCATTTCCGGTTAGGATTTGCGTTGGCAGGATTTTGAGAAATGGATTGAGACTGGGGGCTAAAATTGGAATAAATAGCAATCTTCTTCTTCTTATGTGGAGGCAGGGTTTGCTCCTAAATTGCAAAGTGGTATTTTCATAAATAGAGATCGCTAAGTGGTATTCATGTAAAAAAGCGGTGACGGTAACATTTAATCTTTGCCTTTTTGTTTTTAGTAAAGTTTGTGCTTCGGTCTTTACTCAACGCGGAACACCTTAAAACCTTTCAAATTATACAGATATTTGCATGCGGATTGATTTTTTTCTAATAGTGTCATTTGGATCGCAAAATTAGTAAAGTGACATTTTGTTCAAAATAGCTAAAAACTATAAATAAAAAAAAAGGGGGAGGAGAGAAGAGGGGGGTGTCGTCAGGGGTAATTAGGTCAATATCCCCCAAATGATCTCCCTAGGATTTTTTTTTATCATGATTTATGTTTGATTACTTATTAATTGGCAATATATATATAATCCATATGTCTTTAGATTTCGGTATTTTCAAAAGGCCATTTTGTAAGATTAATAATTTTTTTCCCTTTTAAAACTATTTTCTCCATTGTTGTTTTTCATTTCTCACAAAAAGTTGTTCATCTTCTCTACTTTGATTGCGAGCAAAGCTTTGTTAGAAATTGTACGAGACCGACTGATAGTCACCCGATGGTCATGCAACCTTGACTTGAGGAGATGGGGAATGCGCGACCTCGGCGGCCCTTAGTCGAGGTCGTGCTCCCCATGCGAAAGTTGTAGGGCCTTCGCAACCCCTTTGCATAGGTTGCAAACCCAACTGAGTGTGGCCGCTTGGGTCGTGCTGACCCCTTTGCTTTGATTGGGGTGGGGGGATATCGTACTTTACACAATTTATGACTTAGTGCATCATGGCGCCGAAGGTCAAGAGTAGTTCGTAAGCATGTTTGTGAGTAAGGGTGATCGGTTCTCCGGGCAATCCAATGGGACCGAAGAGAGAGAGAGAGGTCATATCGTCATAGACTTACTTAGAGCGGCAGGATCTCGACTCTTAACTAACTCAAGAGTGAGACCCGATAAAGAAAATAAGAGAAATATTGAGATGGAGAAAAGGGAAACTTGGCCGATTATAATTTCGATTCCGGTTTGGTTTTCCCCTCTCAGAAGCTAGGAATCGGACATTTGGTAATTGATTCCATATTTAGGAATCGTGGACTGGACTAAAACTTCGAAAAATCGAACTAACCCGGCCTGTCCAGTCCGGTCTGGGCGGTTCCCAAATTGGACGATCCATTATGTTCAGCCCTATTTGTGATGGATTTTAGGCAATCATAGTAAAAAAAGAAAAAAATTTCAATGAATCTTAACCGTTGAAAAAATAATCTCGAATTTATAAATCGGGCAAGAGGGTAGAGTCGGTCGATATGACGTGGGGGGGAGAGGATGTACGAAGAAAGCGAGTCCGACGTGGACCACGCGAAGGCCACGTTTCTTCTCTCGCTCCTCTCGTCTCAGCCTACCAAAAATACCCGGAACTCTCTCTTCTTCTTCACGACACTTGCCTGAGCTCTGCTCTGTTTCGACTCTCTCTCTCTCTCTCTCTCTCTCTCTCTCTCTCTCTCTCGCGCGCGCGCTCGCTCTTTGCATTCTCCGTATCTTTCTGTCTTGGGTGGAGTTCGGCCACCTGAATTCCGAGAACCACCCCCCTCCCCCATTGATTTTCTCGCCCCTGCTCGCTTCAGGAAGAGGGGAAAGGAGACGAGCGCTTCTCGCTTCGGTTGAGCTCGGTCGTAGAGTTTGGTTGGTTGGTTGAAGAGGGAGGGGGCGGCCATGGCTCTGCACCTGAGCAGCGCTGCGCCGGCGTGCTTCGCCTTCGCCAACCGCTCGAGGAGCCGCCGGGCGAGAGCCGTCGCGTCGGAGGGTTCCGCCACCTTGAAGAAGGCGGAGGTCGTGGAGGAGGAGAAGCTGAAGCTAGGCGGCTCCGATTTGAAGGTGACGAGGCTCGGGATCGGAGCCTGGTCTTGGGGCGACACCAGCTACTGGAACAACTTCCAATGGGACGGTAATTGAGCTCACTGTATATGACCGTGATGATTTTCTCTTTTTCCTGAATGTTGACGAATTCCTTCCTTGAAGATCGGTGCTTAATTACGTCGACCAATTCCATTCTCGCTTACGATACATTACAAGCTAGCTTAAGAGCTCTAACTTTTATTCAACTTGTTTAGGAGTTAGGGGAGCGCTCTTGTTTCTCTTTCTTTTTCTTCAAGAATTCTTTTGAAGGTTTTTTTTTTCCCCATAGAGTCGGTATCATATTGTTATTAAGTTGTGAGTAATATGAAGCAGCAGTATCATCCTGATACGATAATGCTGATGCTATGGCTTGCCATTGATTGGCTACTCGAGTGAGGCCTTGCCTGTTAAGAGAAAGAGGTGAGAATGTTTGTTGAAGCCGTTGGGTCTTAGAGGGGTTTGTACGTTGCAGTTCATTGGTTGGGAAGCTCCACGTGAATGTTAAATTCGATGGATGTGATTTATTTGCTGCTTCAGTTCCAGCTTTTGTTCTAACATGAAGATTTGTGATCTGTCATACCAATTACCTTTATGTTGTATAGTGTCGACACTTGTTTGAACAAGACCATTCTGTTGCTCTATGTCCGAGTACAATAACCATGTAATTAGTCGCACCACTGACAATGTAAATTGAGAGTGACAATCCCTGAACTGTGCATGTGCCTGAGGTGTGTGGTCCGAGGACCATGTCCGTGAACTTCTAGCTCTACTAACGATTGATTGGACTTTATGATATTTTGGAGCTGTAGAGATGCCTAAATTTCAGCTACCCTGTATTTGGTTTCACACTTCTGCATCTTTTGCTAAAATAGAATCTAAAACCGAAAGCCATGATACCGTGCCTTAAACTTTGGCTCATACCTCTCTAATTCCTTTTCTTGAAATCATCTTGCAGTACTGAGTTGCCTTAAACTGAGAGCACTTACCAAGTTGCCTCTTCAGCTTCTTCTCAATCATGTCATAGTTTCATTCTCATTTTCTGATAATCCCTTGAGATAATTGATGTTGAAACTTTGTCTTGTGATTTGATGGCAGATAGGAAGATGAAGGCTGCAAAGGGCGCTTTTGACGGCAGTATTGATAGTGGAATAACCCTGTTTGATACTGCTGAGGTTTATGGGTCAAGGGTGAGAAGTGAATCCAGACTGCTCTATTTGTTTGATAAATTCATGGAAATTCTGTAATCCAAGAGAAAGTATATCACTGTAGTCTTGCTTTTACAGATGTCATTTGGTGCTATAAACTCAGAAACCCTACTGGGCAGGTATTACTATATTTTGGGTCTTGTAGATTCTCATCTAGTCATTCCGGCATAAATTGCGATTGTTTTTTTTTTTTTTTTGAAATGATAAATTGCGATTGTTGCTGTTTGCTTTCTTGAAGATTCATCAAGGAAAGGAAGGAAAAGGATCCAGAAACTGAGGTTGCTGTTGCAACGAAATTTGCAGCTTTGCCGTGGAGACTGGGCCGTCAGAGTGTCATTACTGCCCTTAAAGATTCTCTTTGTCGCCTAGGACTTGATTCTGTGGACCTATACCAATTGCACTGGTCTGCGCCTTTGGGTCTTGTGTAACTTTTGCCTACTTTCGACCATTTATAAATATCAAGAGAAGTAACTAATGAAAGAAATCTGCTGTTTCTCAGGCCTGGTGTATGGGGAAATGAAGGTTCTCTATGTCTAACAGATTTTGTTTCACTTTGCACTCTCATCGGGCACTCTTCGAGATAGCTAAGACAAGTTTGCTGAAAAATTATTGTCAGGGTACATTGATGGTCTTGGAGATGCAGTTGAGCAAGGTCTTGTGAAAGCAGTGGGAGTTTCCAACTACAGCGGTATATTCCTTGTTTTCAGAGCATGCTTATAAAAACTGCTTCACGGCAACTTGCGACCTCTTTTTCCTCATTTTTAGAGAGATACGATATCTCAAGGTCAAAATCCTCCATATGCCATTATTTCATAAATAAGCTTATTCCGGTATGTTCGCTAATGTCCAGAAAGGAGACTTCGTGATGCCTATGAGAAGCTTAAGCAGAGAGGGATACCACTAGCTTCAAACCAAGTAAACTACAGCCTCATATACAGATTACCTGAGGAGAATCGTGTGAAGGCCACCTGCGATGAACTTGGGATCACTTTGATTGCTTATTCACCAATAGCTCAAGGTAAATGCCCATCACTTCTGTCCAAAGGGGAAAGTCCATGAGGCTGTTGTTAAGGACGACAGTAGTGTATGATCTGTTCCGCATTGGCAGTCATGGAGAAGCTGCCTCTCCAGTTTTTGCAATCTTGCGGGTTTAATAATTTGGAATTCTTAGGCCAGTTATCATAACCTCTTAATGACTTATTATTTTCCAGACAATGATACACAATGACCATATGAAAACCGCACAAAGAGTATGAGAGACCACTCAGCTAGCTTTCTGTGCTTTATTAGGTTCTTTGGTTGTGCTTGAACTTGAAAAGAAAGAGTAAATCAGCCCAGCTTGAATATGTTATTGGCAAAGAAAGCAATGTTTCATTACTTTGAAAAAAAGATGTATGGTTTTTAGTGACAAAAGTGCTTAGAAGTGAGCTAACTTATAATGCTGTCGTCATGTGAACTGCTTGGCCTAGCTAGTGTGAGACAACTCGGGAATTAAAAAGACTGGGAACCTTGGTTCGTATTGTGACTTTACATTTCATTATTGCCAAACAAATAATTAGGTGTGTACTATGGTTTGTTGATTATCCATCTCTAGTTTCCACTGTTCTCAAACAGGCTTTGAAGATTGACGTGGTGTTTCAACTTATGCAGGTGCTCTTACTGGAAAGTATACCCCAGAAAATCCACCTAGTGGCCCTCGTGGTCAGATCTATACCCCTGACTTTCTCACTAGGGTAAACCATTCGCTATATATGAACTGCCTTCATTGCTCAATCCCCGAGATTAATTCTTGAAGATTTCTCAATGCTTGCAGCTTCAACCTTTGCTGAACCGAATAAATGAAATAGGAGACAGCTACAAGAAAACTCCGACACAAGTAACTATCCTCCAGTCCTCTATGCAAATTAAGCAATGACCACGTATTAGAGTGCAGAAAATGAGCAGCAGACAAGGAAGTTTGCATATATTAGCTGTGCATCAGTGTCGTCTTACATTATTCTTGTGCTCAAATTGCACCAAGACACTCGTCAGCAGCACTGCATCATACCATGTCCACGGCCATATCACATTTTTGTTTGGCATTCCATGCATGTCTTATAACTAGCCCCTCCTGGAAAAGACTAGTTAACACGTGCCCTCTGTCTTGGTAGGTGGTCCTGAATTGGCTCATAGCGCAGGGTAATGTAGTCCCCATTCCCGGAGCCAAAAATGCTGAACAGGCAAGTGAATTCGGGGGTGCACTTGGGTGGAGACTCTCTGGTGAAGAGGTCGATGAGCTGCGGTCACTAGCCTCGGACATACGACCCGTTGTAGGCTTCCCGGTTGAGAACTTGTAAAGGCGGTGTCATTTATAGCGAATCCCCACCATTATGTAACTACAGATTTCTCATTACCAATTGATATCAAAATGCCAGTATAGTCATTTAGTGCAAGTTTCCGGCAATTGGAAGTGGCATTATGATCCTGAGGAAGCAAATAGGCAGTCTCTTTCATCCCATCTTTTGACATATAAAATCTTTGGAAAATTCTCTGTCCACGAACATTCCAATGTAAAATTACTTGAAAGGGCATCAATGTCTCATTGCTATCTTCGGAAGACCCACTGGTTTCGCCGAGTCATAGTAGTAATCGAATAATTTATCTTGTGGAGACAGGAGATAAGATTTACAATTCCCACGTCAGTGTTGCCTGGAGAGCACAGCCATGGCTATGAAAAGGCGGCCTTTTGCAAAACCGTGCTATTCATGCCGTGATGGGGAGTTTTTTGAAAGAAAGATTCTCCGGCTAGGAAGGCAAATTAAAAGAAGTTCGACTTAACTGTCATGTCAGGTACGTTCTCATTAGGAACTTATTATTGCACAGGAGATGTGGAATGACCGGTGAGACATCTCGTATGGTTCCCATCACGGTTGATGTCGATTCCTGAACGATTATAAATGACTTTTTAACGAGCGGTGTGAATAAAGCAAGGAACTTCTATCTCGAACTGTCTTAAGGATTAAAATTTGATTTTTTGAGGGTTAAATCTCATTTGAAAGGGGACTGGGGATCTTCATGACCTTCTCGGTGTTTTTCATTTCCCAAAATCTTCTATAATCATCGCTCATTACTAACGAACTCCATGAAATCCTCAATCACGTCGACTTATTGCCCGATATAATCACTGAGAGATTTAAGTTAATCACTAGATTCACATGTTCTTGTCGATCGAATGGGCTCAGTTTTTCAATGGCCGGGTCCAGGGACACAAAGTCAAATTCCTTGACAACGAACTGTTATAAACAAAGCAGAGAGAGACCACTTGGTTCTGGCTATCTTATGGGGCGGGGCCATCCCCTTTTCCTTCCTTATCCAAATTAATCAGATGCGTCTGGATCTGAGCATTTCTTCTTCTTTTTTGTTCCCCTTTGTTTCCTTTCACTCTCAGATGCTTTTTGCTTCTCTTCCATCTTCTTGGCCACGCGAGATCTTAGAGCTTCTCCGAGAAAGGTCTTTAGCATAACACGAAAGGCAATAGCTCCCATCAAAGATGCCTGGATATCGATTCCCAGAGATTTGCTCGACATTAACTTGGATTACACTGCAGGATGATCGAGTTGTGTCGGGTTTCAACACGACATAAACTCTCGAGACTAGGTTAAGATTGAGTAAATTCTCTAGGATCTCCGAGTGTATGGCGTCAATAGACTGTTTTTAACTGAAAATCAAGTATGAGGATGAGGGGCTCTGGCACAGAATTGGCCCGGCGATCTGACTTAATAAGGCCGTGAATTGGGTGGATACAATAATCTTGCCGGTTGAATATTCTCTTCTGGTGCAAGATGTAAACTTTGAAGATGATTGGGATATTTAATGGCCGCCTATCCCCAAGAACTCTTTCTCAAGAAAAGTAAAAACTTTTATAGCTCAGAAATGCATCCCCATCTAAAAGCCGCGGCATCTTTGGGCAAAGCAGTGTGATCCCCTGACTTCCACGTGAAAAATGGACCAACGTGGTCCAAATCATTTGTTTGTCATGTGTTCCCTTCTCTCAAGTTCTAGAGATGATGGTGTTCATGAATCTCTTCTTTATTGAGGCTGATCCTTCCCTGATTTGGACCACACCCGAAATATTTTTGCTCAGACTCCATAATTCATGATGTTATGCTGCATTATCATACATGGAAGAACAGAATCTCTTTGATTTTGTGGAGACCAGAAAGTTATGAAAATACCTGATAGCATGAATTGAAGAATGATGAGAGAGATAATTAAGATTTCAATGTAACGAATTTGACTATAAAGTAAGGTAATAAGTACATCAGATTGTGATACTTTTTCACGTAATATTTGGCGAATTTCATGTTGTTACAAATCATTAATGAACAATAATCTCGCTTTTATGTAAAAACTCGGACATGTCAGGCCTATATTCGAATCTTCATGATCAAAATCTTCTCCAACTTATTTTCACTTCGTACTGTTTTCCTCTGTCATTTTTCACTCGCCGATCCCTTTCTTTCCGTAAAGGAATATCAAGACCTAAGCTTTATATCAAGTTGCTTTGATGCCATGCTACTAGCTTGCTTAGGTCCCCCTCCAGAAAAGAATATCTGAAATCATCATCAGCATCGTCATCTTTTTTCCCCATTTGTTCCCCCAACTGTTGCTCAGCCACCCTTATCGTCTTCCTGATAAGAACAAACGAGCACTGCCACCAAATGTCTCCTTACGTGTGTACACACCATGAAACCTGGCTCTGAAAACCTTAAAATAAGCTACCATAACAGAAAAAAAAAAAACCATCTTCATATGCATTATTCATGGATGTGAGCACCAGAAATTCATTTTTTTCCGAATCTGCAATTCCCACCTCCATATGTCCAACATGGCATATCCAGATAAAACGATCGCCCCAGATTCGGGCCAAGCTTTTCTGTATTGCCATGAATGAGTTGTCGCAAGCTTCTCAGAAATCCTTTTCCTTCTGACAATCCCTTCCCTTATCAGGACCAATAAAATAACAATGGCAGCTGCACACGTGGCACCACCCTTGTGCATCTTCAGATTGCACCTCCCGGGGGTGAGAAGTTGTAGATTTCCCAAGCCAAGTCAGCCCCACAAAACAAAAACATAAAAAACCAAAAAAAGAAAAAGAAGAAATACTAAACCATTGTGGTCCCTTGTGCACAGTTTTTCCTTTTCTTCGGTTATTCTTTTGGTTTTTTGTTTTGTTTTGGGGGGTTGGGGGGGGGGGGGGGGGTGACTGAATAAAATGCTGCAAGGAAGGTCACTGTGCGTTACAGTACTCAATTTATTGCATAATCCTAACCATCCTTTCCTCTTGACTCTCTGGATGCTGTCCTTTTCTGTCAAACCGGAGTTAACAGGCTCTGGTCTTCCTTCTTCTCTCACTTTTCTCATTACTTAATCATTTCATACTGCTGTTCTTGGGGTCTCTCTGTGAGAGTGAGAGAGAGTGAGGCGGTATTGGAACTTGCAAGTCTCTTAGATTGTTCTTTCTTTATACCCTGTTGCGAACAAGTCAAAGGTTGGCTCTGGTCAGGTTCGTTTGATTTCATTTCCCAGTTTACCATTTGGGTGTTTGACAAAATTCCTACTTTCTGAAGTCTAGTTTGTTCCCTCGAATTCCTCTTTATTATCTGGTTTGTAGTTTTCAACTGGTTCATGGGCGTCTCACGTCTTGTTGGTTTAGGACAGGGTGGATCATATATCCCAAATATTTAATTAATTTCTTAATTGCAGCACAGTGCGTTCGATAGCTTCAGCTCCTGTTTTTCATGGCTCTTCCTTTCCCTCTCTAAAAATTTTGTTTCTTTATTTGCACTTTTCTCTGTTCAGAGAAATGGTTAGATTGTAGGTGTTTGATTTTTTTATGTCTTTCGTCGTCAAATTAACAAATAAGTAAAAGGGACTGTTGCTGAATTAAGAATGATATCTTTGTCTTAAACTTCAGTTAAGTGGGTTGCAAATTAAGTTGTTCCCTTCCTGCTTTTCTCATGCGTTGATTGCTGCACTTCCAAAAATGGTGGTGATCTTTTTTTGCTGTTTCGGTTTGATGTCCCAGTCAACCATTTAAGAATCGGTTTATTTGATTTAATTAAGGTCACTAAACGGCATATTCTATAAATTTATTGCTTTGCTCAGTTTTGGTTAAAGCTCCTGTTAATCATTTTTCTTTTTTGTGTTTCTGTGCAGGAACTTTTGTGTCTGCTGGTCAGCCATGAATCCTTGCCTTCCTGATTGGAACTTTGAGTATGATCTCCCTTTAACCAATCAGAAGAAAAACATTGGGTCCTCTCTCTCTCTCTCTCTCTCAGAGTACACTCTCTATTTCTAAGTCAGCTTGGAATTTTCAGTTTCATCTTTCTGTTTGATGTATTGGTCAGGTCTGACCAGGAGCTGGTGGAGCTACTATGGCAGAATGGCCAGGTTGTTATGCACAGCCAAAACCATCGAAAGCCAAGTTCAAACCAGCATGAGAGCAGTCAACTGCAGAAACATGATCAGCCAATTATGAGAGGCGGTGGTGGGTCTTATGGGAATTCTAGCAATTTGATTCAAGATGACGAGACGGTCTCATGGATCCATTATCCCGTCGAAGATTCTTTCGAAAAGGAATTCTCTTCAAACTTCTTCAATGAATTATCGGTGCCCCATCCGATGGAGATTGATAAGGCAGTCAGGCAAGTCGAAGCAGAGAAGACAATGAAATTAGGCAGTTTGGATAATGCCCTAAATACGAGTAACCAGCAATCCACCATTACGCGAGCACTTGTTCCTGAGATATCCGGGAACCAAATGCCGCCTCCACGAGTTCAGTTTGCCAAATCCGCTCAACAAAATAATGCCTCTGGAAACTTGGGAAAGGTTGTGAACTTCTCTCAATTCGCAGCTCCTGTCAAGTGTGGTCCAAGATCTTCTAGTCTTCACTTTGGGGGCGATGCTCGGGAGTGTTCGGTTATGACAGTTGGGTCTAGCCACTGTGGAAGCAACCAAATTGTAAATGACGCAGATTTTAGTAGGGCATCAAGCAATGCTGCCGGCACAGCCGGCTTTTCTGCCGGGACTTTTAAGGAAGATGCCTGTAAAAACGTTGTTTCTCAGAGTAAGGGGAGGAAAACAGAGACGACTGTTACTTCATCTTCTGGTGGATCGGATAGTAGTTTTGGTGGAACCCTCAAGGAATCCGCTGGTGCAAGCAGCCACAAGAGGAAGGGCAGAGAGAATGAGGAATCTGAGTGCCAAAGCGAAGTAACTATTCCTCTTTCTTCTTTATCGATCAAATTCCATTTTGTTGGACCTAACCTCGGAATTATTCAGGCTGCTGAGCCAGAAGCTGCTAGTGGAAAGAAGCCAGCAACGAAGTCGGGATCAATTCGCAGGAGTCGTGCTGCCGAAGTGCATAACCTCTCTGAAAGGGTGTGGACGCAATTCCATGAACATTACTTGTCCGTTAAACCAAATTACTCTGCAATTTATTTGTCATGACTGTTAAGTCATTAATGCAGAGGAGAAGGGATAGGATCAATAAGAAGATGAAGGCATTGCAAGAGCTTATACCTCACTGTAACAAGGTCTTCCTTTTCTCTATTTGCACAAACTATCTGATAATATCTTGATTCTCTTGGAATTCGCTTCTATTGGATTTGGAATTCCAATTTCTTTGTTGCTCTTTCAATTAGTGCTGGGATTGATAATCTTATGCATGCCAAAATTAGACACATAATTTCCATGACTAATCTGCTAAGTAATGATAAATCAGCTCACAGACGAATTTCTAGATACAAAAATGACTCATTCTGTATTACAAGAGAAGGTAGCCGCAAAAATTGAGTCGATTTATTTTGGCAGACGGACAAAGCGTCAATGCTTGATGAAGCTATTGAGTACTTGAAGTCTCTTCAGCTGCAACTACAGGTATGTGGTACTTTCTGGAGCCATAGAACAGAAAACCTTTAGATAAGGAGTCCAGCTCAATATGAGGGAGGTCATATGTCTTCCCTATCCTTTTGAGTGAACTCTTGTTCCTTCTATGTCAGCTTTTAGCAAAAGCACTGGCTGTTTCAAGAATTAAGTAGTCAGCCTCTTATGTCTTCCCGATCGTTATCGAGTGAAATCTACTTCCTTGAATGGCAGCTTTTAGAAAAAAGAACTTGCTGTTTCGAGAAGTAGTTAGCCTCATATTCTCTGTAGTTGAAGTTAGATTTTGACCATAAAACTCGGAAAAAAGCAGCACCTAATCATTTCATGGATATCTAAAAACCCTTGGTTCTCGGTGTTTTAGGTAATGTGGATGGGAGGCGGGCTGGCTCCCATGATGTTTCCTGGAGTACAGCATTATATGTCCTCGATGGGTATGACGATGTGCCCACCGCCGCCTTTGCCAACTGTATCCAACATGCATTTGCCTCAAGTGCCGGTAGTTGATCAATCAATCCCAATGGCTCCAAACCCAAATCAGTCAGTAATTTGCCAAACTCCTGTCCTGAATCCCTTGAATTTTCAGAATCAGATGCAAAGCCCCTCATTTCCCGAGCAATTCGCGCGTTACATGGGCATCCGCCACATGCAAGCCGCATCACAGGTTTGAAAGTCCTCATGCATTCAAAAAATGTCATGGCGCTTGGTGGTTGATTATGGTCCCTTGATCATGTATCGAACTTTTATTGCAGCCCATGAATATGTTCAAGTTCAGCCCTCAGACTGTACAGCAGGTTCAAACAAATTCACTGCCCGGCAGTATTGGCGGGCAATATAGCGGAGGAGCTGCAAATGATGCTTTAAACGGAAAAATGGGTTAGTCGCTTTGTTATCTGTCCTCTCAGTTATGTAATGAACTAGGAAATTCCTAGGTTATTTCTGTGTAATGGTTTAGGAGTTGGGACACGATGTGTACTTGGGGTTGCGAAAATCCTATAAAAAATGCCGCAAAAGATGCATTGGTAAATCTAATCATGTCTTGTTACAATAATGGCAGGTTAACGAGAGGCCATGCTCTTTGGAAGCTTGTATTTTTACTAATATCAAATCGTAAGAGGTCTTAAC
The DNA here is from genome assembly GCA_019926035.1 of Melaleuca alternifolia. Classification (NCBI taxonomy): domain Eukaryota; kingdom Viridiplantae; phylum Streptophyta; class Magnoliopsida; order Myrtales; family Myrtaceae; genus Melaleuca; species Melaleuca alternifolia. The sequence continues at coordinate 951,331 of JAGKPW010002155.1, forward strand.
TCTTCAGTGGGAAGACGTTGAAGGGCTGCTTGATCAGTATCCTGGCTAATTGGTAATCTATGTACTCTTCTCATTGATGAGATAACTACTATGAGGATTAACAAGTATGGATGAAGCTGGCTGCCGCAATTGGCCTGATAAAAAGATCAACCCCTTGGTCCTCGAGAATTTTTTGTTGCAACCAATTTGCAACAGTTGCATGGTCAATTTACTGTACTTACCACGTACGATTGTAAATTTCTGTACATTGCATTTTAGAAGTGGAAAAACTGGAGCTAACACCATTAGAAGCTCAGAATTGATGGTGTTGAGATTTGTAATGGGAAAGGGTTGCTGATGGGCGTACAATCATACATATTTTTTTCTTTACACTTTCTGTTCTTTGAAGCCCTGTTAAATAAATTCTTCAATTATATATCAGGATATGGTCCACAGTTTCTTATTAACTATTCGCTCCACAATATATACCGATTTATTCGTTGGCATCTAATCGGAGTTAGCAGTCCTCACAGCATATCTGAAATTCGCCTTCTGATGGACCTCTCCAGAACGGACAATCTTCTACGTTTGATTGTGCACCTTTGAAAGAAACTTCGCACAATTTTTGTTGTTCTTCAGGACGGTGGATCTTTTCTTTAAGAAGAAAAACTGAGGAAAATTTAAAATTCTGGGTTGATATTCATAATCTACAGCAGAATCAATTTAAACGTTGAGTGTTGATGACCTATCTTCGAGTACCTTCCCCAAAAATTCTGCCCAATATTATGCTGGCCTTTCTTCCTTGACTGAGTTCCTATATGTAGAAACTGCTTCACATGTAGCCCACAATCCTATGTTAATGGCTGCTTATTCTTACTTCCAATAGCAGAAACATGTTGAACCGAACGAAATCTAGTCCCCGCTACACGAACTGAAAGGACACATGATTCGGTCTATAAGTGCTTCGCAGCCCTCGCATCCTAGGTAGTCAACGCCTACCCAAGAGCGAGCTTTGTTGCTGCTTATGTGCCCCATATTCAATCGAACACTAAGTGAAAGCAACTTCCTCACTTTCAACCACTTTTCAGCACTAAAGCGAAGACAAGATGCTCATTGATACAGCTCTTGGTTTCACTGATGCAAAAATGCACGGAAATGTTAGTAATTGCGTCAGATCTCGTCGATTTCTTCAGTCGGGATTGGTGGGGAAGTGCTGATGAGTAGTACGACACTAGGATGCGCTAATGCTCATTCTCTGTGTGCAAGTTATGCTAGTTTTGCCTATGTCAACTAATGAATCATTCCACAGGCAAAAGCGAATGAGCACTCGTTGTGCTACCCAATGACATTTGCATGAAAAACGCACGATATTAAACTTCAGTTTAGGTCACATGAAATCTGGAAAGTCGACCGAGGCATCTTTTCTATCATGTATTCCAGTGAAGTAGCATCAAATGGGGGAAAAAAAAACCGTGAGACCCACTCAACTCGCCTGCTGAAAACCTCAACAACATCGCTATGCAGATATCAGAAGCCGGAATGTTAGTCCATCTCGACTTACATAGGAGGCCATTGACGATGAGTTAATAAACTTTGGCACAATTGCGGGATCGACGAGATGTCCTACGAGTCTTGCCATTGCTTTGTGGACGTCAATGTCAGCATTTATTCGCCGACTACTGACTGGACCCCAAGACAGCATGCTCATCGTTGCCCCTCCATATCCTCGAAGGGATCTTGATGCCATGCAAGAAGGGTCATCGTTCCAGTCAATTAGGAGGCAAAACATTGTTTGATACCAATCCTATGATCGATGCAAAGAGCAAGAAACCATCTCACGTGTCCTCTGCATCACCGACGTGATGAAACGAGCCAAATCATTTTTCGATAAGAGCGGCAACGTCCTATTGCAGGGAGATGAACATTGTTTCTTGAAATTTGAAGAATCTACGACGCGACTGTCATGCAACAAACGAGATATTCCAACCCATCCACTGTGTGGTCACAGGAAGATTTTTGTTTGGCAACTTTTCTTGCACAAGTGGAGCGGCGCCAAAATGCCTTCATCTTCGTCATCACCATCATCTCGACTGTGATATTCTCAGTAAGCATAATAGTGCTATCTTCTACTTTAACGTGTCTGTTCTCTCTCTCTCTCTCTCTCTCTCTCTCTCTCTCCAACATGGAACTTTGTGAGCTAAAGATGGAGCTGGGACCTTTTGCAACTCAGAGAGAGAGAGAGAGAGAGAGAGAGAGTTTTTTGGAAATAAACTTTCTGAGAGGGTAGCTGTAACATGGAGCAAAACTAGGTGTGACAATCATTTAACGTTATGCTACGAGAGTTGGCTATCATGAAGAAAGTATCCACTGATTTTATACATGGAAAAATTCCAAATAAGGACCCAAAATATCATCATTTTCTCAAATAAGAACCTGAAGTGGACGTTGTTTTTCAAATAAGAGCCCGAGTGCCCTCATTGTTTCAAATAAAGACATGAAGTATTGTTAACTGTTTCAAAAAAGGATCTCACCTCACCAGTTCTTCGGCGATCCCCATTTTTTGGTTCATAAATTAAACTTAAATTTTAGTTAATTTAAATTAAATAAAAAAATATATACAGGGGAGGGCTCCTACGTATGGTTGCCACCCTATCGTTGATGGGGCAATGGCCATGGCTAGCCGGTCGCCAGCCCCTCGCCCAGCCCCAGGTCTGGACGCCAGCGGGGCTGGTGGAGGATCCTAGGCCCTCTTGAGAGGCTGGGCGAAGGGCTGGGGACCCGCTAGCCATGGCTGTTGCCTCACCGGCGATGGGGTGGCGGCCACAGGTGGAGGACTCCAGCCTTCCCTTGATTTTTTAATTTTTTTTGTTATTTTGGAAAGACAAAAATTGAAAGACAAAAATGCCATTATCAGTTGGTGTAGTCAAGTCCTTTTTTTAGAATAATTAATCACTTCAGGCCATTGTTTCAAACATAATCAACTTCGAGTCCTTATTTGAAACATAATCAACTTCGTGTCCGTATTTGAAATAACGAAGGCACTTCAAGCCCTTATTTGGAATAGCGTCCATTTCGGATTCTTATTTGAAAAAAAGATAGTACTTTGAGTCATTATTTGGAACTTTTCCTTTGATACATATAAGCCCCCCAGCTGCAAACATATGAGACAATACCATGCCATATACAAAAACATAGGGCTGGCAGCTTCCTACATGAATTGATATGATTTAATACGATCATTAGACAAAATGAAAAGCCACACGAATTATCGCGAATTCAACTTGTATAAGTTTTATAGCATAGTTGGCAGAAATATAAATTACATAACGCAACAAAATTACGAGAACATAATATGATACGTGAACAAAAATCGCTAGTATCAAGAAAATACTAAGAGAAACTCCATTCTAATATTAGTCGGACTGAAACCGGTACAACTCGACGTATACCGACCGTTTTTCATGAGGAAAATTAAAACTGTAATTTAAAGAAATTCGAGTTACTCATGCGCGATTACGATAATACGATATTTTCTATTATACGAAGAGATAATATATTCAACTAGAGCCACTTAAAAGATAGTGGTGCAGGTAGCTCTGGTTTGTTCCCGCATATCCCTTTGCCTATCTTTTTCCTTTGATGTTGCAAGCTCGACAGCGAGAGATGTCCCGAAATTTATGGGGACCCCCCCTTATTCCAGCCTAATTGCCCGTGTTTCACGACCACAAGCTGGACTTCGTCATGAGAAGATTGATGCCCCATCAGCATCGCACCATCCAGCACAACACCAACTTACAGTTCCTGTTAAATGCCCACTAAACCCACTTGGCATCCATCCCCCCCCCATGTTGATGTGAAATCTTGGGGAATGTTTTCGCTTCTGCTCTTCTCAGCATCTTTCGCTAATCTTGTTTTACACTCTCCAATCTAAGTGTTTTGTCTAATGATACTCCGTCATCGAGACAGCACACGCAGTTGCAGTTGCAACCCTCTCTGCATTATTATGATGTTTCTTCGTTCATTCCGACGATCAAAACACAGGAATAGCTTTTGTTGTTGTCGTGGGTAGAGTACAAAGTTCGAAGTACAAAGAAAGTGTGAGTTGCAATGTCGAAGAGAAAATCGGAGGTCTTGATAGACCTTGAAAGGACAACAAGAGACTTGCGCTACCGATCAAACTGTAAACATATGCGTAATGGACGTCTGTAGAAAACGGACGAGAAGACGAGTCTTGAGTTAACTACGCTTGCATTTGTTTTCTTTAGCTGCCGCGACGGAGAGAGACGCGAGGTCATCCTTCAACTCGTCGTGGAGCTGCATCTGTTCGGTCACGGTGTCGCATAGCTTGTCGTGCTTACATTTACCAACTCCCTGCGAGAAAAAAAAAAAACATGGAATGAATGAGACACGATCGTTGGAAGAACCATAGCTAGAGATTCTCGCACATGCACCAATTTGTCTCGTGCCCGGCAATACATATAGATGTTTAGATGGTCTTGTGGACAATTGGATCTCTTATAATACGCAACGTATATAATCTATTTGTACCTACCCAGTTGATGATTTATATGCATGCTCAAAGATGAATCGACCGATTGAACGGCTACATAGCTGGATATGTTCAACAAGGTCCAATGTAGTCCTCGCACATTTCCATAGAGGGAACCTCTAGACGAGACGAGGCGCGTCTTCTATTCCTATTCCAAATGGCATTTTTACGTAATGCATTACTCGCATGCTTTATCAATGCATAATATATCGGTAGATACACGCATCTAGAGTGGCCAAAAATTGAGCGCCTGCTATTTCTCGTACTAATAAAATGGTCGGAAACTGTCCCGATGCATCGAAAATGAACTTATCCACAGAAAAGATCGGACCAAAACGTTGGTGAGCTGAAATCACCTGATTTAGAATTGCGAGGTTGTCTTTGATGGCACCACGTTCTTCTTGCCCGCAACCTTCTGCTTCGCTACGCCTCAGCTGCTCCTGCGACATCTTCCTCTTCTCTTCGTTCCTACGATCTTCTTCCCAGCAACAGCCTGACGCCACAGCAATCGAACACTAAAAAGAACATGGAGATTCCCGATTCCGACGGATGTGGACTCGCAGTGCGTGTGCTGCGCGACACGTGTCGCGAGCGCGCTCGGTTTGTGTACCGTGCCTTGAGGGCATTGACCTACGTGCTCCCATGCACGTAGTTGTAGGGACAAAACTGGGGGAGGAAAAATGGGAAACATATGATATGCAGGTCAGGTGACCGGCTTTTGTCTCCAACCGGATCGGACGGTTGGGGGCAAAAAACACTTTTTAGGAAAAAAAAAAGGAAAAAAAAAGAAAGTAAAAAGCCTCTCCCATTTAATGGGGGCCGTCCGATTGAAATCGGACAGCTTTCAAAAGCCGGTCACCTGACTTGCATACCAGGTGATCCGGTTCCGGAAAAATGAGGGGAAGATGCTCAAAAGGAGAGAGCCCATTGAGGCCCGTCAAAGGAAAAAGCCCGTTTTTCTTGGCCCAATGGATCAGAGAGAAGCTGTTTAAGATTGGAGCTGGATCTTATACAGGGGAGTTGGCCCAAACACGAGATTGTTTCCACTCTGGTAGTGAGAGAGATTCGATTTCCGACATGGGTGTACACAAGCCCATGACTGATCGGTAATCAAACTTTGCTAATTACGTTGAGTCAGTGTCTCTTGTCAGGCTGATTTGACTAATTATATGAGACCCGTCTAGGCTCCTTTTATTTCGCAAAAAATGAGTGCTTTTAAAATAATTTCCACTTTTTTAAAAATTGATCGATCACGTCGCTAATAAAAATAAATTAACTAAAAAGGTTTGCATCGTCCATGAAAATATCTGGACATGAAATGTTGTCAATGATGAAAATACTTTTCATTATAAATTATTTCAAGAAATACGATAGATCATTTCCAGAAAAAATATTTTCCACGTCGATTATTTTCCGCTGAACAAAATGGCATATCTCACCAAGTATGTTGGCCCTAGAAAAACTTCAACCGAGAATCACCTCACCCCTATAGGACCCTTTCTACCATGCATTCACGGCATTCATTACTGTCCCCCACAAAATCAGCTTCATCAATTGGATTGTACGTACACGATATTGGCTTATACCTTAAGGATGTGGTATCATCGATTCAATTGGGTGATTTTATTTTCAAGATATATTCGTCGATCAACATGCCATATGTACAATTTACCAAAAAAGAAAAGAAAAAAAGAAAACATCCGATGGATTAGTGATACCATGTACGATAAAAGCGTCATATGATATATTTTCTCATGATCCAAGAGGAGAAACATCATTTATTGTCCCCCCACCCCAAATGGTATTGCAAGCTTAGTTTGGTAATGAAAAGTTATAGATCTCCCATTCAAATTCACATGAATACCATTAAAATCACTTTTGTGTTGTTATTTCTATCCCTCTGGACCATGTAATCAACGCAATTGTTAATTGACCCGGCGGAAGTCATCGAATCCTCAATCTCACCTTGAGCTTAGTTCATGGACTTTCATTTTGAACTGTTCCCATCTGTGTCGGCCAAGGTCTTTTTTCTTCTTGAGAAATTAATCGTTGCTTCATTTTTTTTGGCTTCTGAAGACGGGGGACGCATTGTTCATCATGTCCGACCCTATAAGATATGACCCGTTGGCCAGAGCCGGTTCCCTTCCTATGAAAAGAAACGTGAGCTGGTAATTCACAAATCAAATCACATGATAATCTAGCCAGAGCTCACAAGGCACAGTCTAGCCATACAAAGTTGGCCACGTCAAAAAGATCTAAACCGATCCTATTTTGCCGAAAAATTTCCGGCGATAACTTTTTTCAAAATGTGGATGTCGAATTCAACAACCAAAAAATAAATTGTGAAGAAATGACAAGAAATTCAAAGAGACAGAGATTGAAGATAATCGTGTCCGGCCATGTAAATTGCAGAAAAGTAAAGGAGAAGATAAATTTGCATAACAACATAGAGTTAGGTGATTGATTATGGTGTTGGGTTTTACAAAAGATATAGTTGGAGTATTTGCAGTCCACAATTGACGATTAGGCAAGCGACTATATCCATTGATTATTGTCGCAACGCAACCTCCGCCCTTTAGGGAGGAAAGATTAGGTTTAGAGGTATTTGCTCTTGATTCCACAATCTCGAGCTTGGATTCTCCCAAATCCATACCTCGTGTGACATTTAGGCGTTTTCATTTTAAAAGCTCTTTAATAGTCTAAAAAAAAAACTTTGTTTTAAAAGGAGCCGCCACTAGCCTATTAAGGTCGATTAGAAACCAAATGAAAGTATCGGGAGAAATGCTTCACTTTCTACGCAATTAGAGATTCCTAGAGTACGGGGACTTGATTACATTAAATAATTAGTTAATGCCCTTTCGATACCTAAAATAGATTGTTTGGTTAACCTAAATACTTTCATGCAAGCTTACATTACCTAAAAGACTAGTCCACTAGTGTTTTAATGCTAAGCTCTAAGAACCTATTCAATTGAATTCATTTTAGAATTTTTTATATATTTTTATTGATTTTTTTTATCATTTATATATATTATGATTTTTTTATGATTTTCTAATGATTCTCTTTTTTTAATAATTTTATATTTTTTTATTATCTATTTTTTTTATTTTTTCTGAATTTCTATTACCTATTATCTATTTTTTTATTTTCTAATTTTCTATTATCTATTATCTGTTTTTTTTCTAATTATATATTTTATTTTTTTCAATTTTTTTGTATTTCCTAATTTTCTATTATCCATTTTCTATTTTCTGATTTCTTAATATTTTCTATTCTTCTTATTTTCGAATTTTTTTATGATTTCTCTTTTTATTTGTTAATTTAAATTATTAAAAGGATTTCGGACCGGGTTAAAGGAACCCGGTCCGAAACAACCCGGACCTTAATGGTCCGGGTTATTTGGAGAATGGGCTGGGAGTAAGGCCCAGCCCATTCTTATTTTTTTTTATAAAACGATTTTTATATTCCGGCCCCAAACGACCCTTTCTTTTATTTTGGCCCATTTTCTTCTTTTAATTTCGCAGCCCATTTCTTCTATTTGTTTAATTCAGCCCATTTTCCTTTTTTTAAAATTTCTCAGCCCACCACCTTTTCTATTTCTTCATTTCGGCCTCCCTTTTTTTTTTAACTTTGATTTAACCTCTTCTCTAACAAATTAACAAAACTAACTTCTGCAATTTCATGTTCTTCATTTTACCTACGTCCACATTTAATACTAACCGAGACTAACATCTATCACTGAATGGCGATTCTATGATTTCTAATCAACATCGATCGCACGACTATAAGGATTTCTTCAAACGATTAAACATATTTGACTAAGCAAAAATCAAATCATCTCAGCTTTTCATCACGATTGGTGAGTTTTAGTTCCTAAACCAACGTCAATCCGAAGAACAATCCAAGAATTGTTTAAAATCATAACCACAGGAGCTCAGGAAAGACGAGCTGGGAGGCGTAGCGAGCGGGGAAGCTGTGAGACGCGGGAGACCGAGGGAGAGAGGGAGGAACGGCGAGGAGAGAAAGACGACGGGCGAGCTTTGAGATGGGGAGAGGGCGTGAAGACGGCGGGAGAGCGAGCTGCCCGAGAGGGAGCAGAGCGTCAGAGAGAGAGAGGGAGCCGAGAGAGCTGGGAGTCGTGCGAGAGAGAGAGAGAGAGGTGGGGCTGCGAGCTGGAGGTCAGAAGGAGCAGGGAGGCGAGTTGGAAGGAAAGCGAGGGAGCTGAGGGCTTAGAGAGAGGATGGCGACGGGACAGACGAGCTGAGGGCCATGGAGGCCGAGGGAGAGAGGGCCGAGCTGAGGGAGATGGCGATGACTGATGACTGATGACTGATGACTGATGAGTTATGACGAAGAGAAATGTTCAGCGAGCCCTGCAGGTCAAGATGCGAAACGCAAGCCCCGGAGATCGGGTCAGGTACCACGTGACGGGTGAGATTTCAATTATTTCATGGAGTCCGAATGCAACGACAAGGATTCGGTTTCGGGCGGGCCATGACGGGTGGCCCGCCATTCACAGCGTCCTTTCTGACGAAAGCAAAAGCCCAACTAAAGTCGGGCCATTTCCTATCTTTTCGGCCAGGAGCGATTCCCATTTTCCTTTCCTTTTCTTTTTCTTCCCTTTTCTTGTACTTTCTTTTCTATTTTGAAATCGGCAAGCGTCATATGATATATTTTCTCTTCCCCCCCCCCCCCCACCCAACCAAATGGAATTGCAAGCTTAATTTGGTAATTAAAAGTTATGGATCTTCCATTCATATTCACATTAAGAACCATATTGTCATTTCTATCCCTCTAGACCATGGAATCAACGCAATTATTAATTGACCCCATGGAAGCCATCAAATCCTCAATCTCACCTTAAGCTTAGTTCATCGAATTTCATTTGCACTATTTTTTTTTTGTGGATGACCGAGAAATCCACCATAGGCCCACCATGCCCGGACGACACCAAAGGGCCAAGCCTCTATATCGGGGGAGACTAGCATATGACCCCAATACCATGCCCTCCCACAATTTGGGATTTCAAACCCTCAATCTCGACAATAATGGAGAAACTCTCAACTAATACAATTATCCACCATTGGGTTGCACTGTTTCTATATGTGTCGGTGAAGGTCTTTTTTATTTTTGAGAAATTAATCGCTACTTCATTTTTTTTTTGCTCCCGAAGACACAAGCCCCATTGTTCATCATGTCCAACCCTAAAAGATATGACCCATTGGCCAGAGCCGACCCCTCTCCTACGAAAGAAACGAGAACTGATAATTCACAAATCAAATCAGGTGATAATTTAGCTAGCGCTCACAAGGTACAATCTAGTCATACGAAGTTGGCCACGTCAAACAGATCTAAGCCGGTCCAATTTTGCCGAAAAATTTCCCATGATAACATTTTTCAAAATGTGGATGTGGAATTCAACGACAAAAAAAAAATGTGAAGGGAGGACAAGAAATTCAAGGAGATGGAGACCGGAGATAATCATGTAAATTTCAGAAAAGTAAATGAGAAGATAAATTTGTAAAAGAATATTGAGTTCCATGATTGATTGTGGGGATGTGCTTTACAAAAGGTACACTTGGAATAATATTTACAATCCACAGTTGACGATTATGCAAATGACAATATCCATGATCATCAACTTTGCTACTCAATGGTTATGTCACCTTCACTTTCGGGATGGTTGCCTCTTTATATGTTGTATGAGAAAAAATGTCGATTTAATGCTCAGATAGTTTTAGACGTTGACAGTCTCGAACAGGAAAATATTTTTGGATCTTTTTTGGGGTCGAGCCTACTTCCAATTTGGGCGACGGGACTAAGAAAAAACAGGTATTGCAATAGTTTGGACTCGAGAGCAAATAGATAGTCGTCGTATAATTCAGTGTCTCTCTTGGGTCTCCCTCTTTTGCTCACTAGAGCATGACTACTACCAGGCCTGAGTGTCAATGGAGGCCTTTGCCATAATTTTCTAGGGAGACGCTTGATGACAGAGAGAAGAATTCAGCAAGTCCTGTAGGTCAAGATGCGAAATGCAAAGCCCCGAAGATCGGGTCAAGTAACACGTGACGGGTGCAATTTCAATTATTTCATGGAGTTCGAATGCGACGACAAGGATTCGGTTTCGGGCGGGCCATGACGGGTGGCCCGCCATTCACAGCAGTCCTTTCTGACGAAAGCAAAAGCCCAACTAAAGTCGGGCCATTTCCTATCCTATTTTCCTTTCCTTTTCTTTCTTCCCTTCCCTTTCTTTTATTTTCTTTTCTATTTTGAAGTCGGCAAGCTTCCCCTTCACGAGACAATAAAATAAACAGTTCATCAACTTCGACTCCATATGCATTACAATATCTAAACTTTGAATTTATTCTATATGATTCCTAAATTTTACTTTAATATGAAATGTAATCTTTCAATTATTGATTTGACCCGTGTAATCTTTTAAGAATCATATTGAATGAATTGAAAAATCGAAAATAAAAAGGGCGAAATTGAAATGTCAATCATAATTCCTGGAAACATGTTATGCAAATCGATCCAGTGATGATTTTTTGGATTTTGTCATGACGGGTTTGGTAACGAAACTGTTTGAGGGGATAAACACGCTGCGCTCCCCCGTCGTGAGATTTTCGAATGTGTCTATTTTTTCTTCCTTCCAATTCGTCGTGGACACGTGGATTGGACAGCGGGGAGTTTAGTTAGTTACTCTGGCAACGTTTCCCACATGAGCCGTTCTGGCTTTTTCTTGGGTGGGCCCCGATATCGTTGGGGGTCCACAAAACGTGGTCGGTCGGGTGGCCTGTGACAGAGAGGCAGCGATCTTCGTCGTTTCGCCGTGTAAAAAGCCCACGTGCGTTGCCGCGTTTTCGTCCCCAACGGCTCACTTTTGTCGTGGGATTGATGGCCCCGATTTACCATTGACTTTTTTACATTTGGTAAGTGAAGGGGAAAATGGATTTCTAAATTGTGTACAAACACGTCAGGGGTGACGTGTTCGACTTCCCAGCCATCCGATTTTGAATTTTTTTTCAAAAAAAGTCAAAAAAATGATTTTTTTTTGTATAAATTCCTAGTCGTTCGACGTCCGATCTTAATCGGATGGCTAGGATCATTACGTCACTTGACGCACTCCGTACACCGCGTCAAGTGATTTAGGTCTAAGTGAAGAAGCTTCTAACTTCAAATTTGAAGTAACATTGATTTTATTTTTCACGAATTCATGAACTTTTGTGAGTGTACTTTCTAAGCTGTTTTAGTGAGCTTAGCTAGCGTTTGGCGGTCCTCGCCGGGCTCAAGTGAGGGCAGCCATGGCCTTAGAGAGGGAGGGAGTATTGACTCTTGATGTTAACAAATTGTGCCCTCACCTCTAATTAGTCTCATGAGTTGCCACTGTGGATGCTATTAAAAGGCAGAGTCGTGGTGGATGAAGCATTAAGCGATGGCCAAGCTCCCTCCCTTGCCTAAGCACAGCAATAGTTGTGGACTCAAGGCTAAGCTCTGTGAGGGCCAACGACCATCGTCGGTGGTTGAACGGCGGCCTAGCCCTCCTCCTTTATTTCTTTCTCTCTCTTTTTCCCATTGTGTGTTTTCTGTTTCGCTAATCTAGGTCTAGCCTCCACGAACCTGGCAATACAAGTCAACATATTCTTGTACAAATCAAAATATTAAGGACCAATCCGAATAAAAAAAAAGGCCATAGTTAGGGCTTGATCTTGCCAAAGAGAAAAAACACAAAAACACGATTAAGGTTTCGATAAAAGTTTAGTCTTTACATAGGTCTTTGTTTATACTTGAGATGGTCCTTGCACTCCCTTTGAATAAGTTATAAGTATAAAGTTTTTTGAAGGGGGCTAAAAGATGGTCCGTGCACTCCCTTTGAAGGGGTTGGCCGAGAGAAAGCGCTTGAGCGGAGACAGAGATTTTTACATCGTTAGGATGATGCACTTGCCACTTTCAAAAGCTTACCGGCTTTTAAAAAGCTCTCTTGTCTTTGCTCTGGATCCACTTGTTCCAGATTCCCTGACAAGAGAAAACAAACAACACCCAAGAAAAAAGTATAGTGCAGCGGACTCTTAAAGTGGTTGATGACGTCATTATGGTCCGTGGTCTGACGTAATGTCGGGGCTTAGCTCCAGTTCCATCTCTCGTCGGGGATGGAGAAGAGAAAGGCTGTTCGACAAAAGGGACCGTCGCTAATTCATGTGGTTATCTACCGGCGCTAATTACCCGATCTCTGGGACATGTAGATTTGTGACGCTAACTTCGCATGACGCATTAAGCCCGATTGGGGAATTGCATTGGAATAGACACGTGTATCATTGCGCGAGATTTGTAATTGCCTATTGACTTTGATTTCATAAAGCGAAAAGAGAAGAATAACTCGTCGAAACTCATCGTGTCCCTAGTGAGATTGGCAAAAATTTTGGATGGACATGGTGTCGCACTAGTTGCATCAATGCATACACTCCTATGTCATAAGAGTAAGCAAGACCGAACACCTCATGCAAGGTGTTTCATGAGTTTCATGAGTTACTGGTTTTTGAAATTTGGTTTGCACTCAATCCATAGCATGTTGCATGTTGTTGACCTCGGAGATGTTGTAGCTTCCATGAATCTAAGGAGCGACGCAAAACAAATACGAGATGAATAGGTTCAAACCGCAGAACTTAAAATACTAAGTAGATTATGCTTTGGAAATAAGAGAGGAAAAGAAGAGAGCTAATTGGAAATAGGTAGAGAGAGAGAGAGAGAGAGAGAGAGAGAGAGAGAGAGAGAGAGACAATATTTTTCATGGGAAGCAAGATCCTAGGAGAAAATTCTAAAAAATCTTAAGAATATATTACGACCGTCAATTATGCCTATTTAATCTTAAATATTTGACAATATATTATTTTATTCCTAAATATTTTGATTTTCGTTAATTTTGGATGGAAATAGTTGATGTGAACGCTGTATATTCCATACGGTATGGCTGGCACAAATATGAGCAATTTTTTAAATTTATCTTTTTTCTATTTTTTTAAATTTTCCTCTTCTTTTCTTTCTTGTTTTTTTCCTCGAGGGAAGAAAAGGTAAAAGAAATAAATACAAAAATTCAAAAAAAAAGTAAAAAATTGTCAACATCATCGATGTCTGGCTATTGATAAACTGTCAAAGGTTTATGACTAAATTGATAAATTGTCAACATGTTTAGCAATGGATTGAAGTAATTCAAAAGTTTATGATTAAATTAGCTATCATAAGATAGTTTTAGGACTTTTATATTTAACGCTTATTTTAGGCTCAATTTATTTCCTTTTCCTTTTAGTTTGGATAATATTTTCCTAACAATAATCGCTTGAGATAGTTAGTTAATGAAAAATAATTTCAATATTGAACCATTTATGTTTATGAACAATGAAAATATTTTTTGTTTATTCATTTTTAAAAGTGATACGAGCGACTACGATTATTAAAATATTCTTCAAATAATTTATTTTGCCGAGTCCTTAAAATTGGGAATTATATGTGTTGTTAAACGAAAGGGTGATGATGGGTATGCGTGTGGCAAAGCCTATTGGAGTGTTTTTCAAAAGATTGGGTTTTCCTTTTTAGAAAAAGTTGGAAACATGGTAGTCTCCCCCGAGATACATGGGCCTGGCTCTTTAGTGCGGTCCGGGCATGGGACCTAGTTATGGAGTCTTCAGTTACAAAAAAAAAAAATTGGAAACATGGCGGGACTTTTATACCCTCCCTACTTTTGAATGTTGTTACATATTTTTAATCTGAAAAACGTTGATGATGATGGAAAACTAGCGATGTTTAGTGCATGGCTTATCACATCTTAAAGGATTAATTGATCCTTTCATTCGATGATGCATTTAGATTGTGAAAGTAGTGAGAAAATGGAAGTCCAACAAGGACCACGACTTATAAGAAAAGAAAATCAGCATTTAGATTGTGCTCTTTTAGTTTAATTGGAGAACCATCTCCATCCATAAGATAAAGGGTCACCACCCTAGATTAAACAAACAAAACATCAATTAATTAGTGATTTTTTTCATGTGATGTATTGACTCGTTACGTTCACTGATTAAGACCCACTAAAGACAACTTTTTGAAATGTGGGTGATTAGGTGTTCGACTATAGCCCCACTAAACATTTGAGGGAGTCGAGCTTTATTTTGTAATTTACGTTATCTTTCTACCGAGTACACATGTTGATCTTATACTAATTGCTCGTAGAATTACAGATACGGTTTGGGGTTTTCTCTTTTAATCGAATTTTATGCAATCTTATTTGACCGACGAAAGAGTCGAGGACATGGAGATTTAATCCGAGAGCGGAGGAGTTTAATCATATTTTATGCGCACTGGACATATCTTAATCTATTTGGCCACGAAAGAAGATTTCTTTAGGCATGAAATTTCAAAGAGAAACCGTATTTTGAAGGTTGCTTGTGCTTATGGTTAAGTAGTGGAAATCTTGGTAAATCAATCTTTTGAGTCTTAGAGAACGAGAAGGGAGACGAACTGCCTTTTTGCCCCAAAGTTATCTCCAGCTTATGGAGAGACGGCTTAATTAAGGCGCACAAAAATCCCATCCGGACGTTATTGGAAACACGAAGAAAAGATCTTCAATTGCCCGCGAGATGTCTCCACCTTTCCAAAGGGATTTTCACGATATATATTAGTATGAAACGGCCTTGAAAAACAGTCTGACAATGTCTGCTTTGATTAGGATTTGCCCAATTTATCGGGAAACGCTTCTTCTCTTTCTTTCTCCTTCTTTTTTCCCAAATAAGATCGTAAATTACTCAATCCGTCTCCCGACAGTCCATAAAATGCCTTACGTCGAGAGCCAAATCGACAACATGGTGGATTTGCTTGAATGAAGTCATTCCTCAATGAAGGAAATCGCTTCCTCGATATTTCTCTTTGAGACATGGCGAATCGAACATCAGATCGAGTCTTTCAAAAAAGTAAATCTCGTGATATTTCCTCTTGTTGATGGAAAAAAAAAGATGATAACATTAGTGGCCGATTTTTATTTGGATTGCTATGTACCAACTAGGGTAAGAACACCGTTCATTCCAGATATGCTACCCACGCGGCGAGCCACTCGCTCAAGCCTGAAGGGTCTGCCTTTTAGGGACTTTCACGGATGCCTTAGCCAGCGGAAACCAAGAACTTTAGCCCATGTTAGAACCAGACGAAGCTGCATTTCCTAGAGGCTTTTACCAGGCTCAGAAGAAGAAAGGAGGTGTTTAGAGAGACATGAGGTAGAGAGAGTTTTCAAACTTAGATCTCCGGATCTTATTCTTCACGCAACATATCCCGCCTTATATAGATGAGTACAAGTTACTATTGCTACAATGCTACAGTGACTTGCTACAGTACTTTACTGTTTGCACAGTGCAAAATAGTGTACTTGTAGTACAACCCGTGACTGCTATAGTACAGTGCTATAGCGGTCCGTGATGTCGGCCGAAAACACACTGAAAGCATAAAACACACTTATCACACTTATACAGTACACACACTTTCTGGACACACTTTATGGACTAGTCCTTATACTAGTCCCTATAGTCTCGGTTGATGGGCTCTTTAGTGTTGTCATGAGAGTCATCCGAGTCTTCAGGACTATCTTGTCTTGTTCCATAATCATCTGTTTGATCTATGGTGGCAGTGCTCATGATTCGTTCCCAGTAGGGTAGATATGCAGGGGAATCTCTTGGTGGTGTGGGCGGAGTCCCTTCACGCGGTATTATTGGCTGGGGCCAATTATCCGGGTTAAGATAAGGTTGCAAATCTGTGTTGATCTGTGAGAGAGAGAGATCAGCTTCTTCTACTTGCGTAGAGGAGGATTCACCGAGATAGAAGGCTGGGCCGTCTTTCTGTCTTTTGAAGTCTCTAATTAAAGCTTCAATTTCTTCTTCCACTAGGTGAGGTGGCCTTGAGGAACTTGCATGGAATGGGTCAGAAAATTGTCCATAAGCAGCCCATGGGTTTTGGGAGTCTTGAAAAATGGTGCTAGCTGGATCTGGCTGGGTGCCTGATGATGATGGAAATTCTTCAGGATGTCCAAGTCGGTAGAATTCTAGAGCTTCTCGGAATGATTCTTTAGAATTATTAGCATCCCATGAAACGTTATCCGAGTGTAATGGCCAGGCTTCTGGAGGGATTGTGCGATTTACTTGGCACAAAACTCTCTGGAGTTCTCTGTAGGATTGTGGGTCAGAGGCGATGCACCTTGGGAATGTTCCATACACATAATGTGTTTGTAGATGAAGCTGAGGTCTATAGGAACTTGTTCCTATATTTGATGGTCTTTGCCCATGATCTCCTGTTGGGTGGATGAATGTCCATGGACGATGGAAAAGAATAATGGTGTGTCTTTCAGGCTCTGGTCGTCCCTGTTGGTTTTTTGTGCCAAAGATAGCATGCCAGGCGCCAAGGGGCATAAACCAATTTAACAATGAAAACAAATGTTTTAACCTGTGGCGTCTGTGATCTTGTGCTCTGAGTGTTTATGTGAGAGCTTGCCAAATTTGCTTAGTGGGAAACTGAACAGTTATGGTGTACAGGTTAAACAAGTACCAAAACATCCATTTTAATCTTTTCAGGAAATTCCTGTTCTGGGTTCCAAGTGAGCGGATGGATGAATGGGTAATCCGGATGGAGTCCATCAGGTTTCAAGAGTAGACCTCCATAGTTGGCGAATATGCTATATTCGTTTGACTGGAGAAGATCGGGAAATCTTTCGAGTAACATGTTCTCTCGATAGCAGCTCGTATCTCAGGAGGATACTCGATTCTGGATATGTATGTCTTGGACCCTGTATGTTTCACCACGGTGGTTTCTTTTTACATACATATTGATTTCCAAGGGGGCCTTGGGTCTGGAAAGAAAATTAGCAAGAACATTTTTCTTTCCTGCAATGTGTTTGGTTTCAAAAGAATATTTCGAAAACCATTCTGCCCACCTTAAAAGCTGTGGATGAGGGATTTGCTTCTGTTTGAATTTTACCATTTGAGGGAAAGAAGCCATATCCATTTCCACTAAGAAATTATGGCCAATAAGATGGAATTCGAATTTTTTAATCCCATTCTTGACTGCCAATATTTCTTTGAAAGTGGAGTGGTAGTGAGTTTCAGCTGTAGAAAACTTACCACTTTTGTATCCGCAAATGTATCGCTTGCCATCAATTTCTTCGTACAGTACAGTTGCCTAGTATTCATCACTAGCATCTGTCTGGAGAATTCTTTTCCCTGTTGAAGGGATCTGAAGAGGAGGTAGATCTTGCATGATATCCTTGAGTTTGGCAAGTTATCGATTTAAACGATATCTCATTTTACTTAAATTATTTAAATATTTCTTACCTTATATATTGTTATTAGCGGTGAACAAGCAATTAACCACACTAATGAATTTTCCACTTTATGGCATTTATAGCCCAAAAAGGAAAAAAGTCACTAAAAATAATCATACATTATGCCTTATGAAACGTTTAACTAAAAAAAAAGTGCGACACATTTACCATAAATTTTTTTATAGTACAAAAATTCCAAAATTATATTATCATAAATTTATAGTCTTGTGACACATTTAACTTAATTTTTAGGGCTAAATTTGTAATGTTCTTGAGATAAATATAATTTGGAGAAAATATGTAACCGGGATATAAGTTTGAAAAATTTTTATTATAAGAGGCATGGGGAAGGTTTTTCCGTTGATTTTTTCTCCAAAAATATCTAACCGGTGGGGAATTGAATTGACCGAACTTTATTCCACGTGTCGAATCTCTAGTGGCCGAGTGGTCTAATCGTATGCGGACGCACCTACGCACGCTTTTCTCCTACAGCCCCGGCAGGGTAGAGGAGAAATTCTATAAAGGCAACTGGAGCACGCGAATATAGCAAAACGCTCCTCCACCTCTCGCCATAGTTTCTCTCTCTTCTCTCTCTCTCTCTCTCTCTCTCTCTACGCCCTTCGGCCCATAGACGGCGCTCGATCGAGCCCGCCGATCGTCTGCGATCGGATTGATTGGAGCTCGGTTTCGCCGGGGAGAGTTTTCCGATCGCCGGATCAACCGGATCGGTTTCGAGATTCCGTTTTTTCGATCGGTTTCTCTGTCGGGCCTCGAGAAACTTCTGAGAGAAGGAGAGAGAGTCAGGGATAGTTTGTGAACTTGGTGGGGAATAATTCGAAGCGCATGAGCTGGTTGGGGAAGCTGGGTATCCTGAATTCGAACTCGAACCATTTCACCACTTGCCTCTTGATCTTCATCCTCCATTTCTCGCCTCAATTGCCGCCTAGTCTCTTCAAATTCGAGAACAAATCGTTAGACCCTTTATTAAGATTGTCGAGTTCGATTCGCTCCAGTAGTAGCAGTAGGAGAGGAAGTGATAATCGTTGTTTTAGTCTAATTCGTCGGACGTCGCCTCAACATGGAGTCTGGAGACAGGAGTAATCGCCAATTGAGTGCAGGTTGGTGCCGGGTTGAATTGCAGACGTTTTGAGTTGATTCCCTCTTTTAGTTAAAAATTTGTGTTTTTTATTCCAATTGTCGGTGGATGCTTCTTCTTTTATTATTTTAAGGGTGGTTCCTTTTTAGGCCCCGAATTTCGAGCCTTAGTTGAGCTGATTTTGTGGAGAAGGACATCCTTTGTGCCAAAGCTACAGTTCCTCTCCCTCTCTCTCTCAGATTTTGAATGGGGAACCATTTTGTAGCAGTGAAAGCTACTGATTTATTTATTTATTTATTATTTGCCCATTTTATTTAGTGATTGAATTCTGGAACTTGCGGTTGCAAGTGTCCCTTTTATGTGAATTAACTTGAATAAATTATTTTGATCCATTCACTTTGGCAAAGCGAAGATCAAGCTTGCGTTGCCCGTAACTGGTTATGAGCCATGCCGATCATGTGCTTGTAACTTGTAAGTGCTGCTTCAACTCTGATCCAGATTCTTCTAGAAATTCTCGTTTAGCCTGGTGCAATAGAATGGCAGTACATGGGGGTCAATGCTTTTGTCTGGAGATTGCATTCTTGATTTTTGAAAAGTCAAACGAAAAATTGAGGCTTAACTTGGGTGCAATGGTTGTTGTGATTTTCTCTGGTGTAGGTATGAAAGGTAATTTTTTTTTTTATCATGTGATTTATGGGGTTTCTTTCAATTTAGATTCACTATAGCAACAGTTTGTGACTCAAGTAGGGTAACTCTTGATTTATGCGAGATTTAGTGCTCACTTTGCTGGTTCCGTACTACTTGGCTCTGGCATTCATGACAGTTATGTTTTTGCATCAATACATGATCTCGGGAGGTGAGTTAATTAGAGGAACTTCCGATGTTGCTTATTGCTTGTACTGATGAATAGGTGACTTGTAATTTCACTTGAAAATATGTTATATATTTTCTTCTTTCATTCTGTATATGGTTGTTTGAAGATCGACTGCCTTTTTGAAATGATACGTCATGCAGAATTTGCAAGTCTTTACACTTACGGACTATGGAGAATAGTCACATTGCATTGTCGAGATGGGTTTTCCTGTATTATGTGCTTTCACGTGTTAACTTCCAATCCAGATAAACTATCTAGCTTGGTCCCCAAATCCTAATTGGAGTTCAATTTTTTTATTTGTAGCTTTGTGCTATTCATCTAGTACAAAAGGAAGACAGGCAAGGTCACCATCAGTTATTGTAATAGGAGGTGGTGTTGCTGGACTAGCCGCTGCTCGTGCCCTTTATGACGCCTCATTCCAGGTAACGAAAGATGAGTATACATCCAGAAATACTCTCTAGTTCTACCTAGGTTCTGAACACCGAAGTCTCTCTCTCTCTCTCTCTCTCTCTCTCTCTCTCTCTCTCTCTGGGTGTACTATTACTATGTTTCCTGATACTTTGCCAATCATGCCCAATATCGAAGCCTAAAGAGAGTTTTTTTAAGTTTATGAAATTAAAATTAGGACCAATGGTCATAAATATGGCCTTGAATATTGTTGATAGAAGTACCATTTTTGTTATGTAATGTAAATAATATCAGAATAGCATTGCAAACTAGTTTTATCAATTTCTCGTGTCTGGTTATTTTGTAATTTTGGCCAAATAGGTTCTTCTGAAGTTATCATTTTTAATGGCAAAAAGCAAAATGCTCTTGTTGACTAGTTAGCGCCATCTGTTGTACGCAATTTAGCTTTTGATGATAAATGACCTCACATATTTAATAAGATGGTAATGAACTGTTATTTAAGAAACTCAGAATTGTAAGGAAGTGAGTACTTGAAAGGTCTATCATGGCTGGGTGCTTAATATGCATGTTTCATAGATTAGGGTTTTATGGACCATTCTTATTACCAGTTTGTTATTACTTGTTAGACAGTAGTCATTCCCATTCTGGTGAACTTTAATCAAAGAAGCTACACCGCTTTTGGTGCTTAGAGCTGCGTAACTTTGTTCAGATATTGTAAAATAAATTTCTTCCTCATCCATGCGTGAGACTGTTAGATCTGCTTTTGCTAATTCCTTAATCATCTAACCTGAAATATCTCTATGCCTTGTCACTAGATATGTAGCTGCTAGATGGTTAACTTTCTGATTACAAGCATGTCGAGATTATTGTGATAGACTTGATTATGATGCGTGACTGTTTCGTAAGTGGTGCAATAACAGAAATACTGGAATATTAGTCAAGTCTCCATTTCCAAGGTCTAGACAACAAGCAGTCCATTTGTAAGGCAGCTTATGGTTTGGCCTCATGAAATGTCTGGTCATGATAGCTTTTGCCACTGGTAAATTCACATGAAAGGAAATAAAAGATCCCGATCCTGATTTAAGTTAGAACTTTGACTTATAGGAAGCAGTTCTTTTTTTTTTTGGTCTCACTCAAGAAATTTCCCATAATTTTTACAGGCTCCCACAGTGTTTGCATGTTGATAATCTTTTCTAATTTAGCCCTTCCTGTATTATTTTTCTCTTGAAAATAACTAATTTTAGATGTATGGATTTTGACATAAGTCTTTCTTGCCCTCTGAACTGATTTCTCTTTTTTAATTAGGTCCTTTTGCTGGAGTCACGTGACAGACTTGGTGGCCGAGTTCACACTGACTACTCTTGTGGCTTTCCTGTGGATCTTGGGGCCTCATGGTAAAACATTTGTGCTTCTTGCGCAAGCATAACGAGAGAGTATGATGAGTGTAATGTTATCTTGATATTTCAGGTTGCATGGGGTGTGCGAAGAGAATCCTTTGGCCCCATTGATTGGGAGATTGGGATTACCTCTTTACCGAACCAGCGGCGATAACTCTGTCTTGTATGACCATGACTTGGAAAGGTACATTAGTTGATAGTGTGCTAACCTTTTGTGTTGGTTTGTGCTCTTTTGTTGTCTCTATGCTTTTCATATATTCTCATTTATCTGTCCCTTCCCTAACATGTGTGAAGTGTATCCAAATAGAATAAGTTCCTGATGTCGGTTCTTATATCCTGTTCAGAGGAAGCTTTCTAATGCTTATCAAATTCAGAGTCATAAATATAATCTTAGCTCTCTAAGTCGCAGTTGTGGAAATTAGGCATTTGACTCTTCTGTTTGCAGCTGCTTTATAGTCATGTTTGCTCTGGATAGGAATTCCCCTCATGTTACATTCCTTTGGCAAAGTAATGATAGTAAGAAGTAGGTTTTTTCAGCTATGGGCCTAGAACTACTCTACTGGCAGTTTGTGTTTTTAACATATTGATTTTCCATTAGTCATTGACATGTTTCTGTTCAGTCAAGTTCAAGGCCTTCGTTTTGCAAAGGTTGAAGTTACCATTTTACCTTATGAGAAATCATTATTGCCAGACTGTATATTTCTTGCAGTTATGCACTCTTTGACGTGGATGGCAAGCAAGTTCCTCAAGATTTGGTCATTGAAGTTGGCAAAACATTTGAGAGTATCTTGAAAGAGGTATGGCTTCTTAAGGATCTTGTTTCCTATTTTCCAATATAGGTTGCAATCCCTTGCAAGTTCTGCAAATATGTATACCTGATAGGTTGTGAGATTTGAAGGTCAGGCCCATAAACGATATTGTGCTGTTTCTTTATGTTCTCCTTTACTTCTAATTGAATGCAGGCGAACAAAGTAAGGGAAGAGAACAGTGAAGACATGTCCATACAACAGGCTTTCTCTTTAGTTTTTGAACGGAGGCCAGATTTAAGGTTTGACACGGTATCCTTTAATGGTGCCTTGTTGATTTTGTTTCTTGACATTTATTTGATTTGTAACATGACTTACAGGTTGGAAGGGCTTGACTTCAAGGTACTACAGTGGTATCTTTGCAGAATGGAAGGCTGGTTTGCTACAGATGCTGATAACATCTCGTTGAAATGCTGGGATCAGGTTAAGTTATTATTTAGCTGATTAATTGATTGCTTGTGATGCTGTTGCTACATGATGAGTTGCTTGGAAGGGTTTGTCAGTTTGTTTTTAGACTGTATATGCCATATTGTAATTGTGATTTCATTTGTTGACACATGTTATACTGTAATACTGTATACAGGAAGAATTGCTGCCTGGTGGACATGGCTTGATGGTTAGGGGTTATCTCCCTGTTATAAACACCCTCGCAAAAGGTCTTGATGTCCGCTTGGGCCACAGGTCTATATTTGTTCTGGAAAACTAGAAGTTGAGATTAGGTGTCTGCTGTAGCATTCTTACCCTTTAAATATTGATTTGTGTCGTAGAGTTATCAACGTTGTGAGGCGTTTCAATGGAGTGAAAGTAACTGTAGAAGACGGGAGAACATTTGCTGCGGATGCTGCAATTGTCGCTGTGCCTCTTGGTGTACTGAAATCTCGAAGCATTAGGTTTGAGCCTAAGCTCCCCGATTGGAAGGAAGCAGCAATTACAGACCTTGGTGTTGGGATTGAGAACAAGATTGTGTTGCATTTTGAAAAGGTGTTTTGGCCCAATGTGGAATTTCTGGGAGTGGTTGCTGATACATCTTATGGGTGCAGCTACTTTCTAAATCTTCACAAGGCAACAGGTCATTCTGTTCTTGTTTATATGCCTGCTGGGCAGCTGGCTAAAGACATCGAGAAGATGTCTGATGAAGCAGCTGCTAATTTTGCTTTCATGCAACTGAAGAAGATCCTTCCTGATGCTTCTTCCCCGGTATTTTCTGCAGGCCTTATGTTGTCTATTGATACTGAAGCTATATACTCTTAATTCATTTCAACAGTGTTTCTTTCTTTCTCCCCTCCAATCTTCTTTCAATCGTTTAAGGTTGGCCCATTGTTGGGGCAGCAATACATATCTGGTCGTCTAAGAAGTATGTTTGAATGGTGCAGATTCGGTATCTCGTGTCTCATTGGGGTACAGATATTAACTCACTTGGGTCATATAGCTATGATCTAGTGGGGAGGCCCCATGATCTCTATGAAAAGCTAAGAATCCCAGTGGATAACCTATTCTTTGCTGGAGAGGCAACGAGTTCGAGCTACCCAGGATCTGTGCATGGTGCATTCTCTACCGGTGTGATGGCCGCGGAAGATTGCCGAATGCGGGTTTTGGAACGTTATGGGGAATTGGATCTCTTCCATCCAGCAATGGGCGAGGAGGCTTCCATCTCTGTCCCTCTCTTGATCTCCCGTATGTAATACCAGGGCTACCTTTCTACCCTTAACTATGAGCGTATCATCTGTCTTTATTTGTGCCTGTGGGATATAGCTAACACATTATTGCCAATTTGATTGGCCTAGTTGGAGATGTCGTGGAAAATCAGCATTTTCCATTACTTTGATCAATCAAGTTCGTCACTAATGTGTAGTGGCTTGTTATTAACTCTGGAGATATAATAAATGAAGGACGGCATTTATTATTGAGATATGGCACATTGTCAAACTTCTTGTTGTATGTGCATGCTTTTCAGATTTCGAATTTGAGAGATCAAACCGCCTGCGCTTGTTCATGTAGATGTACTTGGAATGATCACTTTGTCCTCGGTGTTTGTCCTCAAGAACCGATGCTCTTTTCTAATAAAGGAAATGACGCTTGACTTGTGAAGAAGAAAGTTAATATAACAGAAGAATCTGTTAATCTTTTTCCTGTTTAAGTTTGGATGATGGAATCAAGTCATTTTGGAGTTGTTTATGGGTATTTGACTGATGCGAGTTCTTTATTAATGACTATGATTTTCAGACTTTCCTTGATAATGTCAACACAAATTCTTCTACTTAATGCGACTAATGACATGAAAACCGTTCGAGCAGAAAAGTTTGTCCCTCCATACTTCATCAGGAATCCCAATCCGACGCATCCAATAGCAGCTAATGTTGATTTTCAGATCTTTCAAAGCTATCATCCTCATTTTATTCCAATGTCTTAAATTCCTGACAACCAAATCATTGAAAGGGAAAACTACAGTGAGGTTGCCAAGGCTATTTTCAGTCTTTACAGTGACGGCTGATAACAATCTAGATAGGACATCTGTATAAACTTAAAAGACTCAGTATAAATGCCACAATTTGGATTATGTAGTTAAAAAAAAAATTTACACTTGATACATCATGAACCATCATAAAGAAAATGAATAATTTTAATTCGCCTCCAACCCCAATTGCCCAGTGAAAACAGCACAAAAATTTACACATCTGAGCACAAATTTATCAAGAGCAACAAAAACCTCCTTCATACTTAAGTCCTCAATGATCCTACGGTCGACTCATTTCTTTTCTTCTTCTTTGTCCTCCATTGCATTTTATCTCCTCATTCCCTTCCCATTTTTTGCTCTCTTCCTCGTGAAGTAGGGCCGTGTAAGATCAATGACCTCTAAATGAGTAGCCAGCCAAAATGTCTCATTAAGTTAATCCTTACTCCGAATCTGAAGAAATAACCGCTACACTGATGGATACGTTGAAGACTGCACAGGCTGCATTTTTAGAGATGATTCATTATTGTCAGTTCATCAATTACATCAGCAGTACATTGAAGACAGTAAAATATCCAACCTGTGATGGGAACATCAATCACACCACAGAGCTGAAGCTTTCCACTGGGTCAGATTCTTCTAGCATAGAGGCTGCCTGAAAGCAATCTGTAGCATCAGCCATGCGACCATCATCCTTGTGAACCAGACCCAAGTAATACCAAGCCAGTCGGTTAGTAGGTTCTATCCTTAATGCATCTGCAAGTAAACCTCTTGCAACAGGCAATGCTGCTGGGCCCATCTTCAATAAGAGGCGGCCAATCAAGATCTTACAAGGGACATAGCACGGTTGCAATAAAAGAGCACTAATGTAGGCAGACAATGCTTCGTGGATTTGTCCCCGTTTCTCATACATTATACCTGGTACAAAACCCCAGACAAAA
Organism: Melaleuca alternifolia; assembly: GCA_019926035.1. Classification (NCBI taxonomy): domain Eukaryota; kingdom Viridiplantae; phylum Streptophyta; class Magnoliopsida; order Myrtales; family Myrtaceae; genus Melaleuca; species Melaleuca alternifolia. Next base: position 977,181 of record JAGKPW010002155.1, read on the forward strand.
CCATTATGGAGAATCAAGGTTCTAGTTTCTAGCTTTGCAGGATCATCCATCAGAAAAATCCCCATAAGATCTTCGGTCTTCCCCTTCATGACATAAGTTTTTAGACACATTTCAAATAGACTATAGAAAAGCGCCACCTATCATTTATCATAAGTATAGCAAGCTAATGCACATTTCAGCGACCAACTTACAACATGATCTTTACCAAAAAAAAAAAAAAATTACAACATGATAACTTTCCCTCGTCTTTATTGAGTAGTAACGCAAGGTAATTTTTCAGCAATTGTCTGCAACTGTCCCCAATTAACCCTAACAACATGTTCCACTGCAGCTCATAAATAAAGAAGCAGCACTCAAGAATGAAACAAATGATGCTGTGACAAATAGAGCATGCTCCGGCTTTTTCCATGGCATAAGCTGCTGCCTATTTGAGGAGGCCACAAAATATTCTGCCACAATAGCATGAGCTAAATCTCATGGCGCGTATTACCTAAGGGTTTTCTTAAAAAGCATGCAAACCAGTCAGGGCCCGATTGTAAAACAATTTCCCCAACAGCGAAACTTCAGAATTATTGAGAAGCTATATTCAAAGTATTTGCTTCCCTGATCTCGCGGAACTAACTAAAGTTTTAAAACAGAGACAAAACTGTGACCAGATTTTTCACTGTTGCCTTAGATGCTATATAAACCAAGTCTAACAATCTTCATGCTTCTCTTTTTGCTAAACAATTATTATGCTTCCCGTAAACAAAGAAAAGCTCAAAACAAAGCCAGAAAAGAATGGATTCAGTATCAATTTGTGTCTGAATATCATCACGATGCATTCAATATATATTATCAATATATTATCAAAGTGAATGAACGTATAGCAGCAGGTTTTCTAACTGATGTCAAATATAGCATGTCTGAGTTGCAATCTAATAATTCATTTCAGTAATGCTATCTTTTGCCAGCCAATGCAAAACTTCAAATTCCAATTGATTATTTGTGTTGTTACAAAAATTTTTATGTTTTCATCATCCCTAAGGGATTCAAGCAAGCAAAGTTAGATAATGTCACCATTATGTGCAAATTAGGACATAATGGTGTTGCTAGCACATTCAATACATAGGAGGTCAATATAATATAGATTGAACCTGCAAAGGATTTATACCTTCAGTTTGTAGAGCTTCAACTGAAAATGCTTTTGACTCTCTGGCTTTTGCCAAGCAAATCTCTGCATCCTTCCAATGTGAAAGGCTTGAATACAAATTCGCAAGACCATGCCAGACTTCAAACTCATTATCCCTATCATCCTCTGCCTACCAAGCAAGATGAATTACAAAGCAAGAATATTAAAAGAACAAAACCTATTGCGCACCCATCCCAGTCTTCCATTAATCTAAATACAGGAAAAAAAGAGAGAATCGGCACACTAATTTGGAAAAGGCAAGTGCACCTGCTGAATTAACAAACGCAAAAGCAAATCAATCACTCTAAGCCCACAAACTACCATTATGATTTAGGGCATTATTTAGATAAAGAAAAGATGGCTTAGTGGTCTTACTGCCAGTGAGATTTATAGCTTGACTCAACCCTCTTAACACACTGCACAATGCGCACTATAGTAGTTAGACCCAGGGGAAACGATCATTCACTTCCCAATATCTATCAAATACAAACAGATCATATCCGATGACACTGTTTTACTTCTGACCAAGATGTCTGTTTTCTTTTCCTTTTTTTTTTGTCAAAACCAAGGTGTCTGCTTCAGTCTGTAAATAACTGTCTATTCTGAAAACAGAGACCAGGCATTTGCGAAATACAAAATTTTACCTGAGAAATACTTCTTACAGGCCCAAAAGATTTCCTTTGGGCTTGAACCAAGGCAAGAAGGTACTTGTATGTCTCAATAGCATCCAATGGTAGCGACTGGGAGATTCTGAGCTTCGCCTTTAACCGAAGCAAAGGTCCCTGTTCCCATTTTGCAGTCTCATCCAAAGCAGCATCAGTCACCACTTCAGCCTCAGAAAACCTCTGTTGAGCGGATAAAACTAGAGTAAGTAATCTCCAACCTTTCAATAATGCACCTCCAGTAGCATCAACAAACAGCTTGGCAAAGCGCAATGCCATGTCCAGATTACGATGCTCTGCATATTGAACTCCTAACTCAAAAATCAATTCTGTGTTGTTGGGCTCTAACTCTAAAGCAGCCTCTAAAGATTTTAGAGCTTCAGATTGAAGACGAGATCTCTCAAAATCTGAGGAAGATACTTTGGCTTGCTTTCCCAAACATAGACCCAATACCCGCAGGCCCACACCTTTCAAATGCTCTTCCATTCCCTTAGAAGCAGCAATTGCCCTCTGTGCATATCCAACTCCCTCTGCAGCAAGCAAGGAATCATCAGAGCAGATTTTGGCAGCCAACAATAATGCTGTTAGGTCATCTGGTCGTTCATGTTTGTGTAGTGATTTCCTCAACAGATTCAGGGCAACTCCATTCTTTCCTGCCCCGCTATAACAAAGAGCCAGAGTATTCCAACGATCTATGCGATGGTATAGTCCAGGCATGATTTCTTCAAGTTGCTTAGCCAAGACAGAGGTTTGGCTGCATAGAGACAGTGCAAAAGTGAGATGCTCCATAACTGAAGGATCCCACTGGACTATACCTAGGCAGAACTTTCTCATCAGAATCATCAGAAGAAGAATGGCCTCTTCCAAGTTATTCTTGGGGACATAGGATCCATCAATTTGAACAGCTAGACTAGGTGGGCCAGCCTCCACTCCACTGTACAGCAGAAAGACCGCAAATGCTTTCTGAATTCTTGCACAACAGTCATTGTCAAGGTTCCACTGGCTAAGAAGGGCACGTCTATAAGATAACATTGCTTCAGGATAGCACCCAGCCTGCTTCCACAGCTCTGGGAGAAGCTCCACAGCATGGCTAACTGTCTCCTGTAATTTAATGTCCACCTGCACATCGGGAATTCCCTGATGGAAGATCCTCTCAACAGCATCAAGAACACTTTTACATTCATTCGCAGCCTCTGTGAAATAAAAGGGGAAAAAGGTCATTTTACCTCATGTTTATAAAAAAAATCAGAAAGACGCAAAATAATTATAAATCTGGATGCCCAGGAGGCAAAAACTGTTGGCAAAGGACTTTACCACTCAGTCTGCCAAGCTTTTGTAAAGACTTCGCTTTCAAATATATGGCTTCAAGGACCAAGCTAGCAGCATGCTGTGAAACCACATGTGATGATTCTGTCCGAGAGCGGCTCTTTCTGGAAGTCTGTTTCTCAGCAGTAAAAGGTTGCAGCCGATGTATAGCTGCCTGGAGATCAATGCCTTCAAACACACGAAGAGCACCCTCTACATTTCCTCTTTGATATTCCAACCTCCCAAGAAGAGCCCTTGCTTCCTGAAAAAATTAAGGTGGAAAACCATGTAGCAGTCTAATATGATGTCAAATACTGACAACAGCTCAAAAGAACAACCGTGGTTTTGCTTACCTGTACATGCAGTTAATACAATTATGACAAGCAAAGCTCTTGTCCAGACAAAAAAATATCAATTCACATCTATTAAAAAAATCCAGAAACTGAAGACTTAGACAAATAATGCATTCTAATGGAACGGCCATTACATTCCAAGCTCAATCCTTTGAAAATCTGTAATCAATAGAGGTTACAAAAGGACTACCATATCAGTAACTATCCAAGGAGAGAAGGGCCTTAAGTTGAACTCAAATTCTATTAATGACAAATTGCAAAAGGGACAGCTATTATGTCTCAAGCCATACCATTAATCCATTCATGATTTACATCCATGAACACTGTGACACACTTTTCCCTCAGCAAATTCACTAGGGAGATGTTCTCAGGTTAGTGTTACAAGATTTATGAGAGGACCGTCAAGGTATATGCCAGCACTAGTAGAATAACCTCTACCAAGAAAGCGTCACTTCACTTATAATTACAAAACTTAAATTTCGAATAATTTCATAAAACAAAAGAATTTGGTAAAAGAACAAGGACGATTTTAAACTACTAAAAGAGATTTCCCATAGCAACAGTTACATGCTCACCATACAATCAAGCAATCACTTATCACAGCCTGAAGCAGGACGGATTTCAGTGTCAGTCAACACCTTAATACCATGTTTATATTGAAAAAGAAGCATGTGGGTAAATCAATGCCAAAAGTGAGACAGAAACTTGTAGGTAGATAGTTATGAGCAAGCAATCATGTTTATGTAGAAAAAATCGGCAATTTGTGTATGTTGTCTGTGCGTGCGTGCATGCGCGTGCGCGTGAGAGAGAGAGAGAGAGAGAGAGAGAGAGAGAGAGAGAGATTAATGACCATGAAACACATAATTGTTGAGAGGGTTTTTTGAGCTATTAAAATGGTGCCAATGGGTGTATTGCCCACTATATAAACAGTTTCAGCAGGGAAGCCATAATTGTAGAAAATTATGCCCAAAAGATTGTTTCTAAAATTGCCAAAAAGCTAGATGTATTATGTTCCAGTGTAAAAGCTCTCAAGTAATTCATCTTCAAAAAGTAGAAGATAGACCTTGACGTGAGAAATCCCTGATCAGCCAGCAGACTAATGAAATTTTTAAGAGACTCACCTCAAAATTAAGTGACAAGCCCTCACGTAATGAAGATTCTGCCTCTTGAATATTTCCCTCATCAAGTTTTGCTTCAACTTCAGTAGTCTTCATGCAAAGCCCATTGGCACGGACTTCATGAACTGATGAATCATCCCCATACTCACTGAACTCTGTGGATTGGCTCTGTGGCATCTGTACTTTCAACAACCTCTACGCATTTCACTCTCTTCTGTTCCTTTATTTCCCTAGTACTTTAGCTGCAATGAAGCTTCTTCTCTATTCATATATAAAGAATAAGGAATATCAGTTCAAACATAGCTAATGATGCAGCAAGCTCAAATAGCCTCGCTTGAAGACAAACTAAACACACATTTCCATAATGGCACCATGATTCCCGAGTCTTAAAACAGAAAGGACAGCAACGTGACAGTTATCATAGGGCACATAGTTAAAGGCCAGGCCAATCAGGCATCGGCAGTAACACATAAAAAATTTGCTTACATGCACTAAACTTGTAATTTAAATCCACGAGCATCTAGCATGGCTTCCATGTCAATATAGAATGAAATTGGCTTGAATTGTTAAAAGAGTGTCCCAAGGGGCTAACCAGCTTTATTTAATAAGCGTTCCAAAGGCCAAAAAAGTGATATTTTTGCACGTTTAAGTTTCCAGTGATGTAAAACGCTTGTCTCAAGAAATCGTCAATTTCATATAATGATCCATGTTCAACTGAAGCCTCGAGGGCTGGCAAACAAAACCCTCAAAGAATAAGTCATCCCTGGGGACGTTCAAATTCTATTCAGCCAAAACCATAAAAAAAAAAAAAAAAATCACCACTCAACCGGAACAGCAAACCGAATCAGCCATTGCTTCCAACTAAACACGAATAGAATCCCATTTCCTGTTCTGTTCCAGCTACATTGACGATGCACCCGACGCATGAACAGGAAATCACTTCTCCAGATCCAATCACGTTATCAACACAAAAACACGAAAAGAAATTCAGTCTTTTTTTTTCCCGAAAGCTAGAATCGTTAGATCAATGGGGCACCCAGAAGGTCAACCACTTGATTCTCCGGCCAAAAGAAACGGGCTTTAACGCGAATTCCGAATTTAAATCCCACAAGTCATCAGGAACCAAACAACGAATCGCAATTAAGGCTCGCGGACGGCTTTCAATCGAAACATTTCTCTGACCTGAACGAGTGATCCTCAGGTAAGACGGCGATCGGGAGCCCGTCGAAACGCCGCGGAGCAAACGGGATCAACGAAATGCGACGACGGCCCACCGTCAAATCCCAAGCTGGCAGGCCCAGGAACGCGACGGAGGGAGAGCTGCTTTTGTGGGCAAAAAGCAGCGACCTTTGTCCTTCAATTGTGCAGAAGAAACCGCAGGTGGTGGAAGAGAGAGAGAGGGATCTGAGAAGGGAGGAGGGGGGTGGTTGTGGGGAGGTTCGATATTGAATGTGCAGATCGTTAATGGCGAGGAGGAACGAGGCTTTGAGACGAGGGTGGTGATCCTGTGCGCTTTTTTGCCCCTTCCCTCGTCGTGGGCTCCGCTCCTCTGCTGTGCTCCGGAGCCACGTCGGTGAAGGGCAATTGGGTCATAACGCATCGCATCTTATTTCTCCAAATGAAGGGGCAAACCAAACCATTCCCGTCGAAGTCTCATCTATTTATCTCGCGAGTCATTACGAGGAGCGTCCACGAGATATTCCGAATTAAAAATATCGAATCTTTTCTTCGTCTTTCATTCTTCTTCCGAGTGTCTCGACAAGTCTCGGACATCGACGAAGTTTCTATTATCATTAATGAACGGTTGAGATTCATCCGCCGCACGGGAATAAAAGATTCCACGTCTCGGTGAGCACGAGCCACTACTTTGGTGTTCGCTAATGACACTAAGAATGATTAGTGGGCAAACAAATTTATTCGTTCACGAATCTATCATTAGTGGCTTATCATTATTGTTGTCTTATTGCATTATTATTGATATCCAAATTTCGACAATCCATTTTATGTTCACATTGCATAAAAATTCTAGAAATTAATAATTCAGTTCTTAAGAAAAAATATTTTCAAGTATTACGTAACATATAGTTTTAGACATTCATAATAGCATTAGCATTGGATTTGGACTGATGATGACATGGATTAAAATCAGTCGAGTGTACTTGGCCCGCACTCTGGAGGATGGATTGAATTTTTCAGCCTTTTAATTAGAGAGAATTCGTGCAATTTGGCCCTCCAATGACTTAATTAAAAGAATTTCCAGATTTTAGGGTCAGTTTTGCAGGTACAAAAAACTTGAGATCTTTAATCACAAAAATCAACTCTTATATGTACCTAATGACGAGATTTTCGGTCGGCAATCATAATTTCATAATACACTTAAGAGAAAACACGAATGAGGCACGAGAGAGGTAGAGAGGATTCGTAGTTGATCTCTCTCGGCCAAGAACCGCCCTGCCACACCCCCCGCCGCCATATGCCACCGTGCGCTACACCGCTAGACGTCGCCGCTGTCCTGCACCGCCCTCCAATCGCCACTGATCAGCCCAACATCGCTGCTCCTAGCGCCAATCCAAACTGCGACGACGGCGAACTATTTTCCTTCGATGAAGACGGCGCATCGTCTGTCCAATACGGCTAACTAGATCTCACCCCCACGACCAATAGTGATTGTCCCGATCATACTTTTCCACACGGAGGCATCCAGAATGGACGAGCGAAAAAACTGATAGTGGGGCCTAGAAAGTCAAAGCTTGACAATCACAAAAGATCATCACGGAACCAAGCGAACTTGGTCAAAAAGTGGAGGGATCAGCAAAGGTCTGTTGCTGGTCAACGTAAGAAGAACAAGGGAAAATCTCTGTGGGCTCACTTCGTGTACTTTCCTTTGAGTACATTGCAGTTGCTCCTCCTCGTGCCACCGCACCTTATCAAGGTCCAGCGAACTTCACTCGCCTTTTATCGTTGTTTGATCTTTGCATCGCAAGTTTCATTGAGAGTCGGCGACTTTTGATACTTCACAGTCAAGCCCACCCCCCGTGCCGGTCGTTACCCCACCCACTGCCGCCGTGAGCTCAAGCCGACCGCCAGCCTTGTTCTGCGATTCACTGGCCAGCCCTTTGCCGTTTTCGCTAGTCACCGTCGTCCGTCTCGCCGTTTGAATCCGGGGACGTTATTCGCATGAGTTGCAAATTGGGTAAAAAAGATCTTTATCTGTGTTGCCTAATTTAGAGATTCCATATCTTGATTAGCTAAATTAGGATCGCATGAGAATTTTATCTGCAAAATTCAGATTTAGTCTTTTAAATTAGGAATTTTTTTCTAAATTTGACAACTTGCCTCGAAATGTAGGCCCGATCTCCACGTCGAGATCACATAAAATCTTCCGCACCTTCCACCACGAACCATTGATTTTCTGTCATTTGAATTCAAATTATTAGAGTTTTGCGTATATTTTTTTTTTGCAATTAATTTATGGTAGATAATGTTTGTTGAATTGCGGATGCGGATTGCTATCTCTTATTTGATTTTATCTTCCCAAAGATAAAAATCCAAAAATATTTTCCTTTTTAAAATGAGGTAATTATCCTTAGTGAATGCATGTTAAATCTTTTTTGTTTTTTAAGATAACTTTCTAAGATATGATATATTAGATTGTTAGTTTATATAGAATTTAGGTTAAATTAGGATAGCTTTTTATTCTGAATCTTTAAATAAAAAATCATAAATTGCCATTCTAAGATTAGATTTGTTTTCTCATTTATCCAGTGCATTCCTCACATAGAATTTCAATAATTCCAAAATTTTATAAAAATGATGAAAAATGTCTTTTAAAAAATAGATTATATATTATTTTAAATTTTAGCTTGCATGCTTAGAGTAGGCCATTTATTTATTCCGAATTTCCAGTGAAAAATACCAAGAATTCATCATGTCCATGTCATATAATTTAGTTGCATAATCATGTCATGACATTAGCGCATGCATCACATTAGAATTAATAATATGTCTAGGACTGTCAAGTTTATTTGCATGACACATACATTGCATCATAGATTAAGTCATCAAATTTGCATGTCATATAGCATGTCATGTTTGCACATGTCATATTGCATGTGGTGATCGCACGTGTCATATTGCATGTCATTCATTTAATAAATGTGTCAAAAACGTAATGTTTAATTTAATTATTCTGGCATGTCATGTAGATTGCATGATAATAGTTAAATTTATTTAAAATAATTTCATTAAGCTTAGTCAATCATTTAAAATTGCAAGCTAAATTCATTTAATCATTAATCATGTCATGTAACATTGGTGCATGTTAACTTTAATAATTTCATATGTCATTTACGGAGTGCATATTAGATTAAATTTATTAGGATGTCACGTCATATAGATTGCATGTTAGAAATTGCATCACATTCAATAATTGCATGCTTATGCATGTCACTCATCATTGCAAATTAGGTTATTTAAATAAATTCCTTCGGTGTTAAGTTAATTCAAATGTTATGCATGTCACTAATAATGTAGGTCATTTAGTATAGTTGTGTAATTCATGCATTGCATTTTATTCAATTAAAGCGAAAATCCAAAAAAAATTATTGTTTGCTAATACGTGTTAGTAGGAACCATATTAAATTTGTTTATTGATTTTTCTACTGCCATTGTATAGGCTTACACTACTTTCAAGGTAAATTCACACTTCCCTGCCTCCGCATAATTAACTATTTCATTATTGACTATTAAATAATGTTTGTGCACCCGCATAATTACCTTAAATGTTAAGTGGTTAGAATTAAAATTGATTCAAACCGCTTGCAAAGTATTTTCATGAAATGAATGGTATCGAAAGGTGTTAGACTAATTTAGCGTAATCAAGTCCCCAATCTTAAGCTTTCAGGTTCGTAGAGGTAAAAGTATGTTTATTTCTAATCAACCCATCATAAATATATTAGTGACGGCTCCTAATGAGCATGCTAAAAATTTAAACCGTATATTGTGAATTGATATGAGTTTGGGAGAGCTTGAGTTAGGTTTAATCCTAATAATCTATTAACCAACCCTCTAAATAGTGCACCATTTGGAGAGGTTGCGACAGTTTGGCGACTTCGTTGGGGACATAAAGTGAACTTAGTGGACTTAGGCCAAACTTTATTTTAAAACAAAATACATTTTTGTTTGGTAGCAAATATTCCAAGTACATTCCTAACATTTAAGGTGTTAAATGTTCTTGTAGGATATGAGTTATAAGGGGAAGTTATTGCTAACCTTTTTTTTTTTTGCAGGGAGATGTAGGAATGTATGATTTTATTCCATGCAATTAAAAGTGATGTTTGATATAAATTGTCAAGCATGCTTTGCATTTTTCACTACACTCAACACATGACCGTTGCCAGACCTAGATGGCACATGTTTAGGATGGTATTGAGATAAGAGCCACACCGACTAGTACTCTAGAGTCTGAGTCCCTCTTGATCTCGAAACTCTTCTTTCATGGTGTCAAGTATTGTGCACACTAGCTATCACCATGTGGCCTGAGTCTGCACATTGGTCGAGCCGAAGTCATAAGGGCCCCTGACACTGCCACAACTTTGTATCTTAGATAGAAATTGAGCCTCACATTTTATGTATATGTCTATGTGATCGACATTGAGAAACCAAAAGCTCCTGATGAAGGCGACCACATGCCCTTCAGCTTCAACTTTAGCCTCATCCCCTTTTGGAATCGCCACCCCGTCCCATGCGGCTATGTGAGGGGTGGCCTTAGAATACTATGTTATTGATGGCGGGTGAACAACACGAACGAACGCCTGAGTAACAATGAATGGGGAGCAGCAAAATCTGAGAGTAGAGGCAAACATTGGCAGTGAGGAAAGAGGGCTTGCTTTTCTTCTTTCTTCATTAGAGAAAGAGAGGAGGGAGACGAGAGATAACATAAGAGAAAACAATAAATATGCATGGAACAAAAGAGAGAGCAGATAGATGACATGAGGTTAATATATGTAGACTAGGTGAGAGAGATAAAATTAATTTTTGCACAGTAATTCATTTCCTAGCTCGCTGGCCTCACCTCCAAGTGGCTCCACGTCTCTTCTTGAGTGATTTGGGAAGTTCTCAAACCACACAATATTTTCTCAGAAACTACAGCCAGCTGACGCCTGCACGTTGTCATACATACAATAACCACACAATATTTTCTCGTCCCAAACTCGTCCGAGGACGAGAAATTGAGAATAAAAATAGTTACTAAACGCGCCTCTAGTTAGCCGCAGTCCTCCGGTCTTGAGCAAGACGATGGTACTTGGATTGGCCCGTCAACAGGGTCGGTACAGATGCAGTGAGTTTCCACGGAATTGGGCTGAGCTTAGGAAGCCTTGGGCTTTGTGACCAGTTAATGAGTTGGAGTATTGTTGGCTGCTCAGTGCTGCTTCACAAGGATGATGTTCCAATGTGAAATGGCGAAACGAAAGCCAGTTAGAGCGCAATGGGTTAAAGGATAATTCCGTCTCTCGAAATACGAAACTCAAGTGCACAAGGGATATTAGCAACTGTCCTCACGCGATATAACATATTATTCTATGTACTCTGCACAGAATAATGGATGGAACAGGAAAAACATCGGTATATGTAAAGCCCAGTAATAGAGGGAAAGAAAAGCGAGGATTTCTTGTCAAATCAAATCAAATATTACAAAGCCATTATAAATTGACTGCGATTGTATATTCCATTAGATCTTTTACAAGATAATATGTTTGGACAATTCAACATCGTTGAAATATCCAACAATCTCGCACATATTCAAAAGGTTTGGGGAAGAAAAGAAAAGAAAATGCTAGCTTAAACTCAATTAAATGTAACGTGTTACAACTAGTGCTTGTTAGGTTATGAACCAAACCGAAAAAGAATGAAACATAATTTCACAAAATCATTGGTGAAGGTTGAAAACATATATGAATGGAGAATTTCTTATGTGAACCAATCATATTACAACCCCACAAACTTTGTTGTTCAACGTAGTCTTGCGCTACTAGATGATGTGCTTGTTTGGTTTATTCAGAAGTGCTCTAGAGATTTTGTCAAAATTATCATAGGAGTAGGCCCTTTGTCAAAATTAATGGATATAATTCCATATTTGAGCAATTGCTTTATCACATTACGTTTCAATTGGACGTCTCTTTTTTTATCATTGAAAATTTTATTCTCTATAATGATTATTATCCCTTGACAATCATAATGGTTCTGCACACGATACACCATCTGAAGTGGAGGGTTACTGCAACAGAATCTGCAGTCTGTGGAGCTTCTGTGAGCTGCAATTGGATTTTCAGGAAAGAGAGGAGTTGTGGATCTGCAAGAACAACATTAAAGTTTGGATAAAGAGTAACAAAAACTGTGCCGGCATTTGGGGTAGTTTGCACTGTCCCTATGCAAGCATGTTGATACTCTAAGAACCTTGTATCCAAAAGTGCCATACAATTTCATTTTTAAACGAATATTTGTTAGGAAATTTCTTAACTAATTAGCCTCATTTATGGAGGTGAGTTTGAGAAAAACTTTCCCTATTCCAAGAACTTGAGCAGTTCTCGAATCACCCAGACAAATGATATAAAATTTGTTGATACTTATTGGACATAAGGATTATTCTTTTGTTTTTGTTGGAAAGAAATATCCAAGGTTGACCAAGGGGTTGAACTTCTGTTGGCAAAATGTGTGGGCATCTTTATCTACTAATTATAATTATAGAAGCAATTCTAATATTTGGTGGGTCACAATCAAAAGACAGGCCATACGCTGGTGGATTGTCAGAGCAAGAAAGCGCATGGGTTTATCGATTTTCGGTCTTCAATAAACAAAAGCAGAAAAGAAACATCAAATCTGCCTGAGTTGTACAAACCCTTACGGTTTTAACTTAATTTAAGTATGAAAAACAAGTTCGAGTAATTATCACTTTGATTATTCGATTACAGTGTGTTACTCACTATCAACTCTCATTATGGATGTAAATGCTGATATTCGGACCGAATCATATAAATCTTTGATATATTTATTATTTATCATTTATTTTCCTGAAATTTTGACATCAATTTAATTTGCAATATCATGTCATTTTCAATCACGTAAATCTCAGATATCTTTATTATTTCTCGTTTATTTTTCTGAAATTTTGACATTGCTTTAATTTGTAATGTCCTGTCATTTTCACATTAATATTTTCAACAAGTGTATATAAAAATAGCAAACTCAGAATGTTTTTGGATGTCAAATCTATATAGGGGTAAACACGAATCGCATAATGCCAAAATGACGAAAGTTCTTGTTCTTCCTTTTTTATATAGAGTATGGACACATCACAAGAAAAACGAATCTGCCTCAACTTTATTGAATAACTACAAATAATCAAGAACCAAGAGATTAGAGGATCACAATTTCCTATCTCTTTCATTCAAGAGTGAACACATGAAAGAGGGTGATGGTTCAGCAAACCCATTTTTTTCCCCTTCAGGGAACTGATCTAATAGACAAAGATGAAAGAATACAATGTTCAGAGAGGCAGTTGTACCATTGATTAGAGGCGTCAATAGATCGGATCGCATGGGATCGGATTCTATGATATTTTGACTCGAAATAGTATAAATACGCACTTGTCTCGACCCGGCTCGAAACACTATATAGATGTAATCCAAACATTTAGGTCAAGTAAGGCCGGTCGGATCGCATTTGCATGTGCATTTTTTGATGAAGATTAAGATAAACACCCATACCGTTATATGTAAAGAATGATGGAAAAGAACATGAACAACATCGTTATGTGTAAAATCCAGTGGGACAAAAATGAAAAGTCATCTGAAGAGAACTTCTTACCTTGATATATGTTGGTTGTGATTTGAAAGTGTCGTGACCTACCCGAATCTCCCCAATGGGGAGGAAAGTATTAAGGTAGATTTAGAGGTATTCGCTCTCAATTTCTCAATTTCAAGCTCGGATTCTCCTAAGTCCATACCTCGCATGACGTTAAGGCGTTTTCATTTTTTGGAGTTTGTTTAACAACCTAAAATATTTCTAGAAATCGCCACTAGCCTATTGAGATCGACTAGAAACCCATCGAGATGCGGAAATCTCATCTCGATCCCTACGAAACCAGAGATTCTCGGGTACGGGGACTTGTTTACGCTAACATTTCTATTAACGCCCTTTTGATACCTAACTAGTTGGTTATTTAATCTAAAGTGGTCATGCACTCTTACTCTTCTTTTAAAGCCCTAAAATGTCATTCAAAGTATCTAAGTGTCCATGCAATTGTTTTGTAGGATTTTTATGCAATTCTAAACTAATACTAACTTAACTTAGAAATGAAACAAATAGGCAATTTTAATTGAAAGACTATGAAAATAAACATTTAAGGTATTGAAATACAAAGCCATGGTAAACATTCAGGTAATTAGATACAACTACCTAATGACGAGAATGTAAAACCCGCAACTCGCTGGGTATTTTAAATAACACACTTTTCAAATGGCTAAGCCCTTACAAAAAAAAGGGACCGGAAGGAACATCAGTTTACTGCCGCCTAAACTATGTATACCACAATTACCTATTAGCATTACCATGCTATAGCTTGACGAGTTTGATAATCTAACATTCAAAATATAAGATTGTAAGTAAACATCTCATCATGCCGAGCCTAATCATATATCTAACGCCAACATAGGAATCTAAATTTAGACATGCGTTTAGATCAAGAGAAGAAAAGCAAATGATGGACTAAATGATGCTAATTCTTCGAATTTCTTTTTACAAAAAATGATTATGTCAATTGGTTTATAAAAGACAATTCTAAAGGTAGAGAGTAAATTTGACGTTTCTAATCAAAACTCCAATTTCCCTTTTAAAATATATTTTTTTTTCAATATTTTTTATTAAAAAAAAAATATATTTTATATTTTTATTTTTATTAAAATATTATGTTATATTATAATATTTGACAAAAATGGGCGGGCTGCCGCAAGGTGGTTTACTGAGGAACAAGGAAGAACTAACTTCCCCTTTTTTAAACTTTTCTTTTCTTTTCCTTTTTTATATTATTGAAATATTAAAATATTAATTTTTTATTTGAAAATATTAAATAATAGACTCAAGTTGGGCTCGATTTTTTTCTTCTCTCTTTACAGGGAAACCCGAACCTTTTCCTCCACGCTAGTTCCGGCCCATCTCCATTTTCGACCCAATCCCTAGGCGTGAACAAATCAGAACACACAATGCCGGCCCAAACTCAAACCAACACACACGAGACAGCCTAAAACAAATAACACTCCAACCAATCTCAAGCAATTCAGAAGCCCAACACTGATCCCTCACACGCGAGCTCAAACCAGCCCATTATTGGACTCCAGCCGATTCTCTTCACGGATGAAGACGCTCTGCTTCGCTCCCTGCCTTTCACTTGAGGCCATCACTGGCGGTAATGGCGACGAAAATCCAGCCTCACCGAGCGAACTATCACGCCTAAAACTCTAGCGAACTCAATGCATCGAACGAACAAACCAAACTCAAGTATATCGCCCCCACCCCGACACGATTTCAGTCGATCAAATCCACAAACACATGTTGTGCGGTAAATATACTGAGATTTGGGTAAAGTGCCTCAACAAACCAGCAGCAAGCAAGAGGAAAATCATGAGTTTCGAATACTAGACAAAACCGAACCAGCGACTTAGGCAAAACAAAGGGGAAACTCGGATTAGGGAGGGACGAACAAAAACCAGAAATCGACGCTCGAAATTTCTATAACCATGCAATAAGCATCTCGGTCGTAGAATGCAAGAAAAGGAACACAGCAAGAAAAAAAAAGGAAATAAAAACAATAAATAAACAAGGAAAGAAAACCGAATATAAACAACGACGTCGCGAAACGACGTTTTCCCTCTTCGATTTGGAGAATCAGCGACCGTTGGACGCACTCAAAGGGAAGCTTGAGTCGAGTCTCAGGTTGCTCGCACGATTTAACCAATCGTGGTCCTCGGGTGGGAAGGAGAGCTCGTTCAAGCTTGGGCTTACCGGGAAAAGAAAAAAGGCAAACAGGGAGCTGCGGACAAGGTGCAGAAGGGTCGTCCGCGAGAGTGAGATAGAGGCAAATCGAAGGTCCTCCTCGCAGCGAGCGGCCGAATGGTCACCTTCGTCGAGAGAAAAGGGACGACCCTTTTTTGACCTTTTTCTTTTTGACTCATTTTGTCTTCTTTCTCCAGTCACGCTCACGCTCACGCTCACGCTCATTTTCTTTGCCCCTGACTTCGCGTGTCTCAGTCGCCATGGGCGCTCAGTCCGCAGCAGAAGTTGTCGCCTGCTTGAGTTGACCGGGCGGGAGAGTAAATTGAGGGAGGTGGGCCGAGAAAGGGACAGCTGGGCCCGGGGGGAAGAGGAATGGGTTCGCGGGCCTAAGGAGAGTGTGAAGGTGGGTGTAGGCCGAGCGGAAAGAACATTAAAAAAAAAAAAAAGTCCGGTCCGAAGTCATTTTCATTTTTTTAAAGTAAAGGAAAAATTCTAATTCTAATTAATAACAATTTAAGATAAAAATCAATTACTGGACCGGCAAAATTAAGTGTCAACAGGAGGTTCCCATTGTAGGCAAATAAAGGAGAGAGGGTTAATAAAGAAATACAATTGGTATAAAACGGTCGCAAATTGATTGCGGCCATACTTAAGATTAAAGCCGCTGCAAAAACAATTTGCCCAGAATAATTCTAAACCGAGATATCCAACGCAGTGCACCGCTCTGTTTCCCAACCTGGTCTCGTCCGTTTCACTCTGCTGTTCTGTTCACGCGAGCCACGGCTTTTTCTACCTGAGAAAAGCATATTCATTCAGCAATGTGCCACATTCGCGGGGGATGATGGAAGTGTGAGGTAATGCAAAGCTGGAATTACCTCCTTGCTCCAGTTTGTTCTTGCAGTCAATATGATCAAGGTCACCGTTTGCAGAATGACCCCAATGATCATTCCCCACCAGATTCCCTGAAAGATCGAAAGGGCGTCACTGAGTCTGAGAGAGAGAGAGAGAGAGAGAGAGAGAGAGAGAGAGAGAGAGAGATTGTTGATTTACCGCCACTTCTAAACTGGTTTTGAAACCGAGAACACAGCCTATGGGGAGACCGATGATGTAGTAAGCGGTCAGATTCACGTACGCCACCACGGCTTGCCAACCGCTTCCTATTGCCACACCTGCGGATTCAAGAAGCAGGAATTGTGATTTGGCATTGGTTCGAGTAGTTAACCATACGAGTGCCAGGCCTCGCAGTGTCGCTCGCGACCAAATTAGGCAACCCGAACACAAAACAGTCTAAGAAAAACGTTGGGACAGAGGAAAGTTTGATATGGCATTGCTTGTTTAACCGAAAAATCAGAGACAAATTGCTGCACTCCATAAGAATGTGCTTGTTTGTAATTTACATGAATTAACAAGGCATGCTCGCAATTATAATTATGAAAATGCTTACCTGATAGTATGGGTTGAATGCCATTTAGGAAGACGGAGATGGCCAGCAAAGGAGTTATTTCAGAAACAGCATTAATAACTTCTTCATCACTTGTGAAGAGTTTGCTCAAACCAACCCGGAATATGAGAATAATCACAGTGAACACTATACTAATAAGAATACTGGTTGTATTCACTACTATAACTGAAAATTTGGCAACTTTTGGATGACCTGCCCCTAACTCGTTACCAACCCGGATGCTGCAATCAATCAACAAATCAATTGTAAGCCGCCAAAGTTACAGCACAGATCATACTAAAACAACCAACTACATGAGAAGCGTAACAACATTAGTTATCAGCATTTAAACTTCAGTTTGTGTGGCCAGGAAAAGATTAGGCCATGACACTTGCCAAAACTAAGGAGATCTGCTAACCAAAATTACAAAGGAACATTATTCAACTATTTAAAATTTTCTTCAACGATCTGTAACTTTTGAAGTGACAGACCTGGCTGCTGCACTTAGCCCCAACATAAATTGCATGTCCCAGTTCCAGTAATTCATGCTGAAAATGAGGGTAAACGTCAAGTTAGGAGGTCGAAGCTAGCATGTTCGATATAGAAGAAGGATTATTAGCTGACATACCAGATGGACATCGTGTCCAATTCTACAGTGGGATTGGAGAGGAAACCAGCTAGGAGCACCAGTCCATTGAAGTACCATATTTCCAAGCTGCAATCAGATAGAACTAAGGTCACTTTTGTGACAAGCATTTGGGCACGTTCAATCCATACGGCCAACTGGAGCTGCCCTTGAAGTGTCGGTTTCCAGTGGGATTGGAACATGATTGGTTGGTTTCATGTTCGATAGAAGTTTTGGAAAGTGGAACTTCTCATAACATAATAGAGTTGTTTCCTGGCTGTGCATAACTGCCCTGAATCAAACCTTCAAGAATGGCGATAGAGTATAACCGAATCTGTTTTCAATCTTCCATTTTCAAGAGGCTGTCCTTTAGGCTTTTTTATTTTATTTTAAGGATCTCACTCTCAAATTTAAGCAAAGCTGCCACATAGTACTTTTATTTCCCAAAAAAGAAGAAAGTTTATTCCGAATTGAACTCAGAGTCAAGGGGAGGTGGTTAACCACGGTCACGAGCACACATGACCTCAGTTTCTAATGAGTCCTAAACTATTCTAAAGTCTCACTTTTTCATTCGTTAGGTAAATTCCTTTCCAAAAGTCCTACAAGTAGCTGAAAACGTTGACAACTACTTCCCCTAGAAGAAAAATAGGTTTCTTGATAGAAACTACAACTGACCCCGGACCAGAAGTGAATGCATTGGCGTTCAAACTTTGGAGATGGTTCCTTGGGGGCAAGTTGCAAATTTTTTGTCTTGAGTCCTGCCCACCTAAACCATGCTCAACCATGGCAATTAAAAATACTGAATGAGTGTATTAAAACAGTTCTGCAACAAACACGTACCAGAGCATTACCGCAGAAGCAACCGTCAGCTTGAAGTAAGGCCAAACTCCTGTTAAAGCTCTAATCGACAGGCCGGTCCAGGTTTCCTTGCAAGAGGGGCTCAGGACAATGTAAAGCGCGTTGAGGACGACGAGAATCCACCACGAGAGGCTCAGAGTCAGGGCCGCACCCAGAAGGCCGTAGTCCAAGACATAGACCACAATCCATGTGAGGAGGGTGTGCAAGAGGAAGACCCCCACGGACATGTAAGCCAGAGGGTTCACTATGTTCTGTGCCTGAAGGAACCTCTGCATCGGGCAAGCAAGGGCAAATGCATATAACTGAGGAATCAATCCCCGTGTGAATAACTGCCCCGGCTCGGTGATGGTCTCAGATTGTCCAATCGCTAGGAGTATGTCGCCGGAGAACCAGTAAATGACGCTGAGAAGGACAGCTGCTCCCAAGTGCAGAACTATAGCCCTTTGGCAAATGATGCCCATTTCTGAGTACCTCTTTGCCCCGTAAGCCTGGCCACAGACGGTTTGCACTGCGCTGGCCATGCCCAACTGTGTGATACCGGAACACAAGGAAAGTTTATGACTTGTTTTGCATGCTTTGTGAATCAAGGGAACATAACACCAGCATTATGGCTTGATACGTTAGTGAAATTTCCCAACAGTAAGACTGGACAAATATTATGGTGATCAAGAACAATTCAGAAAAGTGAATACAACTATTAGCGTAACCAAATAATGAGCATTGAACTGTGACCATTGAAGTAGCAGCCATAAATTCAATGAACTTTAAAGAGTGGTGCTCAAATACCATTATGCCATAAGCAAGACCTTGGATGCACACGCTAGCCATGGAGGCTCCGGCAAGTTCCACCGCACCCAAATGCCCGGTAAACATGAGTGACACGAAACTGAGCATGTAGTTAAAGATGGACACGACAATGGACGAGCCAGATAAGAGCCAGAGCAGCCTCGACTCCCAGGCCACTAGACGCAGCCACCATCGGAGTGGGACTGAATGCTCAAGGAGCTCCTCAATCGTGGCAGACGACAAGTCGGAGACCCGACCGTGAAGGTCTAGTCTGAGCAGCAATGGCTGTCGCTCTGGCTCTGCTGAACCCATTATCCTTCGCGATGGGGAAAACTCGATAGTGTGCACACTGTAGTTGGAGAGACCAGAGTTCCTTAGATCAGTGTGTCACAGTAAGATTTTTCAAAAGGGGGCATATGAGGTTGAAGCGCAACTACCATTCTTTTCCTCTGAGCCATTTCCTCCTCCGTCAGGGAACAGACAAACATATTGTTAGATAGAGCTAACGCCACCATAATGGTCACCCCAAAGAAATCTTTTGAAGCAGATGACATCTGCACAACATCAAAGCTCTCCATCCATTGGATTTACAGTTTTTCTTATTGTGTGGTACAAGTGTCTTTCTCTGTCTATCTGATTAAATATTTTGCTTGAATGTTCCGATATGATATCAAGACGACGTCAACAATATAATTCGCTGGTGCAGCCTTGAGTCAAGGGTTGTGGGAAGTATAATGGTTCGCTTGTCTACGTATGTTCTCTACAGAAAATTTCGTAAATGTAAAAACCTGTATTAGATAATATATATAGTACAGGATCCTGTCGCTTGTACCACCTACAGTAAATGAAACTAGTAGTCTCGAGCCTCGTTCCAACTTCCGAGGTGGTGGGCTCTCTGAAAGGCAATCAAAAGTTGGGGAGGGACGGGTTGGTGGCCTACGCTTCTTCCCTTACCAGGTCAAGCCACCTATTTTGACGGTGCACGATTTTTCTCCTAATTAAGTATGATGGTAATCACGGCGGAGAAAGTACCAAATCAAATCGTACGAGCTCAAGACGATGATGCTTCATGAATCTCGATTTAAGGATTTTTCATTTGCGTCCATCTAGTTGGAGTCCCTTGGAAAAGTTCGTCTTGAAAGCGAAAGTGCATTCGATTCATCAGTAATTGATGCACGTCGCGATTGTTGTCCGGGATCCAGAGCCTAAGATGTCACTCCGGAGCACATTTCAGTTCGTACAAGATCATTGGCACGTCGTCCTTCAGCAATTAAATAAGACAGAGAAAAGAAAGAGACTTGATGTATTTTGCCCGGAAAATAACATAATTGAAGCTTTGGATTCTTACACATCAATCTAAATAAAAATGATATAAATGATGCATGTATAACTCATCTCTAAACTTTTAACTTATTTAATGTAGTCATTCAATGAGCTAATTTAAAAAAATTAAACTTTAGGTCGAATAACAAATCTATCATTAACGTTTTTATGTTTCATAAGAAATAATAACTTTAGGTCAATCGATAATTTTGAACTTTAACATTTTTTATCTCGTAAAAAATCATTAACTTTCACTTAAATCCCAAATATAGCCCCTTTAACTTAGAACTATTGATTGTCCAACATAACTATTCTACATCGTCAATACATCCATGTGACTTGTTGGCTAGATAAAAGAGGGACAATTGCCAAATAAGTCCTAAACCTTTTGCTACTTTGCCGATTCAGTCATAAACCTTTTTTTATGCCAAATAAGTCAATTTTGCTGGTTAAGTCATTCCGGCGGATTTTTGCCGGAAAATGCTTACCGCCGAATCTCACCGGTGACGACGTGGCGATGACCGGATTCCAAATTTTGATCTTTTTTTCCTTGTTTTTCCTAAAAAAACATACTTGGCCGGCGAGCTCCGGCGGCCAGCGGAGCTCTCCGGCCACTCCAGAGGGCGGCCCTGCCCTCGCCGGCCTGGGCGGGGTGAGCTCACCCCTGAAAAAACAAGGAAAAAAAAGAAAATCAAAATTTGGGGTCTGGTCATCGCCACGTCATCATCGGCGAGGTTCGGCCACGTAGGCATTTTCCGGCCAAAATCTGCCGGAATACTTAACCGGCAAAGTTGCAAAAGGTTTAAAACTTATTTGGTATAAAAAAAGGCTTAAGATTGAATCGGCAAAATAGCAAAAGGTTTAGGACTTATTTAGCAGTTGTCCCAGATATAACGTACTAGTCATTGTCTTCTTCGTTGAGTTACAACTTGAAGAATATTGAAGTAGTTCATCGTCTCATAGACGTCAATTAGACTTTGCCGTTTTGCTGTAATATGAAATTGCGAACCATCATCTATCGGGAGACACCATGGATGAGATCTGTCAAGCTCATGACTATAATATATATTTTTAAAATTAGTGTGACTTTAGAGTCATCGGAGGGGCCATATTTGGGAAAATGGTGAAAGTTTATGACTTTTCATAAGATAAAAAAAATTGAAGCCACAATTATCACTTGATCTGAAATTGGTGCTTTTTTTATGAGGTAGAAAAAAAGTTGAGGTCAAAATTTTCACTCGACTAAAGTTAGCGTTTTTCTTTATGAGACAAAAAAAGTTAAAGTCAAATTTGTTATTTCACTTAAAGTTCGTGTTTTTTTTTTTTGGAATTGCCCCGTCCTTCAACAATTAGTAAAAGTCCAATCCTAAATTATATAAAATTGTCAAATATCGTCCTTTTGGCTTTCAAATTAATGGCATATATTGATGCTGGCTCTCGATCAATTTAGTTTGAATGGTGGACAACAAGAAAAAGTGACATGTGGATCATCCAAGTAAAACATTCATCTCAAATGAGGTTATAGTAATTTACGTCATTAAATAATGTTAGTCATGTTAATGGCCTAAATTTTTTTAGCATTTTCTAAAGTAGATGGACATGTTGACTCATTATTTCAAAAATTCAACTCAACATATAGTAATCCACATCATTAAATAATGTCTAATTTGTTGTTTGAGCAAACGGAAGGATTATATTGAACACTTGCTCATAGTTCAAGAACTACATTGAATATCATAATATAACAATTTTCTTGCTCTCTTTTTCCTCAAAGAAGACAACCCACTGAAAAAAAAAGGTTTATTTCAAGCTTGCAATAGGAAAGAGGAAGCGTGTATACTTGGTTTTGGTCGAGGACATCGACGATTACGACAAGCTTACTATATTTGATGAGAGCGATTGACCATCTATGTATTTCTTGAAAGGCATTTTCGCCTGTGCTGAATGATAGTTGGCAAAAGTTTAGAGAAGATAAAAATGATTTTTTAAAAAAATTTGTTGGAAAAGATGAGAAAATGAGATTAATTGTCAAAGGTGTGTAAACACTGTTTTAAGGATAATTCCAATCCTTGAAGTACTAAACTCGGTCCAATAAGTTTTAATAGCTGTCAATCCCAAAGCAAAAAAATATAAAAAACTTCTTTGTTAGTCCGTACAGAATAATAGGAGGATCGGGAACAACTAAATTGTATGTATGACTCTGCAAATCATGGTAAAAAATGGAATGAGAGTAAAGATTTTCATGCTTTTGTATATTGATTATCAATTAAGCTTTGGAGAAAAGAGAGAAAAACTTTACATATTGACTTTGGTCAAGACAGTGGGGGGAAACCATTATAAAAACGTTAAACCATTGCAGAATAATAATATTCATGGCTATCATAATGTCTGTCAAACCCATTACTTTCAAATATTTCAAAACCGTGAATTGGGTGGCTTGTCTCATCCTGTATCTTCCCTTCTTGCTGTTCTTTCAAGTTTCTTATTGCAACTGGGATGGGAGGAATTCCGCCGGGCGTTCTAGATTGACGGTTCGTCGATTGTTTGTCCTTCTTAAGTACACAGGCCGAGGGGCTACGTAGTTCGTCGGGTGTATCTAAGTAGATAGGATATGTTCGATTGTTCTATGACATATTGGTTAATATTAGAAAGATCAGTTAGCAGAGTTGAGCCTTTCCTATTCGTGCTTTCCTATGTCATTAGCAGACCTGAGTGCATCTGATGTTCTCGAGGATATTGAGCAGAATGGACTGGTGTTTGATTACCGCTCGTGGCACAACAGTTCGACCACGTGATACTGTAGAAAACATTCGAAAAGAGATGCATTGGACGAACTTGCAGAAAACTTTTCAAAATATGTAAGGACTGCAGCTGGTTGACACCGCACATGGCCATCTGTCTGATGAAGACATCCAGTTAGTTGTTGTCCTCCTGTCTTGAGCAAGACCATGTTCTTGGATCGGATCATCGACAGGATTGATAAAATGGGATTGGGAATCCATGTGCTCTGCAGACTAGTTAAGGATTCGAAATACTATTGACTGCCCGGTACCGCTTCATTAGGATCTGTTCCTTCACATTGGCTATTTTTCCCCATGTTGCGTTTAGGGATGTGCAGCAAGGTAAAATGGTGGGATGAGAGTTAGTGGGAGCGCAATCCGCCTCCCTGTTTCCCAACGGAGTCTCGTCCGTCTCACTCTGCCGTTAGGTACACACGAGCCACGGCCTTTTCAACCTGGGAAAGCACAGATTCAGTCAGTATATGCCGGGAGATGATGGAAATGTGAGGTAACGCAAAGCTGGAATTACCTCCTTGCTCCAATTTGTTCTGGCAGTCAATATGATTAAGGTTGCCGTTTGCAGAATAACCCCAAGGATCATTCCCCACCAGATTCCCTGAAGATCGAAAGGGCGTTTGTGAGTATGTGCGTGCGTGTGCGCGTCTGTGAGAGAGAGAGAGAGAGAGAGAGAGAGAGAGATTGTTGATTTACCGCCACTTCTAAACTAGTTTTGAAACCGAGAACACATCCTATGGGGAGACCGATGATGTAGTAAGCGGTTAGATTCACGTACGCCACCACGGCTTGCCACCCGCTTCCAATTGCCACACCTGCGGATTCAAGAAGCATCAATTGTAACTTGCATTGATCTGAGTAGTTAACATATCAATCACGACGCCTCACGTGGTCGCCCATGACAAAATGTCAAGAAAATTGTTAGGATAGAGAAAACTTTGTTATGACATTGCTTGTTTAACCGAAGAATCGGACACATACTACTGCACTTGTTAAGAATGTACTTGTTTGTTATTTACATGAATCAGAACCTAAAAAAAAGAAAGAAAAGAAAAGAATGTGGACATGAATTGACAATTATGTGTCATGCTTGATACAACATCAGTTACCTGATAGTATTGGTTGAATGCCATTCAGGAAGACGGAGATGGCCAACAGAGGAGTTATATTAGAAACAGCATCAATGACTTCTTCATCACTTGTGAAGAGTTTGCTCAAACCAACTCGGAAAATGAGGACAATCGCAGTGAACACTATACTAATCAGAATACTAGTCGCATTCACTACCAAAACCGAAAATTTTGCTAGTCTTGGATGACCTGCCCCTAACTCGTTACTGACCCGGACACTGCAATCAATCAACAAATCAAATGTAAGCCGACAAAGTTACAACAGGGATCATACTAAAACTACCAACTAGATTAGAAGCTTAACAACAGTAGTTATCGGCATTTTAATTGCAGTTAGTGTGGCCAGGAAAAGATTAGGCCATGACACTTGCCAAAACTAAGGAGATCTGCTAACCAAAATAACAAAGGAACATTATTCAAATATTTAAAATTTTCTTCAACGATCTGTAACTTTTGAAGTGACAGACCTGGCTGCTGCACTTAGCCCCAGCATAAACTCAATATCCCAGTTCCAGTAATTCATGCTGAAAAAGAGGGTAGACATCAAGTTAGGAGGACGAAGCTAGCATGTTCGACAGAAGAAGGATGATTAGCTGACATACCAGATGGAAATCGTGTCCAATTCTACTGTAGGATTGGAGAGGAAACCAGCTAGGAGCACCAGTCCATTGAAGTACCATATTTCCAAGCTACAATCAGACAAAACTAAGGTCACTTTTGCGACACAGGCATTTGGGCACGTTCAATTCACACAGCCAACTGGAGCCGCCCTTGTAGTGTCGGTTTCTGGTGGGATTAAAACATGATTGGTTGGTTTCAGGTTCGACAAAAACTTTTGAAAGCGGAGCTGACCATAACGTAACTCAGAATTGGTTCCTGGATGTGCATAATTACCCTGAATCAAACCTTCAAGAATGACTATAGAGTACAACTGAATCTCTTTCCGCTTCACCAGTTGCGAGTAAGGCCCCCTATCTAATTCTATATTAAGAAAAGATGATTTTCAATCTTCTATTTTTCAAAATCTGTCCATCAGGCTGTTTGTTAACATTCTCACTTTCAAATTTAAGCGTTGCTTCTGCATGATACATTTTTCAAATAGAGAAGAGAGTTTTTTTCCAAATTGAGCTCAGTCATGGGAAGGCAGTACACCCTGATCGCTAGCGTACAACCTTGGAGTTTCCAGTAAGTCCTAAACTATCTAATCATCTCACTTTTTTCCATTTTAAAAGGGTAAATTCCTTTCTAAACGTCCTACAAGAAGCAGAAAACATTGACAACTCCTTCCTTTAGAAGAAAAATAGGTTCCACGGGGGTAGGTTGCAAATTTGAGACCCACCCACCTAAACCATGCTCAACCATGGCAATGTAAAAGACTGAACGAGTAGTACAGCAGTTTTACAGCAAACACGTACCAAAGCATCACCGCCGAAGCAACCGTAAGCTTGAAATAAGGCCAAAGTCCTGTTAAAGCTCTAATCGAAAGGCCGGTCCAGGTTTCCTTGCAAGAGGGGCTCAAGACAATGTAAAGCATGTCAAGGAGGGCAAGAATCCACCACGAGAGGCTGAGAGTCAGGGCTGCCCCTAGAAGGCCGTAGTCCAAGATATAGACCACAATCCATGTGAGGAGGGTGTGCAAGAGGAAGACCCCCACGGAGATGCAAGCCAGAGGGTTCACTATGTTCTGTGCCTGAAGAAACCTCTGCATTGGGCAGGCGAGAGCGAATGCGTATAGCTGAGGGATCAATCCCCGGGTGAATATCTGGCCTGGCTCGGTGATGGTCTCAGATTGTCCAATCGCTAGCAGTATGTCACCCGAGAACCAGTATATGAAGCTGAGAAGGACAGCTGCCCCCAAGTGCAGAACCATAGCTCTTTGGCAAATGATGCCCATTTCCGAATACCTCTTTGCCCCGTAAGCCTGGCCACAGACAGTTTGCACTGCACTGGCCATGCCCAACTGTGTGATATCGGAACAAAAGGAAAGCTTGTTATTGGTTTTACATGCTTCGTGAATCAATGGAACATAACAGGGGCATTATGGCTTGATATCTTAGTGACATTTCCAACTGTAAGACTGGACAAATGTGCTTGTGATCTAAGACAATTCAGAAAAGTGAATACAACTATTAGCGTAACCAAATAATGAGCACTGAACTGTGATCATTGAACTGGCAGCCATAAATTCAACGAACTTTAAAGAGTGGTGCTCAAGTACCATTATGCCATAAGCAAGACCTTGGATGCACACGCTAGCCATGGAGGCTCCGGCAAGTTCGACCGCACCTAAATGCCCGGCAAACACGAGCGACACAAAACTGAGCATGTAGTTAAAGATGGCCACGACAATGGATGAGCCAGATAAGAGCCAGAGCAGCCTCGACTCCCAGGCCACTAGACGTGGCCACCATCGGAGTGGGACTGAATGATCAAGGAGCTCTTCAATCGCGGCAGACGACAAGTCGAAGACTCGGTTGTGAAGGTCTAGTCCAAGCAACAGTGGCTGTTGCTCTGGCTCTGCGGTGCCCATGATCCTCCGTGACAAAGAAAACTCGATAGTGCCACAGTAGTTGGAGAGACCAGAACTCGTTTGATCAAGGGTCTCAGGAAGCTTCTTCAAATAGGCGGTAAATTGACGTTGAAGGATAACTACCCGTCTTTTTTCTTAGTCCAGTTCAGCCTTAGCGGGAAAACAGACAAAAAATTGAGTAGATAGAGCTAACACCGCCACATTTGTCGCCCTACAGTATGCTTATGAAGCAGATGACATATCTACTAAGACATAGTTGTTAGATAGAGCTAGCACCGCTTAATTCCCCAAAAAAGAAAGGAGGCACTAACTTTAAGAAGTTAAATAACATTTCTACTCTCAACTTTTATTTGCCTCGTGAAAGAATAACAAACCTTCACTCTTATCTTAAATCTAGCTCCCCAATTGACTCTCTATTTGAAGGTACCATTGTTTCAAAAAAAAAAAAAGTTCTGATCATGAGATTGGCGGATCTCGTCTATGGGGTTTCTCGATAGACGGTGGTCGATAGCTTGAGATTACAACAAAAGGATGAAGTTTGAAAAGAGAGATTCAATCTAGAGACCTTTTTGATTTGCTAGTGAAGTACACGAGATGATGAATAGTTGCGTTGCTATTTTTCAAGCCATGCCTCGAAGAAGAAAACAATGATAGTACTTTAAATCCAACCAGTAAGCTATGTGAATTTATTGCTGAGGTGAGATAGTTAAGTTGGACAATTAATGGTTCTAAGTCAAGAGGGGCCGTAATTGGAATTTAAGTGAAAGCTGATAATTTTTTACAAAGCCCCAAAAAAAAATTTGCACTAGAATTGTTACTGAATATAAAATTAATATTATTTTTTTTTGTAATTAAGCCGACTCAACACAGGCATTTTCGTACTTACAAAAAAAAAAAAACACAGGCATTTTCGTTCTCCGTCTACAGGAACCTCGATGCTTCTTTTTATTATTTACGTACGCGTATTTTCCTCCATTTATCGATGTAAACTTTTTGCTTGAACATTCTAACATGATATTAAAATCAGGTCAACATATTTCACCTACGGAGCCACGAGCCAGAGGATTGTTAAAGGCACCTCGTTCCGCTGGTTTAAGGGCAGGTTCTTTTCTTGTTGTTGCTTTTCGGAAACACAACGTTTGACTGGCGAGGAATCTCTGGTGGGATGGAATGGTAACAGAATCTGTCGCACCGACCACCTTCACTGAATGAACTGAGTCGAGTCTCAATGTCGTGCGCACCAGCGAAGGGTCGTGCGCACTTCGAGGAGTTTTGTGGAGCGGCGAGTTGGTGGCCTACGCTTCTTCTTAAAGCGATCATGGCGGAGAAAATGCCAAGCGAGTTCAAAAGGGTACCGCTGCATGAAACGTTTGTCGCGAAGAGGGGAAGGCAAAAATGCAGACGACCTCATCAGCGACGGAGATGCTGGGTCCAGAGCCTAAGAAGTTTCTCTAGAGTCCTTTGCATTACGTAAAAATAAAAGAACCAGACCTTTCGATATGCAACGGTACCTCCAAATTAACTCTTAATAAATATTTAATCTAATCTCTGAATTATGTTAAAATATTCGATATCGTTAATCTTCCGAAAACTCAAGTTAACGGGATATTTTGATGTGACTCGTAATCCGTTGAATTTGAATGGTGGGTGATAAAAAACATTCACGAGACGATCGTCCAAGTGAGATTTCATCTCAAACTAGGATTTGTAGTCCATGTCATCAAATAATGATAGTCAGAATAACTGCTTAATTAGCTGTTGTCCTTTTCTAAAGTAGGTGGATAAAGAGATTGATATACTTACTCGTCATTTTTTAAGATTCAATTTAACAAATTATAATTTACGTTATTAAATGACTTTTGATTTTTCATTTGAGTAAACGTTTGAAACTTGACTTGTTAGTGGGATGGGCTTTAAAATTTAATAAAATTCTAACTTCTCATTGATGTTACAGATCTAATGTTCCTTTCAATTGCTTCAAGAACGGAGGTGCTAAAATTGGTCATGAAGTTCATCTTTGCATCTTGTAGGACTAACGGGCGAGGCCTTTGCTCATCTTGTTCAATCACTTAGGGTGGGTTTGGTTCAACATTGCAAATGGGAATGCTGAAAGTCCAAAGCCCTTTGGGAGAATGCAAAATGTGTTTGGTAAAAAACCATTTACAATGGGCTTTGAATTGAACTAGGTGTTTGGCCAACTTAAATTTCGAATGGGCTTTCAACTATTTTTTTTAATTTTTTATTTAGAAAAAAATGGGCAAAGGAGGACCGGAGGAGGAGGAGGAGGGCGAGTCCGGCCGGCGACCTTAGAAGGCGAGGTCGCCGGACCACGCGATCTCAGCCGCTGGGTCGCGCGACCTCAGCCGCTGAGGTTGCGCTACCAGACGGCGACCTCGCCGAGGTCGCGCGACTAGACGACGAGGTCGCGCGACCTCAGGCAGCAAGGTCACGAGACCTCAGCCGCTGGGTCTCGCCGCCTGACCTTAGCCGCTAGGTCGCGCGACCTCAGGCGGCGAGGTTGCGGCCTCGTGAGGTCGCCGGCGGAGGTGGGAGGACCGGCGGAGAGGTGCAAGGACCGGCAAAGGTGGGAGGAGGGCTTAGGTTAGAAAAGATGAATAGTAAGGGTAAATGTGAACTTTTAACAAAATTTTGAGGGCATAATAGGAACTAATAAAAATTCATTAAAACCTAGAACTAGCATTCCGAAAAATGCTGAAAGCCCAAAGCTCCTTCAACTAGCTTTGGGCTTTCAGTATTTTAAATGCTGATATTTGGTCAAAAGGGGCTTTGAAGGTTGAGCCAAACACCCCACATTTGGTCTAAGGGGCTTTGAAGGCTGAAGGGGCTTTGAGAATGCTGTACCAAACGTACCCTTACTATTTAGTCATAAGTGGATCTGTCTCTAGGAAAAACATGTCACAAGTGTCATAATTTTTTTCCCTTCACTTTTCTTTTTTCAATCATAGATTGTTATATAACTTTTCACGGATCACTTAAGTGTCATAGCCAAAAAAAAAAAGTATCACCACAAATATCATTCTATGTGAGATTTCTGGCACTTAAATGAATGCTATTAAAAATACGATACTCAATTGATCAATTTAAAGCGTGATACTCAAATGAACGTTCATTTAACAGAAAGTTATATTATTTAAATGAGTGTTGCACCCGGATCCCCTGACCGCATGTTAAGAAGGTTATGAGGATCTAAGGGTGAGGAGGGGATGTATCCCTTTAAATAGGGGGGAGTTTTAATCCAAGGGTGAGGATGGGTAATGTCACTTGCTTCCAAAAGCATTAGGTGTCCTCCCACTGCAGCGAGCCCACCAGAGTTTACATCTTTGATTAATGTGAAAGCAAGATTACGTCCTCGCTTTAGGAATGCCATAATGGATATTCCATTCACGGGTGAGATCAGTTAACATCCTCGTGACATCAGTCGCCAGAGCAATTAACAAATCCGATTGCGTCGTTCTTATTGAAATGATCGATTCCACAGTTGCTTTGATCTTCACGATCTTGTATAATTCCATTTCTCGTTCTTCCTGTCCTTTTCCTTTTCATTGAACCTTGCTCTCCCTTTGTTCACTCTCAGCCGTTCGTCTGTCCCTACAACTCATGCGGTGGAATTTTTTTTTTTCAGATTCCTTTTTCTGTCAACTTTTTTGTTGACAATTTGACTAGTCGACACGGGCACCATTACAGAACAGTGTAGAACTACAGCTACCTCGGCATTCCGATTTGTTTTAGCAGTTAATATGACGAGGGCTGCTGTTTGTAGGAGAACCCCGACAATCATTCCCCACCAGATTCCCTGGAGTGAAGAGCACTTATCGTGGCCACGATCATGCGCGTCTTAAATTAACGTCATGAATTTGAGCTTGTCATCGAATCCGGCCGGATGTTAATTAGGAAATCCCCCATCGCTCGAGTTAACAAGGACAGTTTATGACTTGTTTTACATGCTTTGTGAATCAGGGGAACATAACACCGGCTATATGGCTTGATATGTCAATGAAATTTCCAACACTAAGACTGGACAAATATGCTTGTGATCTTAGACAATTCAGAAAAGTGAATATAACTATTAGCGGAGCCAAATAATGAGAATTGAACTGTGATCATTAAAATAGCAGCCATAAGTTCAATGAACTTTAAGAGTGGTGCTCAAATACCATTATGCCATAAGCAAGACCTTGGATGCACACGCTTGCCATGGAGGCTCCGGCAAGTTTCACCGCACCCAAATGCCCGGTAAACATGAGCGACACGAAACTGCGCATGTAGTTAAAGATGGACACGACAATGGATGAGCCAGATAATAGCCAGAGCAGCCTCGACTCCCAGGCCACGAAACGCAGCCACCATCAGAGTGGGACTGAATGCTCAAGGAGCTCCTCGATCGTGGCAGACGACAAGTTGACGACCCGACCACAAATGTCTAGTCTGGGCAATGGCTGTTGCTCTGGCTCTGCTGAACCCATGACCCTTCGCGATGGGGGAAATTTGATAGGGCACACTGGAGACCAGAACTCGTTTGATATAGTGTCCCAGGAAGCTTCGTCAATCTGGGGGCAAATTGAGGTTGAGGCTAAACGGAAAAGGATCACCTGCCCTAATTTACCATTCTCTTCTCTTGAGTCAGTTCATCCTTCGCTAGGGAACATACAAAACATCTTGTTAGAGCGAAGACCGTCATATCTGTCGCCCCAAAAAAATCTTCGGAAGCAGATGACATATGTACAATGATGAAGCTGCTCCGTCTACAGGATCTTCACTTTTCTTTTTCATGTGCACGTGTTTTTCCTTTTCATCTATCAGATTAAATATTGTACCTGAACGTTTTAACATAACATCAAAACGAGGTCAATGATGAATTTCGAGACCACCTTCGATAAATGAACCGAGTAGAGTCAAAGCCTCGCACCAACTTCCGAGTGTGTGGGCTCTTCGAAGGTCAAGCAGAAGTTGGGTGGCCTACGCTCCGACCCCTACCAGGTCAAGCCACCCATTTTTCACTGGGTATGATCTTCTTCTAGACAAATGTAATGGTAGTCGCGGCGGAGAAAATACCAATCAGATCGAACGAGTTCAAAACGACGATGCTACATGAATCAGGATTCAAAAGTTCTTCGTTTTCATCCATCGAATGGTAGTCGATTACTTGAAAGTTTCGTCTTGAACTCGGAAGTGCACATGATTCATCAGCAATGGAGCACAAGGCGATCGTGATCTGGGGTCCAGAGCTTAAGAAAGAAACTGCTGCATTTTGCCCGGAACATAGCATAGTTGAAGCTTTAGTTCTTATATACCGGTTTTAATGGAAAAATGATATAAATGATATATGAACTCTAACTCGATATGCAATGTCGTCCATGAACTTTTAATTGTTCAATTAAATACACCAACGACTAATAAATGTTCATTTTAATCATTAAACTATATGAGATGTTCAATGCCATCCTTTTGGTAATTCAATTAATGGAAATTGCTGATGTGGCTCGCAATCCATTAAATTTGAATGGTGGACAAAACAAGAAAGTTACACATGGATTATTCAAGTAAAACAATGTTTTAAATATTTTATTTTTCCTCCTTTTCTAAAGTAGTTGTATAAAAGGATGGACTTGTTTTTTTTTTGGTCGAAAAAGGATGGACTTGTTGATTCATCATTTTTAAATATCTAACTTAACGTATGATATTATCGATTCACGTCCGATTTATCATTTAAACACGAAAGGACTATATTGAATATGTACCAACAATTCAATATGACAGTAAATTGGTTAAAAGTTCAGAAACAATATTTCACAATAGACCAAAATTCAAGATCCATTTGTCATTTTCCCAGCTTGAGGATTGATTTGTTGGTGGGATGGACATTATAAGTTCGTAGAATTCTACTTCTCATTGATGTTACCGATCTAATGTTCCTTTCAATTGCTTCAAGAATGAAGGCGCTAAAATTGGTGAAGAAGTTCATCTTTGCTTCTTCTTCTTCTGTTTTTTTTTTTTTTTTTTTTTTGGGGGGGGGGGGGGGGGGGGGGGGGGGGGGGGGGAGAGCGTGGGGCAGTGGGTTGATGCCTTGGACAGAAGAAAACTGTGCAGGGGCTTTGCTCATCTTGTTCAATCATTGTGCGTTTGGTAACGTTTCTATTCCCGAGAACAATTTTTGAGCATAAACACTTTTTTTGTATTTTTACTTCATGCAACAATTTATGAGTAAAATAGAACATTTGGTAAAAGTGCAAAGAATAAAAACGTGTTTAATACAATTGATAAATTTTTTATTTTTTCTTCATTTTTTCTTTTTATTCATGGATGACCGACGGCGGCCGGCGGCCGAAGGTTGCAAGTGCCAAGAGAGAAAAAAAAAGAAATATTATTTTTTTACAAAGTGTTCAAAAATAAGAAACGAGACAAAAACAAGAAACAACGAGAAGTTTTTCTTGTTTCTTGTTTTTGTTCCAAATATGTTCTCTGGAACAAAAAAACGAGAACAAAAGTATAAACAAACATGGTAAAACAGAAACATCCTTGTTTATAAACATTGCCAAACAGGGCCTTAGTGTTCAGTCATTAGTGGAACCACATCTTCTGTTTGAAAAGCCCTCGGTATCCTCCCACCGCTGCCGGCCCACCAAAAGTTGACATCTCTAATTAATGCTTCACATTGATCTGGCTCGTTGGATTACATCTTGCTTTAGGAAAACAGCGTTGGATATTCCATTCATGCGTGATCGGTTAACGTCCTCGTGAGTTAGCCGTCGAAGCGATGAAAAGATATGATTATGTCGTTCTTGTTGAAATTATCTACTCCGTAGTTGCTTTAATCTTTTCAAGCTTGTAATATCTAGAAGTAATAGAACATCTGCTTCCTTGGATTTGAACAAATGGATTGAAGAAAAGCGAACTGAAGAGTTGAGCATACTGATAATTGCACCAACGAAGGAAGTGCTGGTTTCTAATCCGCAGATGGGTGTGGGTGACTGGTAGGGTTTGACGCAGACAATCTCTTCAGCTTGTGAAAGGGACGCGGATGGGAATTTGACTGCTTACCAATGAATGAACCAGCTCAGCAAGTGCATTGACCAAATTTTCGTGCAGGGCTATTGACATGTTTGTGAGTTTGCAGTCAATACTTTGGCATCTCATCGTTTGGATACTCTATATGATACGGTGGTGATACTTGTTCAAATCTTTCTGATGCGACAATGACACATGAAAAGACTGGTTTCTCTCGAACGGCATCGATTTTTCATCATCTCATAGGAGTTTTGCACATGCTGCCTGCCCCCAATCATTTGCTTTTGGTCTATTCCCCACTCTGCACAAGTGAATGATCAAGTTGTCCAGGCCTAATGCAGTACGTAATGAACAAGCACTCCCGGGTTTCCTCTAGCGAAAGCATGGTGAATGAACAAAATGAAATTGCCATTGGCATTCGTCAGGCCCATCTCCTGATTTCCATAATGCGGACGATTGAAATATATGAAGGCTCCTTCTAAAAAATGTTGCGGTTACACCAAAATGTTTCCCTCCCCTCTTGAAAATCTGGGCTCATATATACATGATAAGCCGAAAATGATAAAAGGAAGCCTATCGAAATATTTCACCCCTGCAGGAACCGCAATCTAAATGCTGGAAACTGAATGAAGATCAAATGAGCAATCGCTACACGTCATCAACCAGGTCTAATGTTTCCACATTTGCCGAACTCTTCAAGCGAGTCGCGGCTTTTTCGACCTGAGAGAAGCAGAGAACTAGGTATCAGTGTCCACGTCTGACATGAAACCAGACGAGATGAACAAATTCATAATTACAGCTACCTCTGCAATCCAATTTGTTCTGGCAGTTATTATGAGGAGGGCTGCCGTTTGTAGAAGAACCCCAACAATCATTCCCCACCAGATGCCCTGAAATGAAGGGTACTTAATCATGAGTACGTGTGTATGTGTAAGAGAGAGAGAGAGAGAGAGAGAGAGAGAGAGAGAGATGATTTTACCGCCGCTCCTAAACTCGTTTTGAAACCAAGAACGCATCCAAGGGGGAGACCAATTATATAGTAAGTGGCTAGATTGACGTAGGCCACCACAGCTTGCCACCCGCTTCCAATTGCCACCCCTGCAAGTCAAGGCGATAGCAGTTAAATATCATTTACATAATGAAGGATCATCGCCTGCTTCACTAATAGCTATTACAACACTTATAGCAGTAGTTACCTGAGAGTATGGGCTGAATTCCATTAAGGAAAACAGAGATGGCCAACAGAGGAGTTAATTCAGAAACTGCTTCGATAACTTCACTATCGGTGGTGAAGAGTTGGCTCAATTCTACCTTGAATATTAGGACAATTGCTGAGAACACTATACTGATGAGAATGCTGGTTCCAGTCACGACAAGGACCGAAAACTTCGCCACACTAGGATGACCTGCCCCAAGCTCATTGCTTACACGGACACTGCAATGAACAGCCATATTCATCAGCAAGCCGACATAATTACTGTAACTTGATACCACGATGTAACTGTTACATTGCTTATTGTTGCAAAGTGTGCAAATTTGAGGGTCGTAATTGTTCAAGGGCTTCTCCATATTATTGCTACTATTTGGAGTTATGTTTAGTGTGACAAACCTGGCGGCCGCAGCTAGCCCAAGCATAAATTGCATGTCCCAGTTCAAGTAGTTCATGCTGAAAGCGAAAAGCATCATCAAGTCAAGAAAAAAGCAATTCTTGGATAACCACGACAAAGGAAGAAACAGTTTTTCCAGCATTACCAAATGGATATGGAGTCCAATGATATGGTGGGATTGGGAAGGAGACCTGAAATGAGCACAAGACCTTGGAAGTACCATATTTCCAAGCTACATGACAAAAAAAAAAGTCAGGTGATTGTGGATCAATACTTAATGAACATGATGACTAGTCTTACTCGCATACCAAAGCATGATGGCAGAAGCAACAGTGAGCTTGAAATAAGGCCAGATTCCCTTGAGTGCTCTCATCGACAGGCCGGTCCAGGTCTCTTTGCAAGAAGGGCTCAGGATGATGTAAAGCCCATTTATGATGACGAGGATCCACCAGGACAAGCTCAGAGTCAGAGCTGCTCCGATGAGGCCGTAGTCCAACACGTAGACAACAATCCATGAGAGAAGGATGTGCAAGAGGAATACCCCAACGGACATGTAAGCCAGAGGGTTTACTATGTTCTGTGCCTGGAGGAACCTCTGCATTGGACACGCAATTGCGAATGCATACAGCTGGAGTATTAGGCCCCGTGCAAAAATCTGGCCTTGCTCAGCGATGCTCTCTGATTGGCCTATCGCTGTGAGTGCCGCACCAGAGTACCAGTACAAGAATGTGAGCAGGAAAGCCGCTCCCAGGTGCAGAACTATGGCTCTTTGGCAAATGATGCCCATGGAGGCGTACTTCTTCGCACCATATGCTTGGCCACAGACGGTTTGCACAGCACTGGCCATGCCCAACTGTCCATTGCAATCACAGACAAACCTGGGTAAGTGTTATTGCCTATACTTACTCGGATATATACTTGACCGATCACGTTTAGGACTCATCTAAAGCCAATGAACAGAACAGAGACGAGGCTGAGAGACCATTGTCAAGATTTTTACTGAATTAACCTATAGCAAGTGGGCTCGGCACTAGGCCTATTTTGACACCACAATCTGGGAACGAGCCACTCAACAACTTCTCGGCATGTCTCCGCCTGACATTTGCACAATTGTTTACTACATTTACGGGTTACGGCATCATATCATAACTATCTATCAACTTTCCCAAAGAAGGCATGGAAGGGCAGAGCAGTAGAAAATGGTGTACATGCCAGATATGTGCAGGCAAAAGAGTAGATACAGCATCATCATCCTAGCACATAACCCAAGAACAAACAAAAAGATTTTGGACTTTTTGATTGTTGCCAACTGAAGAATTGGAACACGAATGGTGATATCACGAGCAGACATGGATTTCCATCACTGTAACGCCGGTACATAGACCACCACAAGTCCAAAAAAAGAAAGGACACTTTATACGTTACCATGATCCCGTAGGCAAGGCCTTGAATGCCCACGCTGGCAATGGAAGCCCCCGCAAGCTCCAGCGTTCCCAAGTGCCCAGTGAACATAAGGGTCACAAAGCTGAGCATGTAGTTGAAGATGGATGTCACGATGGACGAGCCCGAGAGCAACCAGAGCAGCCTCGACTCCCATGCCACGAGGCGCGGCCACCATCGAATCGCGATAGGGCGGTGCTGGAGGAACTCATCGATTGTCACCGACGACAGGTCCGGTATCCGGCTGTGAGAGTCGAGCCCGAGCAGCAATGGCTGATATTCTGCCGAACCCATGTCCCTCTTTCGCGTTTCCTTAGACCAGACTCAGATGATGCTGATGGACAATTCAGTGGACCTTAAGCACACTCACACAAGCCTCAAGCAATGGCGTTTTATGTGAGCTATCGAGTTTAAGGAGTGAGCGTGCGAGCGTGCGTGCTTTTGATATAATACGAAGAGTAGTTACCAAGGGATGAAGTTAACCTTGTAACTACCATTCCGGTTCCTGGAGAAGAAGACCAAGCAGTCTAGGCTGTTAGGTCTTTTCATTGCATTAGGCATTCGCATGTGGGTGCCCGAATGGCAACGTCGGTGGATTGTGTTAGATGAAGCTAATACCCCACGAGCCCAACCTAACACCCCCGGTCGAAATTTTCAAACGAACCTTCTGAACCCATAAAATATACTAAAGGGCAATATTTTCATTGCGATTCATATGAATTCCATTAAAGAAATATGGCGCTGCTTCATGTTTCTTGATCGAACTTTTTGAGGGCAGATGATTCCTGCTTGTGCCGCTAAGCTGTGCAGATTAGGATATGATTATTCCAATTATTATTTCCATAATCCAGCGTAGTCTGTGATTTTATATATATAATATTGAAAGATGGAATTACCAGCTCAGCTGTCTTTGCCCTTGGAAGACCCTAAGAATCAGTATTCGTATGGACAGAGAGGACAGAGAAGATCAAAATATCCACCGTATCTATTTCTTTGCACTTTTTGGATCAATTTTCTTGTTCATTTTTTTCCGAAAGCAAAGTGCGCGCAATTTTGCTAGTACGATTGGAGCGTCCTCAGCGGAAACGAAGAAGAAGAGAAAAGATAGATAAGGGCTCGTGCTCCGATTGATTCTCCATTCAATTTCTATCGATGAAGTGCGGAGTTATTCCCACGGGGTCCTCGCAACACAGAGTCAAGAGTAGTGAATGCACATTTCATAGCATCCATGGAACTACTAACGGTAATCTAAAGAGGAAAAAAAGGAGGAAAAGAAGATAATGTAGAGATAATTGGAAAGTCAAGAGGAGTGAATGCACATCTCACAGCATTTACGGAGCTTCTGACGTGCCTAGGGTTTTACAATGTCATCAGACGATGAATAATGACAAACATTGCTAACGTGCAAAGGACGTAGGTGAGTAAAGATTCTGCCCCGTTTCTTGATTTGAATAACAGGGTTTTGAGGTCGATGGCTCTTTTCGATTCGACCATCGAGTCCGCTGAAGGCGAGGAAGGATAGGAGGGTTCATTTTTACAAGGGGGTTTGGTGAAAGCACGTGCAAAGCTAATTCCCATCTTGGCATGGCATTGGCGTACCGCACACTTGATTTAGCATCGACCCACCAAGGAAATGCAGAGCTTCTTTAGGGCATAAAGGGGTAGCTTTCTAGGGGTATTCCGCATCCAACAAAAACATTTTGATGCCGCCACTTCAATAAATGTTGTACTTGGAGTGAATTTGAAAGAGGACTTCGGCTTCAAACCCATGGAACTCTGTCTCTCTATCTACCCACACGGATCTGGTTCACCTGACCGCAAGGTCAGGTGACTAGGTGTAATCCAACGGAGGGGGCCCCCTGTACTAGAAGGAGGGATTTTCGAGGACATCTAATGGCTTGTGCACGCAGGTCACCATATCCATGTCCATCTACCCACACGTGAAGCCTGACTTCTTGGCGTCAAGATATGAACTCGTGGGATGCAAGCAACCCTTTGTTTGACCATATCGACATTTTTGTTTGCTTATTTATTTGTTTGAAACCCTAGTTAGCCGTTTGTCGGGAGACTCGTGTTCGATCTTATGAAAGAAACCCCGAAAGAATACTGACTAAACATGCTCCTTGTTTTTATCGTGATTATTTTTGCTTATCAAGTAAACGCAGAAAGATCCTACATATGATATTCTTTTCAGTCTCTTCAAGCAACGATGGATGACTAATTAGCACATGTGGAACACATACGTGGGATAGGAGTCTATCTAAAGATTCTTTTTCATGTTGTTTCTCAATTTCCTGTTGAACTTTTGGATTTTGTATTGTGAACAATGTGAAGCCCAAACACCATTTTATCTCACTTCTAATTCTTTATGAAACTGAGTAAAATTGTAACAGATGAGTTGCCCCTGTTAGGAAAACTAATTGATAATCATTCTCCGTGCATAATACGTTCCCTGTACTACAAAAAAAAAAGCTACTAATATCTGGAGGGTATCCCCAGTTTATTTATTTTTATAAATGTCCATTCAACTTTTATTTTTGTTTAGCAGTCAAATAGTATTTATACTAACTTTGACGCTACTAGATTAGTCCACCTCTTTGAACAATTTCAAGGGAGCACACCCGCGATTGATCTTGGTCCCTAAACTTTGGTCAATGTCCAATATCGTTCATTAACTTTTAATCTATTTAATATGATCCTTGAATTACTGTTCATTGTTCAATGTAATCCTTCCGCATTAATCAAACGACAAATCGGATGTTAGTTGATTATGTAAATTGCTACATGTTGAGTTAGATTTTTAATTATGAGTTGGCAAGTCCATCTTTTTATCCATTTATTTTAGAAAAAGGGGAAAAATGAATGGGGAACTTTAAATATCTTGTGTCAAAATTTATTTCCTATTTTGAGATGAATATCTAACATGATCTATGTGTAGCTTTTGGTTTATCCACCATTCAAAATTAATGGATTGAAAGTTACATTAGTAAATTCCTATAACTTGAATGAATGCATTGACGACATTAAGTATTTTCACATAATTTAGGTATTAAATTGAATATTTGCTAACAATTTAAGGACTACACTAAATAAATCAAAGGTCCATAGACTAGATTAAACATACACCAATAGTTCAAAAATTACATTAAGCAAATCAAAAATTGAGGAACCATGGTGTCGTTTATCCTTTCAGATTTTACTCTTAGAGTGCTCTAATAAGGTTTTACTCCAAAACCATAAGGGAAAAAAAAGGAGCAAAGCTCCTCGCAATTTAGGTCAACACTTTGTTAATCGCGTCTATACAATTTTGCACACGCGCGTACCGCACAAAATACAAGTGCACATTATGAGAGAAAAGACTCTTCTTACTATTATAGATTGATCAACTTTAGACATAGTATAGTTTTCAACATCATCATATATTCAATTAATATTAAATTTTGACTGCAACTAAAATTATAATATTGTTAAATAATGTTAGTGATTTCATAGTATGTCTTATATTTTATGATTATTCCAACATAATAGTAACCTAAAGTACATAATCCATAAATAACTATATTACATATTAACAGCAGTACACACATAATCATTTTGAACATTAGTAAAACCATCACAGTGTTTGTGATTTATCAACCACACGCTGGTATAGTTTCTAAGAAATTGACATTTTGATACATTCGTGATGCGCATATAAAGTTGGTTTAGTTATAAATGTCGGCAACTAACCGTTTACACATTCATCAATAGCCAATTAAAGATAAGTATTTTTCATTGTAATGTTCGTTTAAGTAACAAGCTATGTTTGTGCAGTTTGCAACGTTGGTAGATTACCATGGTACACAAGTCACAAACCATACTTGTAATTAATTTCTAGTAGGGATGGTATTTTGCTAATCTGTCACGTCCCAAACCCGAGTACATGACAGTCTTCGAAATAGACCTCACCACTTATTGGATTTTCCGATAATCCCAGGTATTATCGATTAACCAAATAAATGAACTGAGGATATAAAATTAGTACAAAGAAATGCAGCGGAACATGCTAAATAAACCCCGATCAAAATCCTGAGGTATTTATTACAACAATATCAATAAACTAATCAAACAACTAAATAGGGTTCACAAATTATCAACCTTATTTATTCGTTCAACTAAAAGGATAAATACGGAAAATAATTTCCTCACAATTAAATAAAATCTCCTAATCAAAATTAAATCAACTATGATCATCTCGCTGCGCCTCCAGCTTCACCTGGTCCTCGAAGGGGAGCTGCAATATTAGGACCTGAACCAGATAATTTTAAGATGAGATAAACTCATCGAGTTTGCCCCCTACTTCTTAATTAGGTTGATAATCACTCTAGGGTTCCTAACCGTATAATTAATTTAAACCACACATCTCACAACCCATGATCTGTCAATAAACCCTTTTCATAGATTATTCTCCAAATAATTTGATATAAATGTCACAATATCAACTTCCAAGATAATTTAACATCAAATCAATTATAATGAGCACCAAGAATTAAATAAATAAATCACATTATGAAACAATCAATATCATTAAATAAATAAATCACATTATGAAATAATCAATACCCAATTGAAATTAATAAATCAATATCAACCAATCGACCAATCAAAAATATTAAATAAACCTCCACAACTAAGCCATAAGTAACTTGAGATAATTTCTCAAAGTAATCAAAATCGATTGCCTGGACCTACCAATTAGGGATTCACCCGGGTCCCTAAATCGAATCCAGAGTGTTCGATTCGATCAACTACGGGTGACATCGCCTTAATTAGTAGCCACTTAACCAATCACGCAATTTCTGGAATTTATTCCAAAATATTGCAAATTACCTAAAATTACATAATAAAACCCTAACTAATCAAAACAGAATAATTAATCGTAATTACCCGAATATCAAACCAAACCATCACCATTAATAATTTGATACCATCGCAGCCAACAATTCTCACACCTTTCTCCAAGTTGTCAAATTTACACTTTTGCCGTCAAAATTTCCAAAATTACAATTTTACCCCTAAAAACCCTAATTAGACTACAATATGACATCATCAACTTATCAATCTCAAAATATTCCGAATTTCATATTTTTCTACCATCCGCTAATTAATGATTTCCACAACTAATTTAATTAGCAAACATTCTCTCCGCTAATTAAATTTATCAATTTACCCGTAAATCCCTAACTTAAGCCTATTTGGACCGAAATTATTAAATTGTCTCTAATTCTTCAAAACTTACAAAATTGCACCTCCACAACCAATAATCCACACTTCTAAATATATATTAATTCACTAATTAATCCTTCAATTATCTAATTTCACAACTAAACCTCTAAATGTCTAAATTTACAAAATCGTCCCTATTTCAACAAAAGTTTCTAAATAAGCTCTAATCTCTAATTTAATCATCAATCAAGTCCAATAATCACACAATAAAACTACTAGAGCAATTAACAGCCCTAATTAGGAGTTAGGGAGCAAACTCACACTAAGTCCAAGCTTTTTACTCAATTAATCGGCGACAATCGCTCCTCCGGTGAAATTCCGGCGAAACAGCAACGAATCCGGCAATCCGGCGAGAGTCTAATGGGCTGGATGCACTGTTCGCGAGTGGGCCGAACCCACTGACTGGGTTGAACTGGCTGAGCCAAGGCTTACCGTGGCCTGGTTCGGCCCACAAGAACTATTGGGCCAGAGTCTGGCCCACAGAAGAAGTTGTTCTTCCAATCTAACTGCAAGAGGCACGGGCAAGCTGAAGACTTCTTCAACCGCGAGCTATGGGCGTGAGCTGTGACGGCGTGAGTCGAGGGGGAAGCAAAGCGGCGACTCGACGTGGCTGCAAGCGAGCGTCGACAGCTGGACCCACTACTGGCGGCTGGACAAGCTAAAGATTCGACGTTGGGTTCGGTTGATACGAGCTGAGGGTTTCTCCGTTGTTGAACTGAAGCGCGAGCTGAGGACGGCGCGAGCTGAGGGATGGCGTCTGACGAGCTGGAGGTGACGTCAACGGCGTGGCGGCTGGGCGTGGACAGCGTGGCGGCGACGATGGCTTGACGGAGCGAGGAGGAGGAGCCAAGCTGCAGATCGGTGGCTAGTTCAAGCTAAGGACGACGACGTTGAAGGCGGCGTCTGGGTCGCGGAGGTGGCGTCGACGGCGTGAAGAACGGTGAATGGTGACTGACGTGGTAACGGCGAGAGAGAAAGGGTTTCGGGTTCGCGTTGTTTTCTAATTCAAC
Source organism: Melaleuca alternifolia (assembly GCA_019926035.1). Taxonomy (NCBI): domain Eukaryota; kingdom Viridiplantae; phylum Streptophyta; class Magnoliopsida; order Myrtales; family Myrtaceae; genus Melaleuca; species Melaleuca alternifolia. The sequence goes on from JAGKPW010002155.1 coordinate 1,020,675, forward strand.
GCGCGAGAGACAAGAAGGCAGCAAGTAGGGTTTTCTAGAGGTTTTTGCGCGAGAAATCTGCTGAGTTTGTTGTCTAGAGGAGATCGTGGAGTTCGCGGTTGGTGAAATTGCGAGTTTCTCGCGTTGGTTGGTGTAATGGTTATCTGCAATCTAGGGTTTCTGCAGGTCGTGCGGCGCAGGAGGAAGAAGATGAACAGGAAGAAGAAAGAAGGAGGTGGGCCAGGCTGGTCCCACGCGTGGAGGAAGGACGTCGGGTGGGCACAAGCCCATGCGCAGAGAACAAAAAGGGAAATAGGGAAGAAAAAAGTAGGAAAGAGAAAGAAAATTTTTATTATAGAAAATTTAGGCTGTTACAATTCTTCCCCCCTTAGGACATTTCGTCCTCGAAATATACATTACTAGTCTCCTCGAACAGATAAGGGTATTGGGTCCTCATAACTTCTTCACTTTCCCAGGTCGCACCTTCCGTGTCGTGGTGCTGCCAAACCACCTTGACCAGGGAGATCACTTTATTCCTCAAACGATGTTCTCGGCGATCTTCAATTCTGATCGGTCTCTCCTCATAGGACACTTTGTCATCAACTTCTATCTCCTCGAAGCTCAGTACATGCGAAGGGTCAGGCTCATACTTTCTCAACATCGATACATGGAACACACTGTGAATATGAGTCAAATTCGGTGGCAAGGCTAGACGATAGGCTGCAGCTCCAATCCTCTCCAGAACTTCAAATGGTCCCACATATCTGGGGCTCAGCTTGCCTTTCTTGCCAAAGCGTGATAATCCTCTCTTAGGTGACACCTTCAAGAACACGTGATCACCCTCTTGAAACTCCAAAGGCCTACGTCTCTTATCAGCATAGCTCTTCTGGCGGCTTTGAGCTGTTTTCATCCTATCCCTGATGACTTTGACCGCTTCCACAGATTGCTGAACAAGCTCTAGACCTGTGATTTTTCGTTCTCCAACCTCCTCCCAACATACTGGAGTTCGACAGGCACGGCCATATAATGCCTCATAGGGAGCCATTCCAATACTCTGCTGGAAACTATTATTATAAGCAAACTCCACTAAATGCAATTGATCCTCCCAGCTTCCCTTGAAATCTAAGACACATGCTCGCAGCATGTCTTCTAGAGTCTGAATGGTCCTTTCAGATTGTCCATCTGTCTGTGGATGATAAGCAGTACTGTATTGCAACCTCGTCCCTAAAGCAGTCTGTAAGCTCTTCCAGAAGGCGGCTGTGAACCTCGGATCACGATCAGATGTGACCGTCACTGGTACCCCGTGGAGTCTAACAATCTGTCGAACATACAACTCAGCCAATCGATCCAAGGCAAAATCTTTACGTACCGCGATGAAGTGTGCAGACTTGGTCAGTCTATCCACTATGACCCATATCGCGTCGTGACCTCGCTGAGTTCTAGGTAACCCTGTCACGAAATCCATCGTGATGTGCTCCCACTTCCATTCCGGGATCTCCAATGGTTTTAATAAGCCTCCTGGTTTGCAGTGCTGTGCCTTCACTTGTTGACACGTCAGACACTTAGCCACGTGTCTCGCCACATCAAGTTTCATGCCATTCCACCAATAATGTGGTTTCAAATTCTGATACATCTTAGTACTTCCAGGATGAATGCTGTAGTTGCTCCTGTGAGCTTCCGCCAACAAATCTTCCTTAAGTGCAGCATCATCAGGGACACATAGCCTTCCTCTGAACTTTAATATCCCATCTTCGGAGATCTGGAAGTCCGGTTTCCTCTGATCCTCACTTCCCTGGATAATCTTCTGAAGATTTGGGTCCAGTGGCTGTAAAGACTTAATTCTTGTCTGAATCTGCGGTTCTATTCGTAAGGTGGCCATTAAACACGCGAGATGACTTACCTCGAACTTAAAGTCAAAGTCTCTCGCCTCTTCTAGAAGATACCACTCCTTCGCCATCAAGTGCGCTATCGACGATTTACGACTGTCGGCTACCTTATTGGCCTTTCCTGGATGGTACAATATATCGCAGTCATAGTCCTTCAGCAACTCCATCCAGCGACGTTGTCTCATGTTCAACTCCTTCTGAGAAAACAGGTACTTAAGACTTTGATGATCCGTGTAAATCGGGAACTTCTCTCCACATAAGTAATGTCTCCAGATCTTGAGAGCGAAGATGATTGCAGCCAATTCTAGATCATGTGTCGGATAATTCTTTTCGTGAGGCCTCAACTGCCTCGATGCATATGCCACAACTCGTCCATGCTGCATCAAAACACACCCCAATCCTTGATAAGATGCATCGCTATAAATTTCATAACCACCTGGACCTGATGGAATCGTCAATATTGGTGCAGTGGTCAATCTCCTCTTCAGCTCCTGGAAGCTTCTCTCACACCTATCTGTCCATTCAAACTTAGTTTCCTTCTTCAGAAGGTTAGTTAATGGTGCTGCTATACTCGAGAACTTCTCCACGAAACGTCGGTAGTATCCGGCCAAGCCTAAGAAACTCCTAACCTCAGTCACCGTTGTAGGCCTCGGCCAGTCCGACACTGCTTCAATCTTAGCTGGGTCCACTGAAATTCCTTCGCCTGAGATCACATGGCCCAAGAAAGCTACACGACCTAACCAAAATTCACACTTGCTGAACTTGGCGTACAATGCGTGTTGTCGAAGAGTCGTCAGTACAATCCTCAAGTGTTGTTCATGCTCCTCTGAACTCTTCGAGTACACCAGGATGTCGTCAATGAAGACTATGACAAACTGGTCCAGATACTCCTTGAAAGTTTGATTCATCATATCCATAAAAGCAGCAGGGGCGTTTGTCAACCCAAACGGCATCACCGTGAACTCATAATGACCATACCGCGTACGAAATGCAGTCTTCGGGACATCCTCCTTTCTAATCCTCAGCTGGTGATAGCCAGTCCTCAGATCGATCTTAGAGAATACTGAGGCTCCTTGCAACTGGTCAAACAAGTCATCAATCCTCGGTAGGGGTACTTGTTCTTAATCGTCACCTGGTTCAATTGCCTATAATCAATGCACAACCGCATTGACCCATCTTTCTTCTTCACGAATAACACTGGTGCACCCCATGGTGATGCACTAGGGCGAATGAATCCCTTGTCCAGCAATTCCTGCATCTGGACTTTCAGCTCCTTCAACTCTGACAATGACATCCGATAGGGAGGTTTGGAAATAGGTTCCGTACCAGGAGCTAGTTCGATCACGAACTCAATTTCCCTCTCCGGGGGTAATCCTGGTAGTTCCTTAGGAAATACATCAGCAAATTCTCGCACTACAGCGATTTCTTCAATTGTCGGTCCCTCGACCGACATGTCTACTACAGTGGCCAGGAAACTCTGGCACCCATCCTCGAGCAGCTTCACTGCCTCGAGGGATGAAATCAACGGCACAGAAGGACCTCCTCTACTTCCTACGATCTCGTAACTAGGACGATCTAATGGTTGAAACTGGATCACCTGATTATAACAATCAACCGTGGCTCTCTGCTCTCTCAACCAATCCATTCCAACAATTACATCAAAGTCATACATACACAATACTGCCAAATCTATTACCCCTTTCACCCCACTAACCACTATCTCACATCCCTTACACCCTTCAACTGATAACACCCTATCTTTCATGGGGGTAGTAACACTAAGAACAGTACTTAATGGTTCTAATTTCAATTCAGCTAACTTAGCAAACTGGGCAGCCACAAAGGAATGGGTGGCTCCAGTATCAAATAATGCGTAAGCTGCGTGTTGGTGTAAGGACACAGTACCTGTGATTACTCCTCCCGCGTTCTGAGCCTCTGCTCTATTAACAGCATATACTCTTCCCTGAGTTGGGGGTCGCTCCATATTGCCTTGGATGGCAAGCTGTCCCGGGCGCGGTAATGGTTGTGCCCCAGCTGGGCGACGCGGACAATCTCTCAGCAGATGACCTCGTTGGCCACATCCAAAGCAAGCTCCCGTCCTGGTAGGACAAGTCTCACTCCTATGGGGCCTCCCACAGTGTCTACATCTGTCATCTCGGCGAAAAAGTGGCTTCCTGACCCCGCTAACCCTATTAAGAGGAATAGGGTTTCTGTATCCAGTCACTGGCCTCATTCCTTGGCGACGATTGTCCCTCCCTGCAAAGAATCTCGAGCTAGACGCTGCCGCTCTCTCATTCATATCCTTCTCCACCATCTTTGCTTTGTTCAGCACCTCCTTATAACTGCGCAAATCAAAAGGCGCCAGCTGAGTCTTGATTTCGGGTTTTAGTCCATCCCGAAACCTGAGAGCCCGTTCGACTGGGTCCTCAATCAGTCTTCTGCCATACCTCGATAGTTCTGCAAACTTCGCCTCATACTCATCCACTGACAGATTATTTTGGCGCAGCCTCTGAAATTCTGTCATCTTCTGGTCCCTCGCAGCATTAGAGAAATATTGTTCATTAAAGGCATCTACAAAGGCATCCCAGGTTGGTGCTACGTCTTTAGGGAACACAGTTTCTTTGGTGGCCTTCCACCAGTAGTTGGCATTACCCTCCAGCTGATATACTGCCAACCTCACTTTGTCTGCATCAGTGCATTTCATCACCTCAAATACTTTCTCCAGACTTTGAAGCCACGAATTAGCGGCCTCGGGATCTCCTTTTCCAAAGAACTGAGGAGGTTTCAGCTTTAGGAACTGTTCTACTTGCTCCAGGACCCTTCGCTCCTCATCTACAACTTCAACTGGTGTAGGGGTTGGGATCGGTCTCTCGTCCTCCACAACGACTTCGACGGTTTCTGGAGCAGGTGTGGCATTCCTCATCGCAGTAATTGCAGCATTTACCGCAGCAGTAATAGCAGCCTCTTGATTCTGAGCCTGCTGTTGGACCTCACCTCGAAGGTCCTCAAGGGATTTCATAATCCCTTCAACCGGGGGATCTCCCTGGGTATCATCATCTCCAACTCCGAAGCGACCAATAGTCACTCTTCTCCTCGGAGGTCTCTGATTTCTATCCATACTCACGATCAAACAATCCTGGTTCCAATATTTCAATAATTTCGTAAACAATAAAGTACACAATTAATTCCTCATCAATAAAGTCTGTGTAATACTCAACAAATTTGCTCAGACAAACGATACATATACAAGCTAGTAGCATGCGATACACATACATGCTCATTTCTCAAAATCACTGAGGCAAGCGATACGTATACAAGCCCCTAGCGTGCGATACGCATACACGCTCATCAATTTAATTTCCATGGCAGGCGATACACATACCAGCCTCTAGCGTGCGATACGCATACACGCTTTCAACATGTCTTTCATTATTAAAAATATACAACCTCAAACAAACAGGATCAAATGTTCGGCTTTGCTGCACACGTCCCATACCGTGCCAACGCAGCTAAACATAAGACCACAACAACCAATCAGACAAATACAATGTCAAACATCCGACCTTGCTGCACATGTCCGGATCATGCCAACTTGGCTAAACGTAAGACTATGCATTTTTCCGATACACATTCATGTCTTAAATATACACGTCCCATACCGTGTACATTTAAGGCATGCATACGACCTACAAACATCCTTAAACAACGCATCAATTACAAACAATTTTATTAGTTATAGATTTTGACCCCAGGAATGACTAACCCTAACCTTATCACTCCAAATTAACCCCGCTCTGATACCAAATAAACTAGGAGCTGTCACGTCCCAAACCCGAGTACATGACAGTCTTCGAAATAGACCTCACCACTTATTGGATTTTCCGATAATCCCAGGTATTATCGATTAACCAAATAAATGAACTGAGGATATAAAATTAGTACAAAGAAATGCAGCGGAACATGCTAAATAAACCCCGATCAAAATCCTGAGGTATTTATTACAACAATATCAATAAACTAATCAAACAACTAAATAGGGTTCACAAATTATCAACCTTATTTATTCGTTCAACTAAAAGGATAAATACGGAAAATAATTTCCTCACAATTAAATAAAATCTCCTAATCAAAATTAAATCAACTATGATCATCTCGCTGCGCCTCCAGCTTCACCTGGTCCTCGAGGGGGAGCTGCAATAATAGGACCTGAACCAAATAATTTTAAGATGAGATAAACTCATCGAGTTTGCCCCCTACTTCTTAATTAGGTTGATAATCACTCTAGGGTTCCTAACCGTATAATTAATTTAAACCACACACCTTACAACCCATGATCTATTAATAAACCCTTTTCATAGATTATACTCCAAATAATTTGATATAAATGTCACAATATCAACTTCCAAGATAATTTAACATCAAATCAATTATAATGAGCACCAAGAATTAAATAAATAAATCACATTATGAAACAATCAATATCATTAAATAAATAAATCACATTATGAAATAATCAATACCCAATTGAAATTAATAAATCAATATCAACCAATCAACCAATCAAAAATATTAAATAAACCTCCACAACTAAGCCATAAGTAACTTGAGATAATTTCTCAAAGTAATCAAAATCGATTGCCTGGACCTACCAATTAGGGATTCACCCGGGTCCCTAAATCGAATCCAGAGTGTTCGATTCGATCAACTACGGGTGACATCGCCTTAATTAGTAGCCACTTAACCAATCACGCAATTTCTGGAATTTATTCCAAAATATTGCAAATTACCTAAAATTACATAATAAAACCCTAACTAATCAAAACAGAATAATTAATCGTAATTACCCGAATATCAAACCAAACCATCACCATTAATAATTTGATACCATCGCAGCAAACAATTCTCACACCTTTCTCCAAGTTGTCAAATTTACACTTTTGCCGTCAAAATTTCCAAAATTACAATTTTACCCCTAAAAACCCTAATTAGACTACAATATGACATCATCAACTTATCAATCTCAAAATATTCCGAATTTCGTATTTTTCTACCATCCGCTAATTAATGATTTCCACAACTAATTTAATTAGCAAACATTCTCTCCGCTAATTAAATTTATCAATTTACCCGTAAATCCCTAACTTAAGCCTATTTGGACCGAAATTATTAAATTGTCTCTAATTCTTCAAAACTTACAAAATTGCACCTCCACAACCAATAATCCACACTTCTAAATATATATTAATTCACTAATTAATCCTTCAATTATCTAATTTCACAACTAAACCTCTAAATGTCTAAATTTACAAAATCGTCCCTATTTCAACAAAAGTTTCTAAATAAGCTCTAATCTCTAATTTAATCATCAATCAAGTCCAATAATCACACAATAAAACTACTAGAGCAATTAACAGCCCTAATTAGGAGTTAGGGAGCAAACTCACACTAAGTCCAAGCTTTTTACTCAATTAATCGGCGACAATCGCTCCTCCGGTGAAATTCCGGCGAAACAGCAACGAATCCAGCGAATCCGGCAATCCGGCGAGAGTCTAATGGGCTGGATGCACTGTTCGCGAGTTGGCCGAACCCACTGACTGGGTTGAACTGGCTGGGCCAAGGCTTACCGTGGCCTGGTTCGGCCCACAAGAACTATTGGGCCAGAGTCTGGCCCACAGAAGAAGTTGTTCTTCCAATCTAACTGCAAGAGGCACGGGCAAGCTGAAGACTTCTTCAACCGCGAGCTATGGGCGTGAGCTGTGACGGCGTGAGTCGAGGGGGAAGCAAAGCGGCGACTCGACGTGGCTGCAAGCGAGCGTCGACAGCTGGACCCACTACTGGCGGCTGGACAAGCTAAAGATTCGACGTTGGGTTCGGTTGATACGAGCTGAGGGTTTCTCCGTTGTTGAACTGAAGCGCGAGCTGAGGACGGCGCGAGCTGAGGGATGGCGTCTGACGAGCTGGAGGTGACGTCAACGGCGTGGCGGCTGGGCGTGGACAGCGTGGCGGCGACGATGGCTTGACGGAGCGAGGAGGAGGAGCCAAGCTGCAGATCGGTGGCTAGTTCAAGCTAAGGACGACGACGTTGAAGGCGGCGTATGGGTCGCGGAGGTGGCGTCGACGGCGTGAAGAACGGTGAATGGTGACTGACGTGGTAACGGCGAGAGAGAAAGGGTTTCGGGTTCGCGTTGTTTTCTAATTCAACGCGCGAGAGACAAGAAGGCAGCAAGTAGGGTTTTCTAGAGGTTTTTGCGCGAGAAATCTGCTGAGTTTGTTGTCTAGAGGAGATCGTGGGGTTCGCGGTTGGTGAAATCGCGAGTTTCTCGCGTTGGTTGGTGTAATGGTTATCTGCAATCTAGGGTTTCTGCAGGTCGTGCGGCGCAGGAGGAAGAAGATGAACAGGAAGAAGAAAGAAGGAGGTGGGCCAGGCTGGTCCCACGCGTGAGGAAGGACGTCGGGTGGGCACAAGCCCATGCGCAGAGAACAAAAAGGGAAATAGGGAAGAATAAAGTAGGAAAGAGAAAGAAAATTTTTATTATAGAAAATTTAGGCTGTTACATAATCGCACTTACAGAATTTCAAGGAAACTGATAACTTACTAACTTGTTGAGATGTTGGGGGCAAATTCTTCCTACCGTTGCTAGTTTACCACAATTGTAAATGTGAAAGGAGTTGGTAACTCACTAATTCATTGAGATGTTGGCAAACTCGTTCGCAGGTTTGTATTGTACAATTACACAGTTGTAGAATTTGAAAAGGAGCTTATTCTCTGCTAATTTTATTTAAAATGTTGGTGGTTTATTGACTTCACTTGTAAACTTTCAAGGAAGCTAGGGATTGGCCAATTTAGTGAAACATCGGTAAATTCCTTATAAGGGTAGTATTATATTTACATTTACAAAAAAAAAAGGTTACTTTACCTATTTATTGACATGCTTGTAAATTGACTAATTAATCTACTCACAACACTAATTATAATTTCACATGAGTTGATAATTTACTAATTGTTTTCATAATTTAGTGAATTTCCGATAGTGTCAGCAACGAATTACCTGACAGTAGATTACTGGTCAACTAATTTTTCTGCTAACGGTATTATGAACTTTCCAAGAACTCCAGAGATCGACCAGCTACACAAAATGAAGTTTCCTTGACTGGACCCTCTAGACTCGTCCCCCATTCAGCGACGCTGAGAGGCCTAGTTCAATGCCCTGTCCTTCAGAGCACGAAAGACGGCAGCCATTGCATGGAGCTCGTTTTCAATGACCATTTCTGAGGAGCCAGCCATTGCAGCAGAGCTAATGAAGGACCACTTGCGAGCAGTACGGTTACTCTGCGAGGTTGCGTGTGATTTGTGCACCGCTTAATGACAAGTGGACTCAGGGCCTTAGGAGAGTCGGGGACGCCACCTCTTCCACCAAAATTCCCAGAACACCCGGTTGGGGTCGATCAGACCGGGGTTAGAAGAAGCCATTAAGCGTCTTCTCTGGTATGACCCAGAAGAACACCGTGACGCGCAACTCCATGATCTCCGAGGTGAGCTTTATCGGAATTTTCTCTGCTTGTAGTCACGGCGGCCTAATTGATCTGGGGATAAAATACTTCAGAAAAATGACGAAGTGTTCGCTATCAAAACTCTAGCTGAACACTAGTGGTGGATTTGTCCTCTGGAGCAGGAAAATTTGAAGAAGCATTTGAAATTGCTACTGACACAGACTAAAGAAAATGCTAGACTCTGTGTGCACTGCTTAGAGCTTGTCAGAAGCACCGGAATCTAAGACTTTCCAAATTAGCAACTGAGAAGTTATCACAACTTGAATCCGATCGAACCTTGAATTGTGTACTCTCATCCAAGACAAATGCAGAAGGAATAAATTGGGATGAAGCGGAGAAAGCAACTATATAAGTAATGGGGAGTGGAGCAGAAAAGCAAGCTGGTTGTAGCTGAATTGAATTGGGAAATAAGGTTAATACGTTTGTATCAAATGATCAAGCGCTGCTGAAACTGAGAGAAATCTACACAACACTGAACTATTTAGCTGCAAAGACTTTCGTCACATGCATGGCATAAAAAGCATAGTGCTTTTGTTGATGTATCAAGGCTGCACTATCTTTTTTTTTTTTTTGGGTTAAGTTAGTTTGCTTATGTCCAATTTTCCAAGAGTTAATTAGTCATTGCTTTTACTTGGTCAATTCTATCTTCTCGGAGTGTTTAGCTGCATTTTTTTTTGGCTATTTTGTTAGTTTTTTTGCTGATTTTGTGGACCAAGCAAGCTTTTAGTTAGTGGGCAACATGTGTTTATATGAAGTTTTAATATCATCTTAAAGCAATTTCATTTTTCTGAATAAAAGAAGTTCACTTCCAACAACAAAAAAATACAGCTTTGGCTGTCAATTTCTTTAAGTAACAACATTGGTATCAAAGCATTCTTGATCTTAAGGGGCTGTGAGTCACTTGTAAGGTTGATTGGGAAGTCTATTTGCATCCATAGAAGCTAAAGGCAAGATCTAGTGGTTTTTCAGCAATGGCTCCACTAGTGTTTGATGGGGAAAATTATCAAGCCTGGGCAGTGAAAATATGAGCTGATATAGAGGGTTGTCATTTATGGGAAGCTGTGGAACAATATTATGAAATCGCTCACATTCCTGACAATTTAACCATCAATCAGATCAAATGTCACAAGGAGAGGACAACAAGGAAAGTAAAGGCAAAGTTTTGTTTATATGCTACTTTCTTACCTACCATTTTCAGCATAATTATGGCTTGTAAATCAACCAAAGCTATTTAGGACTTCCTCAAAGCTGAGTATCAAAGAGATGAGAGGATCAGAAGCATGAATGGGCTAAATCTGATCATATAATTTGAGAGAATGCAGATGAAAGAGTCTGAGACAACTAAGGAGTATTTTGATAAGTTGATAAGCATTGCAAATTAAGCAAGAGTTTTAAGCACTTACCTCTCTTATAATAGGCTAGTGCAAAAAATTCTTGTCTCCTTGCCAGAAAGGTTCAAGGTAACCATTGCCTCTTTGAAGAATACTAAGGATTTGTCTTAGATCAAGTTGACAAAATTGCTTAGTGCTTTACAAGCACAAGAGTAGAGGAGGTTAATGAGCCTAGAAGGAAGTACGGAAGGAGCTTTGTAGGCCAAAAAACAACATAATGTAAGAGGGAAAGGGAAGAAAGGAAATGGTAGTAGCCGTTTGGAAGCTGTTGCAGGAGGGAACAGTGTAGGCAACTCCAAGAATAATTGGGGAAGGTATTCCTCATGTCAGCATTGTGGAAAATAGAATCATCCACACTTTAGGTGTTGGAAGAGACTAGATGTCAGGTGCAGAAAATGTCATAAGCTTGGACACATTGAGAAGTTCTGCAAAGAGCGAGATTAGCAGTAAGGAGAGGCATATGCTGCAATCCCGCAAGAGGTAGACCAACTATTTGACGCCAACCATCTAGCCCAGGCTGTCACGGCCTCCCACAACGAGATAGTTTTGCATCTGGCAGTACCTAAAAATGCCATTGCTTGGCCCTTAAGTCCACTGGGGAATCCCGGTCGGTCATAGAATTACAATGGTAGACATTGGCTGGCCTACGCCTGGGGAATCTGAATTAGGTAGCAAGAAATTTAACACCACCATGCTCAATTTCTCAAGTACCAAAGTAGAGATGCTGCTGGTTTGCCAGTATTCGATCTCATACCTAGGATCTCGGAAGCATTTGGGTCTAATTGCAAAAGGATATGGAATGTCTGTGAGGTTGTCGTACGTCTCGGAGATAGCCTGGGCAGGCCAAGCCAAACTCTGAGGAGCTGATTTTGGAGCAGCTGGGAAAACAAGCATGAGAATGAGTTGGCCATCTGAGATGCCGGTTTCAACATCACCGGGAGCATCTTCTCCCAGTTCATCCTCCGCAGCCTCCTCCTACAGTTTGCTATTGCTAGAAAAGAAGAAGCCGATGATCCAGATTTGATGCACAATTTTATCGCTGGTGCCAACGTTTTAATGAACCTTTAGCATCAAGGTTGCCATGCAATTTATATGTAGATATTCTCTGTACATAGGTAAATATAGTTCCAACAAAATCCATTCACGCGCATATTGCTTCATGCTACTTTATAGAGGTGTTTGTTGTGTCAAAAGCCAGCAACGACTTGATGGACGGTTGTGCATTCGTTCGTCATTCCAAGACAAAGAAACTGGTGCACATAAAAGAATTTGTCTTCTCCACAAAGGATACTAGTCGAAAAAAGAAAGAATTTGGGCAATCATTTGACTCGTTCTTTCCGGGGGGAGGGTTTTTCTGGGCACGCGTGCGTCTTGAAGCACTCTTATAGACGATTTGCCAATGAGCTCCCAACATAAGAAGCAGCTCCAAGATGGAAATCTGTGCTGGTATGCTTTTGAACTGGGTAGCCACATAATTAACGGAGGAGTTTCTATCTGCCTTTTCGGACTTTGCTTCCATCGTTAGGGGATGCCCGCCTGATCTTTCTTAACATATCGTGCATTTGGCTGCGTGCGTCCAGTTTTTATTGCGCATTGACTGGTTATTTGAGGTAGGGAAGGATTCACGAGAGCTGGGAACGAGGAGTAGGATCTCTACACCCGAGGACGACGGTGGGAATCCATGTTGAACATATGCCCGATCTCTAGAAGATGGCCCCAATTTGAACACATGTCATTCATGTGCTCCAGTTTAAAGATATATTCCATCAATCCAAAATATAATTGAATCGCGGATGTTTTCCCATGTCCAATTGCCTTAAATTTTCAAATTCAGGCTGCGGTCGATTTTCGCATGGTTTGCCTCCTTATTTTCAACTGTTATGCTAAAAATTGGAATTCTAATACGGAGTAGCCAATGAACCCAAACGAAATGAACCTCATAATGCATGACAGAGTGTGCATATTGTTTTTTTTCCCCGACTTAAAAGCCTAAATCTAAATAAGAAATCTTCTTAAAAGAAGATAGATTTTTTTTTCCGTAGAAAAATATTAGCGGTTTGAGTATAAGGTAAAAAGATCAAATTCGAAGGGTATTTTTTTTTTCAAGGTCTTATATATATATATATATATATACGCGCGCGCCCGCGTGATTTGTAGAACTCTATATGATAGCCCTTAGCATCTTATTCTTTTTATAAAAATAATGGCAAATAGACAATATGCTATTGAAGCAATTCGATCACCCGAACAGCTGATGGATTCGACTACATACTGTGGAGTGCTTCAAATTCGCCTTTAGCCACATTCTCGAGTATAGATAGCATCGTCCTAGCATGAATGGAAGATTGAAAGTGCATATTGGTCTTCCTTTTGATTTTCCTCCGAAGCTTCTCTTTGGCTTTGGTTCAAAGATTCTTCTTCATCTCCCGGCAATTCAAAGCCTCTATTCACAATTATGTTCAGTTTTTGCAAGCGATGAATTGGGGAGAGATTAGACATCCAAACCCAATACGCTTAACTAAACTTTATTTTTTGGATTCTTCACTTTACTTTCGAGGGTATTCTTGTTTCTCAAAGTCTTCAATGCCATGTTATTGTGAAAATACTTAAATATTAATTCACGCATTCACCTAAAATTTCACATGATATCAAAGCAGGAGGTCCTGAATTCAAATCTTCTCAGGCCCCTATTTTATCTTCCCAAATATTTTCACACTTAGTATTAGGCAAAAAAAAAAAGACCAGACTAAGTGTGAGAGAGAGTGTGAAAGTACTTAAATATTAATCCATGCCTCCACCTAACGGTTTAAGCTTTTAAAACAGTTAGCAATAATCTTACAAAATTTCACAGTTATCAAGTTCTGTCCTTATCCAACTCCAAATTTCACTTTTCTTCTTACAAGGAAATGGACGGAAACTAGCATGAGCCCTTTAAGAAGGCGTGGAGCAGAATCTGCCAAAAAAAAAAAAATCGTACTTGTCTACTTACCCAGTACATTTTACCACCACCATCCTTTTGTTTATGTTACCATCGGCTGGCTTCACTAGGAATTCAGGTGTTTGTCCTTTGATGCCGTTGAGCTATGAACACGCTGGGCTTGTACCCTGTTAGGAATATAAAATATTATCATAGTACAGACGATTGTTTGACCAGGCCTAGATCCGAGTCATACAGTTTGTTGAAGAAGACTTAAGATGAAGTTATGCTTATTTGTCTAACCCAAAGGAGTACGAGAAGGCAACGATTGATGCAGACGATGCGCACGGCGATCAGCGGGGACATTCTGGAACACACTTGAGCACCTTGACATGAAATGATGCCAGATATATGGAGATGGCAGTCCCTGGGCTCCTTTGAAGTACTCTCTGCCATTCATTTTTGCGATTCACTAACCAATATATTGAAAACTTACCAAAGCCAGGTGATCCACCCGTTGCTTCTTATGTACCAGGTTGATAGATTATTTCGCCATTTGTCTAAAGCAGTTATGAGATGCCTTCCCTGGAGATGCTCGAGTGAGCAATGGAGCTCAATTCTGGTCTAAATACTCTAGACATACTTCTAAGCCACTTGAGTTCGCCACCTCTAGACAAGAGCACCTTTATTTTGTGACGGTGACATCGGTACTTAGAGCATCTGTACTTGTAAGGATCAACATGTTGTGCTCTTATGAACTCCAGCTCCATCGCCACTTCTCTCATCGTAGGTCGATTTCTTCCGTTCGAGTTCAAGCATCTCTTAGCCAAATCCGCAACTCCTAGAATCTCTCCCTTTTGACCTTGCTTTACCATTGCAGCATCGATGATGTCAAATAAGCGGTTTTCCTCCATTGACGTAACAAAATACGCAGCTAAACTTCTACCACCTTCCGCCCTCATTGCCGAGATCGGCCTTTGCCCCGTCAGTAACTCAACTAGGACTACTCCAAAGCTGTAGACATCGCTCTTGTCTGTCAATTGGCTCGTTTGGAAGTACTCAGGGTCTAAGTACCCAATTGTTCCTCTGATCATCGTGGTCAAGTGAGTTTGATCAATGGCAATCGATCTTGAAGTTCCGAAATCAGCTACTTTGGCCTGGTACTTATCGTCCAAGAGGATATTTGAAGACTTGACATCTCGATGGTAAATGGGTCTGGCCGTGGCAAAGTGCAAATAGGAAAGAGCTCCAGCAACTTCGGTGGCAATCCTCAATCGCATTTCCCATGACACTGGAACTTCTTCAGTTGGATTATGCAAAAGCTGATAAAGAGTCCCATTTGGAATACATTCATACACCAAAAGCGGAACCTCAGCCTCCAAACAGCATCCTAACAATTTAACGATGTTACGATGGTTAATTTGTGAAAGAATCGTAACCTCATTGACAAACTGTTCGACTTGTTCTTCGTCCACAACTCTTGATCTTTTTACTGCAATGATCCTTCCGTCTATTAGCATTCCCTTGTATACAGTCCCTTGGCCTCCTTGACCGAGTATCCTGTTCTCATTAAAATAATCAGTCGCTCTCTCTAACTCTTTCGAAGTGAACAGCTTGCTCTTTTCCATGTGATTGCCTTTGTCATGGGATGGTTGTTGTTGCAATAAAGGACCGCCGTTTCGTCTGAAGAACTTCTTTTTTAGCTCGATTTCTTGCCTCCTCTTTATGAATTTGTCGAACCACCATGATATTCCCAGAAAAAGTATGGCTCCAAAACCAGTGCGAACACCTTAATAACAAAAGTCGAGAACAATTGCTTTAGAGAAATCATCCATTTTTTTGAGGTAACTACGATCAACTTACATGGTTTTCCTGTAAAATCTCAAAGGTAGAAGATTGATTCTATCTCATTTAGCCTCTCGAATGAAAAGAAACAAAACAGTTGTCCAAAATAAGGAGAAATATATAGGAACAGAAGCTTACTAACTTCTCAGAATTTTTAGACCTATACTGACACAAGATCTAGAGAGTGGCGTTTACCTATCATGGCCACGGTATGCTGTTGCCTACACAAACATATGAACCAGGTCAGTTCACGTACTTCCGCGGGTAAAAACTGGTGTTTGGGATTAAGCACTCATTTATATCTGCCAACAAACAATAAGAGGACAAACAACATTCTCAGAACAAGGTTATAATACAATAGCTAACCTTTTTACATTAGTAGTATGTGCATAAGTAGTTTATTACTTGATGGACCAAGCACATATGTACTAGTTAGAGTGACACCCCTGATTAACTCACTCGAAGTACTGTCTACTTCGGCTTGTTTTATACCGAGCCTCGCTATTTTTTCCTTTGACATATATGTAGGCACTTCCCTGAAAGTCATTCATCTTAGTAGTTCTCTCTCATGAGCAAGCTTAACATTGGAATGCCACCAAACATTACGGTTACGTCAAAAGACACCTCTTTTGTAACTTATGATATATCTAATTCCTATCATTTTCAAAACAATGAGTTTACAAATTATAGAACTAACCGCTAACCAAAAGCCAAATTGAAAGCTACGCCACCCTAAAGTGTCAATAAATAATTAAAGAAGTATTAACCAAATGTCAAACTCGAGCATTAACTACTCTTGACTAAGACTCTACTACACAACACTATTTTTGTATCGAAACGTCCATTGAAGGTCGACAAAAGAGCACACAAACAGCAAACTTGCTGCAGCGAGCAGAGCAGGGACCTCATCTTTTCTCTAATGAACTCTGATCTAAGCGAGCTTTCAATCAAAAGAAAGCTCTTTCGAAGTGCTGCAAAATAGAAAGCTCACCCAACCCAAAATCTGTCCGGCAACTCCGGCATGAACACTTCCAGTTGCAGGTACTGTACAGCAATATCTGAGGACTTCAAAAGATCAATATTAAGTTCAAATCGCAATCCGTAAAGTCCTACAAGTTCCTAGGTATGAGGGACCTAATTATCACTATTGGATAGCTCAGGCTCAACCAAAGCGTCGCCGGCGAAGCCAACACTGTTAGGATTAGGATTTTGACACCTAGTACAAGAACAAACTCCTAAGAAAAAAGCAACAAGAAACTCTCACCGATCACGTGCAAATGACGTATTACAGCATCAAACGACGTTCCCTGCCACCCACCACAATTTGCCTCTCTTCTTTCTCTGGTTTCCTCAGGGCTCTGTTTTGTCTTCTCGTTTCCTGGTTTGTCGACTCTCTATTATTGCTTTCTCTCTATTTGACACCAGTTGCAGGTTAGACGAGAGACGGGCTGAGTAAAGTGAGAAAATATCGGGGGCTTGAACAGTGCCACGTTGGATTTATAGGAGTCCGTCCGCTAATTGCCACGTGTACACATGGGCCCTACTCTGACTTCATCAGACTGCTCGCTTCTTCGTCCGTTTCTTCAGAGCTCCCGTTTGTCTCTCTCTTCTTCCCGACTACTGATGCGATAATTAGACAACCAGAATATTGAATTGTTTCCTTTCTTGCAACCACTAAGCCAGACCAAACGAACAACAAAAACCCTACTCCATCGTCAGAGTAATTTCATCGAAGACCTGGCGCGCATAGTGTTCCATGCCAAGGAGGCAAATACGAAACAGAGAGAGGACAAAGGGTTTCGCGGACGGACCGAGACATAAGAACCAGTGGGGGCGACGGAGTTGGTCTTGGGGTGTGGGAATACGGAGGCGCAGAGATAGGAAGCCAAGCCCAGGCCTCGCTTCGAGGGATGGACGAAGGTCTGGACAATGTCCATCACTTTGCCACCGTCTCAGAGCGCATGCTCCTTCTCGAACCCTCGCCAGAGGATCCGCCAACGGTGTTGGTGGCGGCGGCGGCGACCGCCATCCTCTTCTCTCACCGGCTTTCTCTTCGCTGGTGAGTTGTGGGAGTGGAAGTATGCGGTTTCACGGTCGTCAGGAGGGGTAGGGAGAGAGAGAGTAAGGGGAGCTGAGAAGAAAGGACAGGAGTCCGACGAAGTCGGGGTGGGGTCCAGTGCAAAGATGCGGCGACTGATGAATGGACTACTGTAAATACTTGACTAACCTCACGCAGGAGACATCCAGACCCCGAATCGACGTCCAAGCGAGGTGGCTCAATGATGGGACTATTCAATCACTTTGACGCTGTGAACATCAAAGCTGGCATCGTGTTCACGCAGCAACCCCAGTCCCGTTCACGAGGTCATCGGGGCTGCCGGTCCCGTCGATGGCGCACGTCGATCCGCGGCCGACGACCGCCAAACTCATGCGGAGGTTGAACGCGAAGGCAAGGTCGTTGCCCCCTGCGAGCACGAACACGTTTGCGCATACATGCGGCGACTCCCCGTCGAGTCTAATGACGTCAAAAGTGTCATCATCCACCGCTCCACCCGTTGCAGTCTGGCACGTTCAGCGCTCAGAGCAGAGAACCCGCCGAGAGACCTCCTATGAAATTGCTCGAGCCTCCGGAGCAGGGACGTGAATGATTCAGTTCGACTCAAGAGTATCTAAAAAGTCGAACCGAATCAATGAGATGAGTAATCGAACCGGATCGAGTGTTAATCCGAATCCAGTCATAATCCAAACCGAATATGAACCGAACCAAAACATTTAACTTTTTTTAAATTAGTCTTAATACAAACGTATATAGCTGGATTGACTCAATTGATAAATTATCAAAAAGATTTCGACAATACGAAGATGTCTGCTGATGATTTTGGTCGCGCTCTGTCGGAAAATCACTACGTTCTGTCGTGGAACAGTTGCTGCTTTGGCATTGCTTTAGATGAAGCGTGAAGGGAATTCTTCCTCTTCTCGTCCGTAATTTTATCTTTTCGGAAACTGATTAAAGATTTTCGAGCCAGTAAAGCTTATGAGCGCCAACCGATGAATACGCATTATTCTGAAACTCACATATAATATGGAGGAAACTAAAAAGATTGCGATGTTTGATATTGCAGAAAATTGGACGAAGTCGACTCAATGCATCTTCATCTCCGCCGCAGGAGTGACCGATCCTCCGCCGCCGAAGGTGGCTCTACTTCTTCTTCCGACGGCATCAATGCGGAGATCGCCCCGGAAGCACTGATGCACCCTATTCCAACGCCATTGATCTCTTGGACGACCGGGGGATTTCGCATTGATCGTGCTCGCTCCAATTCCAATGCCACTTCCCTCATTGCAGGCCTGTACCTTCCGTTAAAGTTTAAGCATCTTCTAGCCAAGTTAGACACCGCGATGATTTCTTCTTTCTCGCCATGGTCTAACACCTCCTTGTCAAGAACATCGAACAAGCGGTTCTCCTCCATCGAACTGATGAAGTACGTGGCTAGATTTCTGTCCTCTTCTGCCCTCAGCTGAGAGATTGGCTTTTCTCCGGTTAGTAGCTCGACGAGGACAACCCCGAAACTATAGACATCGCTCTTGTCCGTAAGTTGACTTGTCTGGAAGTACTCTGGATCCAAGTATCCGAAGGTTCCCTGCACCATCGTGGTCAAGTACGTTTGGTCGATTGTAATTGATCTAGAAGCTCCGAAATCCGCTACTTTGGCTCGACACTTTTCATCCAGAAGTATATTCGATGACTTGATATCACGATGATAAACAGGTATGGCTGCGGCAAAGTGCAGATATGAAAGAGCAGCAGCAACTTCATTGGCAATTCTTAACCGTGTCTCCCAGGACACGGGGAATTCTCGGTCCGGATCGTGAAGGTATTGATAGAGAGTTCCATTGGGGACAATTCGTATACCAAAAGAGGTACCTCGCTCTCGAGACAGAATCCTAAAAGCCTGACCACGTTTCTATGATTGATTTCAGAGAGAATAGCGACCTCATTGACGAACTGCACGACTTGTCCTTCATCAACAACTATAGATTTCTTGACCGCGATGATTGTTCCGTCTGTCAACATTCCCTTATAAACGGTTCCTTGACCACCCTGACCTAGTATCCTGCTCTCGTTAAAACGGTCTGTAGCGGTGTCTAACTGCATTGAGGTGAATAACTTGCCTTTCTCCATGTGACTGTCTTCAATAGAAGACAAGCGTTGTTGCAGCAGAAGGCCGCCATTACGTTTGAAGAATTTTTGCTTGAGCTTTGCCTCACGCCTTCTTTTGATGAATTTATACGACAACCAAGATAGCAAAAGTAATATTATGGCTCCGACACTCGTGCCCATACCTGTGCAAAAGCCATGAGTCGACCGCAGTTAACCCACTACTCGATGTCCAAGAGTTCTTCTTCAATCTCGGGTTTATGTTAGAAGCATCGTTGAATGCACCAGTTACAATTAAATTAAGTAGAAATGGCAACATTTTCCGCTTTCATGCAAATGAAGTCAGTATAAATATAGACGGTCACGTCCCGCAGCCAGGAAAAGAGAAAGGAGCAGACGGGGACGTACCTATCAGGACGATGGTCTTATTGTCTATGCAGTCGTATGACCCTGGTCGATTCACGCACTTCCCTCGGCAGTTGAGGTCCGGATACTCTTTGCACTCATCGACATCTGATAAATATTTAAAAGATGGATGGGATCAAAGAAAGGAGCAAAACAAACAAGAAATTAGTAAATTGACTCCCGACTGAACATTCAGCAGTCCAATTCTCTCCTGGACTCTCTTGTGTGACCGACTTGAGAGCATCCATCATCTTAATCGAACAAATTAGTCATTCGGCTATATTAGCGGGCTTTCAATAGGTTTTGGAGCTCGCACACCATCCTACCTGGCTAGGACTAAAGAATAAGGCTAAGGAGCAAAATAGAAACGGAGGGTCCAGTCTCACCTTGGCATCCCTGGGGAAGATAAGGATTTCCTTTGAAACCTTGCGAGCAATAACAAGATGTTAGGGATCGAAACTCGAACCCGTATTTTGTCGAGCAGGAGGTGTAATGTTCCTGCTCACCGTAATCAGCGATCCCCCATTCAAGCAACACCGGAACATCTTGCAGGTGACCGTGCAAATTAGCTTGAAATGACCACCATGAACGGGCGACCAAGAAGGCGTACCTGCATTCTGCATCCCCTGGCGCTACCGCTTCACCATTGAGAGTCTTGAAATCCACACTGTATTTAGCCATTTCCCCGGGGATGGAAATCATACAGCAGCCGGTACCATTAGAGCACTGGTCAGATCCGAGAGTCCCGTTTCTGCTGCAGGAAGACTTGCATCCTACGACCCCCCAAGGAGTATCGCTGCTGATCATCAAGGCCAGGCTGTCACAACCTCCCGCGACAAGATAGTTCATACTCTGGGAGTAGCTGAAGATGCCCTTACTGGCCCTCAAGTCCACCGGGGCGTCCTGATTGGCCGTACAATTAGAGTGGGAGTACGATATGGGCTGGCTGATGTTAATGAGGTTAGGTAGCGAGATATTGAACACCTTCACATTCAGTTTCTTAAGTACCGGAGTAGAGATGTTGAGGGTTCGCTGGCAATCGATCTCGTACCAAGGATCCCTGAAGCATCCGCGTCCGACTCCAAAAGGATACGGAATGTCTCTCAGATCGCCACATCTGTCGGGACAGCCTGGCCAGGCCAGACTCTGAGGAGGTGATCCTGCTGCAGCAGCAGCGAAAACAAGCGCAAGAATAACGAAGGCCATCTGAGACGCCGTTCTCAACATCCCAAGGATCATCCTCTCCCGATTCACGGTCCGCAGTCTGCTTCTCCAGCTTGCGATTGCTAGAAAAGAAGAGGCTGATGAATCAGATCTGATGATCGCCACCGTTATTTAATTGTCAAGACACCTCCCCATGTTACCGACAAACAAACAAGGATTCGTGGCGGCCTTGTCAGATCCCAATTTCTCCATCTTCAACATTGGCAGCTCCCCCTTGGAAGTTTGACTCCAAGGTTCGCGAAGTCTGCATTTGGCACACGTTGCCGAATTGGGAAATGTCTAGGTACTTACGCTACGAGACTCGCGGTTCATGCATGAGTCTTGAATGGCCGCGCACATTTTGTCCTAAAGCTTAAACGACCGCAGCCTACTGACCTCTTCTCAGGACTAGTTGACTTTGAGTCTGCTGTTTGATCTTTTGTCCGTCAAAGCAGCCACCGACGGACTTTCCGTGCATATCCGTCGATTACTCGGATGACCATTCCTTGCTAAGCATGGTGACAAATTGACGTCACACTTTCCCAACAAACATACGTCAGTGATGATCATAGCCTATTTGAAAAGTGAATTCGAGTTGAGTGATATTCAAATATGGATGGAACCATGGAAATTTCCCAATAAATTCATAAACCAATTAAGATACTTGCCGGCGAGATACTTGTAGAAGGTCATCCTCCTGAGAATGCCCAAACTCTTGCATTATTTTTTTTTTCTTTGTACGTATAAAAGAAGATTAACACCTACCCATAGGTAGCCTAGCTAGTTAGGGCGAATTTGGACTTCGTTGAGGTCTTGGGTTCGATTTTCCAGGGAAGCACCTGTGATTTAAGTGGGGGGCCATGGCGGTAGGTTGCGGTGCTAGTCTCTCCCGAGGAATAGTTGAGGTGCGCGCAAGCTGGCCCGAACGCCTCAATTATCAAAAAAAAAAAAAGATTAACCCATTAATAAAGATTTGACATATGGACGAATTATCATGGGGTAAGTACTGGTCCAAGGTCTATCTAGGAACTCGTATTGTACATGTGAATTCTCGATTTTGATTACTGACCCCACCCACTCCTAACCTGCCCTATAGAAACTCATTTAGAAAGCCAAACCCTGTTACTTTTAATTATTCTTCAAATTGCGGCCTCTCTACTCTCTGATCTTGAATGCAGAATAGGACTTATCATTCTTTTAAAAAGCACGAGGTAACATTTTAACAGCATTCTTTTGAAAGTACTCAATTGTAAAAATACATAATAAAAAAAAGCTGACAAGGTCGGTTCGAGAATTTACAATTTCCAAGAACTGGGAATCATATTTAATAGGATAGATTCCGGTTTCTAGTTTTAGAACCTACCCACCTACGAACTAATCACCCCTGAATTATAATATATCAATCACTGAGCTTCACGAGATCGCTGAATTTCAGATTGCCTCGATTCAACTTTTATTTTTATTGCCCCTCTATAGAATTTTAATTAATTTTCTGATTTTAAATTATCCCACTACCTCAAGAATTAATGGACAGAAAAGTTGTCAAAAAAAAAAAAAGATTACTCCTGAACTCTTGCTTTAGAATTTGTAAGATGTGGACTTCCAACATTAAGGCGAGCCCCCCCTTTAATGTACAGTACAGGAAAGATTATATATGTATGTATGTATATAGATACATATATCTATATGTCTATTGTTTTTTTTCCCTACTTTGCAACCCTAAATTTTCAATAGAGACTTTCTCTCTTCTTAAAAACACATAAGATTATTCATCTTTGCCACAGAGAAGGGATGAGTTGATGTAATTATAAGTGAAACATTCGGATTTGATGGGCACTTTTTCAATTCTCTCATATAGGTGAAAACATTCGGATTTGACGTAGGTTCTTAAAAATGGTTCATTCCTAAACACCACGTCTTTAAGGTCAATGGTCGGCTAACACATCATACTTATACCGTAATTCTCTGTTCAACTTTTCATTCCCCAACCGTATAGAATGTCTCGTTCGGATTTTCACCCTTAAAGTTTAATTAAAGTTAGTTAACATTTCTCTGCATAACACAAGGGAAGGGAAGAAAGATCAATAAACAGATAGCGGTCAAGAGAAGCTTCTGCTTGTAATAATTTCAGATAGATATTCATTGGGACTTAAACCCAAAATGCGCAGTGTCTCATCTTAAACTCTCAAGCATCCCTTCATATCATCTGCAAGGCTTGACATCCTTCCAGGCTTATACTGGTTATAGTCGCAGAGTTGCCGGTGTTGTTCCATGGTAAATCAGCTCCGACGGAGCAAAATAGGAGATTTCTTGCCCCTAACCAAGAAGAATATGTAGATACTATTTTTCTATCGAGCTGTGGCCAAACATAAACTGCCCAAAAGAAAAGTGATGTCCGCATCTTTCTCAAGGATGACGCACTGTTCTTTTAGGTGTTTCGATTCTCATGTAGAATACTGCAGAAAACTGCCAGCGTCGGTGGATAATTTCTTATTCGCCCTTTCTTTTTCTGGTTAAGCAGTCTCTGACTCCATTGTGAATACAAATGAATGCAATATCTTTGTTCTGTTTCCAGAAAACTGAATTTTCTTTCGTCCAAACAAACATTAAAAGGAACGCAGAGGGTCGGATGGCAATCAATCCTTTCGTGCTGACAATTGTTCCTCTAATTTCGAGTGTTTGGTCGGCAATTACTACTGATTCTCTGGTTCACGTCCTCTTTAATCTTTCAGTCATAACCAACTCTTGGATCTATCTCACTAGCATCTACTAGATAATCTACCTCTTATTTCTCGGATAAGGTAATTTTTATGCAAGAAAATTCAATTACATACAAAAGAAGAAGGAAACCTAAAGCGCATAGTGCCATAATCATAAGCATAGGAGACAAGTTTTTTTTACCTTCAGAAGGATCCAACATCCTCTCATCCTGCCATCTGACAGCTTCAGAAAAGCATGAAATACCAACGTTGGTCATTCCACAATTTCATGTGGAACAAAATGCTAAAACTAATACTATGGGTCGACAAATTACTAAGTTTGATATAACGATTCCAGGGTGCACAGCTACACATAGTACTGAAGTATTTGCGATACTTATGAGCTTCGTTCGTAGAGCCTTTAGAAACAAGAGCTGCACGTTAAAGAACACGTTGGGGGAAAATTTTGCCTCGTAGTTGACTGTTTTGTTCCGCTTTTGACCAATTCAAGTTTACATACATACCTGGGCTAGTTTGCTTGACCCGTAGGATATCATGCTGTTGTACATTCTTCCTCAACACCCATTTTCCGGGACTTGGGTTCTCCACAACTCCCCAGTAATGTCCCTACGTTTTCTCTAAGCTTAGTATAAAGTTTAGCAAACCATCTGGATTTTATTCATAGGTAATTCTTTTCGAAGTTCCAAAACAATCTTTTTATCTCAGAGACAATAGCTACCACAGAATTGAAGTTGACAATGCAAGCGGAGTTGGTTTTGAGCATGGAAGGGAGCAGATGAAGGGTGAGCAGCGAGGCCACGATGTGGTTAAACTGAATATGCATCTCAATTTCATCCTCTGAAAATTGCCTCGGCTCTGCCATCAAAAGTTTAAAAATTCCAAGAAAAATATGCACTCTGTATGTGTTATATCTGGCTTTAAGCTTGGCACACTGATACAAGTAACTGACTGAGCGCATTCTTAGATCGGCAAAAGTAGAAGAGAACATGATGCGACACTGCAGCAGCAAATTATACCTCCCAGGAGAAGAATTCCGGCATTGTTGATGAGAATATGAAGAGGCTTTCCACTTTGATCCACTCAGCTTTGAATTGACTGACTGAGCTAAGGGACAGTAAATCCAATTCCATCACCTGCATTTGGATCATTTCTCGTATTACGACCGGAGTCAGGGACAATCAACGATTCAAATGTCTGGATGAGTATTCTAAGTCCAGTCCAGGGGTCTTTTAAGCCATCGGGGGTCGGTCAAGAAGACAACTACCATACGTGAACTATAATACCACCTCAGTGATTTAATTAGCTGGGTCAGGTCATGACAAAATGCTCCCCTAAAATTTTACTTTTAACGTCCTTTACGAGCATAGAGTAATTCATTAACTGAAGCTTTGCTCAGTTCGATTAAACTAGATTATCAGGACCCAAGATGAAGCCTGTGCTAAACTTGGCCAATGCAAATCGGCATTGGTGATGAGGAGGTCAAATGCAGATCATGGATGCTTAGTCCATAGCTTTCAAAATCCGCAGTGTTGCTATTTTACCTCGATATGCAGGGTCTTGCCATCGTCTGCGTCTTCTTTCCACCTTTCAGCAATCTTCTTTGCCACATCAACTCTCGGGCAAGCCATTATCACACGTGCACCGGGGTCTCTGTAGAAAACATTAGTCAAACCTTTTCGGGCAATTAGACATCCTCCTCAAGAGTCCTTTTCACTACCCGGTCATTCAAGTAGAGATTCCATTTAGAAACACACAAGCTATTGTTTCGTACAATAGTTAATCCCCTTTTTGTCCTCTGATTCAAACATCATTGGTTTGCTTCAGAATCATAACGGCCCTTCATTTAGAAATCGCACGACAATAGGGCGCATGCAGAGAGAGAGAGAGAGAGAGACCTGGCTGTGTGATAACCAATGCCACTGGTGGAGCCCGTGACGATCACACACGGACGAGCCGACTGATTTGGAATGAGGAGCTGCACAACGGAGTTGGTATGACGTGATGATCCTCTGCACCGTCATTTCCCTTGCAGTCTTTCATATAGCCTTGATCACCATCATCATCTCTCTCTCTCACACACACACAAACACACCGGTCATTGCATAGTTAATCTCGACGGCAGCGATCGCATTGATCTGTACGATTATGTGATACCTTTTAATGTGACGAAGAGTTCACCTGCTTTGGACATTACCTCACCAACTTGAAATTATTTTACTCACTAGGACAATTTTATCAGCATGTGAAGGGTAGTCCCCTGGTGTCTTATTTCAGGCAGTCAATATTCAGACGAGAGAGTTTAAACCAATTCCGATTTAATATGCAGGCTTTTTGACACAAATCTTCCTTCACCAAGCCATTAAAATAGTCAAGGAAAGAGATGCAATCAGGTTTTCTATTGAAAAGAGAAACCTAATTAAAATAGAAACTAACCCTCCAGCCTTTAACTCGGCTGAATGAATCCTTATTCTCCTCATTGGACCCCTCCGGATCATCTTATGGCCGAATCTCATTCACTTGCGTGAATATCAAATAGGTCTTGGTTGATCAACGGAAAGTGAATCGTTTGTCTTCAATGGAACTTCTAAGCTCTGATATTTTCCAAGCCTTCATGCTCACGCACCACTGGGGACCTAAGATGCGGTGCTTCAGTTGCCGACAAGTAACATATAACCTCATGTTCCGTTTGCTTGTTTTCGAACATCATAACACATGCGATAGAGAGCAGCCAACATAAGAGAGATATAATATTTGGAACAGAGTCCCAGTCACCAGTCATACAATGTTGAAGTAATCATCATTCAACTGATGCACGTTTGGCTTGAACGAGGATGCACAAATTCCGCTATTTAAGTGCTGTGGCACTCAATAGCTAGGCAGTGAATCTCCTACGAAGGGAGTAATTTAGTTCGCATTTCATAAAAATGTCAGGCGTCCATCTTACAGGTTACAGGCACAAATAGCATATCGGGAATGTCGATGTCATTCTCTTCAATGATCCATGGTGTTAAAATTTACAGTTATAAAGCAAACCTTGAGATAGACTTACCACGTCAGTACATCTCTTGAAGAAATATATTACTACGACTCTTTTTCTCATAGGTAACCACTAACAACACGGTCAAACGCCTATCAGAAGCCAAGTCTGTTTCTTAGGCCAAAGGGCTTGGCTTCGAGTAGTCCAGAGACCCCCACCACCTGCCTATCCCAAAGCTCAGATCAGTCAACCCCTGTCAACCAAACATGCTCATCAAGTACGGCGATGCGCTCACAGAGCCTGTCTTGGGACAGAATTTGCAGGGTTGATGCCTTTTTTGCCCATTTGTTTTACTTCATGAGGAGAAAGAATCTTGATATACCACACATTGTTGACGAACTCCCTAGAGAAAAGGCATTACTTTCACCATTAGCAAATGAAAGGGTCAGCAACTAAATTATTATAGAAGCACTACTTTACAATTTGTGGTGAAAATAATTCCTAGAATTCTCGCAGCACAATCCCATACAAACTGTCAATGCAAATTGCAAACCCAACCGCACACCTCAAAATCTGAACTACTAAACTTCCCAACAAGAAGCTCCTCTATAAAAAGAAATAAGAAAACCCATAGAGAAGGTACTAATTCCTAGCATCTTTCACAAAGCCAATAATATGTTATATAAAGATTTACTCCCCCAGGTATTCATTAAAAGTACAAAGACAACATGACATCCATATAAAAAAAGGACAATTCTTTTAAAGCACATATTTTGCCACATAATTCAACAAAAAGCCATATTCATTTGCCAGCAATGAAGAATCTTAAAGCACACATTACCATCACCTTACACCTAGATGGGAAAAGGAGAAGAACACTTACTGCCAAGGGTCGTCCCCCAGGAGAAGAATATCATTCTCCCGGTCTACAAATACAAGCTGCCAGCCTGATCTCTGAGGGTCCTCCAATTGGCCTTCAAGGCCAAACATGCGAGCGAGTTCACTGCGCAGCTCATCATAGCTGCTGAATTTAGAAATATCCAGTGACCGCCCAAAGGTCCCCGATTTGTGAACCTGTCAAATCATGTCATCAGCACAAAAGTTTAATGCCTATTTTCCAGAAAACGTAGTAATAGGGATGATGAAATTACCAAGTAGGAGTAGATGAATTATTAAAAAACTAAGTGACAAATTGACCAAGAAGCATTGCCGCGGTTTTCATACATAAGTAACAATGTGGAACATAAACAGAAAAGAGAAATTACAGTGTGAACTTTTACCTCCAAAGGAAGATTTAGGGTTATTCAGGAGACACTCAAAACAAGCCAAGATGGAGAGATTCCTCACAAAACCGTAATACAGAATCGCCAATTATATGTACATCATAAATGTACTCATAACCATATTACCACCGCTACAAAGGTTATGCAACCTTCACGCATAGGAGGGTTAGCAAACTGTCTTTTCAGAAAGGTAAATCCAGAAACACTTGTTTGCATATTGACTGGATAGTATATGTAGTCCTCAGCCCTCCGCCAGGGGAAGAGATCACACCTCATAGACCATCTACATTCTGTGAGATTCCCCAGTGTGCTAAATGATATCTTCCCAAGGCCATTATGAACTAGGGTGAACAAGATATGTGTAAATCACAAGATCTACATCATTTGGGGGGATAACATGGCAATCACTTAGAAGCCTCTGATTTGCATGTATGTAGTCAAAATTCAACTAAACCATGCTCAAATCGGATTGATCCCCCCCTCAGTCTAACAAAAAGATAAATCCCTCCCTCTGCAGAAACAACTTAGATGCTACAGGAAACTTGCACGATTACGAAAGGAACCTTATCACATTTAGAAGTGATTATAAGTAGGTTGATGATCATTGAATAATAGAACCAGAACATAATATAAATCGAAGCATGTGTAACATGTCCTTTCAGATTGTGAAGTACAATACTCGAGGAAAACACTCAGGCAGTTCTGATTCTGAGATCTTGAAAAAGCAATTTGACCATGAAAAGCCAGTGATCAGACACAAGAATTCTGAATAGTTCCTTTGCGATAAATAAAACAATCGCAATCAAACAAACAAATAGGCAACAAAGAAAAAAGGAATCAAATTCACCTTCACAAAGGTTCTGGTCGGTGGGTTTACTTGGTCCACATTTTCTGAAGACTGCAAGAAACCCGATTCATCCACACAACTTGACGTTGCCATGTCTGAATTATGTGGAAATTCTGTGCCAGCAACACTGGCAAAATTTGAAGTACCAAATGGCACAGACAAGGAATCATGTTCACTACCAATGTTCCTTAGATGCTGCATCCCATTTTGCAGCATAAGAGAAGTGGAATCAATGTTAACACCAAATAAAATACTACTTTGCGGGTCTGTGGCACCTGGATATGCAGAATATTCTCTTCCAGGAAATGGAGGTAAATAGTTCGCAAATTCAGAGACATTGGTGGGTGTTGTAGCCAGTTGTTCCACCTGAGGCAGAATGCAGTGAGCAGCTTCAGAAAGAAGATGGGGTTCTACTGAATTTTGCTTCTTCAACAACGACGATGATATCATGGAATCAGAACCATTCACACTGAGTAACTGTGATGCCCCATCACGTGAAATTGAACCTAAAATGCTTTGCATAGGCGAAACATCAGATGTGACTATAGGATTGTCCACTCCATCAGAAAAGATATGCTGCTGGGACTGTGAAATGGCTGGCAGAGATGATGACTGGGTTTGACCAATAGATCCATACTGTGGAAGAGTAGTGATGATGTTCGGCATCTGTTGCTGAAGAGATGTGTGATTGAATTGTTGGGACTGTTGAGGTTGCTGTTGATGCCGCTGCTGTTGTTGGTGCTGATCATTATATGAGGGGTGCTGCAAAACCTGAGCTGGGGCCTGATTTTCCTGGAAGCCCTGAAGAAGGGCACTTTGAGATTGAGACTGCTGCAACATCTGCCTCTGGATGATAGAAGCTTGCCCCATAGGGGCATTTTGAGATTGCTGAAGAGGCAAAAGGGACTGGGAGGCACATTTTGATGGGTCCACTGCCCTCATATCTTGCAGTGCCGCGCTTGCCATTGCCTGGTACACATCAGTTTGTAGAGCAGCCATTGAAGTGTCATATCTTGGCTGGAGCCATGGAGTCATCCCAAATCCCTGGAAGTTTAAAGATTGAACTCCCTGATCCCCAACACCTTGAAGCCACATCAGTGAAGAACTGATATTCATATCACCATCCCTAAGAGCTGAAGTCAATAAAATAAATAGACTTATTAGGAAGAAAAATGTTCAACTTCTTCTAACATAGGTAAGAGGTACTTCTTTATCGTTCTGGTAATAAGTATGTGTAATTGGTGAAGATAACTTCAAGTATACCATGAAATGAAGGAAGTCCAGATGGCCATGGTCTCTTCAGTCTGAGGGGGAATGGAGAAGGATACATTGGGAATGTTGTTAGTGGCTCAATTTCCCACAAAGATACTCTTGGCTGCCTCTCACCTGCAGTTGACTCATCCCAGCCAACCTGTTTACAGTACTTAAGTTTATTTATACAATTTTCAGTTGGTTGGAAAATCAGCATATTTTTAACCTAGAAACTGGAAAAAAAATATGCCTCTTGACTGGACTAAAGGTACCAAAAAGCAGTAAAACCAACCTTTACTGAACGCCAATGTGAGTTTGGCCAGCGAGCGGGATCCAGATCACTAATGCCTGTTATCGTCCCCATGTATCTGGATAAAGAAAATCCAGTAAGATAAGTTCCACATATCGTATTTCTGGAATTTTTCATTCACATGAGAAAATGGAAATAAGAACAGTGAATAGATATTAATCATCATTAGCAGCTTATTTTATTCACATAAGCAGTATTAAACAAGAAGACTCGTGTCTTTACCAAAAAAAATTTGGTAAAGAAATTTTTTTTATTCTTTACCATAAAAAACAAGAAGACTCATGCAAACACCTTGTCTCTTAAAAAGTAGGTAAATGTTGTCCAAGACAAGGATATTGACAAATTAAGCAGCATTAGTATGAGTTGCTAATTTTTGGTTTAGCAAGGACAAGGAAATAGAAGAACGATAATTTGCCACAAACTAAGCTTGTGTGTGCTTACATAAAGATAGGTCAGTGTGCTACTGAAGAAGCAGTAGTCACGGAGTAAATGAAGCAGCAAACCAACAGGTAAGCTCCCATGCTAGTTAGTGATTCTTTTGGAGGAAAGCATTCTAACCACAATGTTGCAGAGACAGAAAAGTAGTACAGAGAAGAGGAGCATTTCAAATCAGATAATAAAGATTAGAAGTGCATAGCCAACTTGTTTTGAGAGATTCAAACACTAAGTCGTTTTAAAACCATTAATTCCCAGGAAACTTTGGGACCCACCTACGAACACTTGACTCTTCTGTCTCAAATAGCATTCTGAACCGCATGCCAACAGATACTCTTGTGTGATAGACTGCTTTCACATACTTTGCCAGAGGTATGACAAACTCTGATGGACTGGCCCTGCATTACAAGCAACAAGTGGATGAATTTCACAGTTATTTTAACCAGATCTGTTTCCAGTAATTCTACCTCGGATTGTAAAAGATTGTAAAGCGACTGTTCGTGGCAGCAGCATGAGCTGCTGCTGCAAGAAGGCCAATATGCATGCTGTCACTTGACAAAACTGATGAAGGCATAACGGTCTGAGGACGATTTGCCCGTCGGATACCAAGAAGCAATTGGTTCTTCTCATTCCTGACAAGCACCAGGAATGTGTAAATAGAACCGAATATGATTTTTATAGAGACTCATGTATACAGAGACTATACAAGAAACAAGAGGAACATGGAAGACTTGGGCTTGCGCTGTAACGGAAGGCACGGTAAATTAAAAGTAGAGAACACTTATCAATAAGTATTTAGGTCACACACTATTGATTAGGACACTAAAAATCTTCATTAATGTCAATCATCTTCTGTGGAAAAATCCACCAATTAATTCCAAGCTACAGTTCCATGATATATAAGTGAGAATTCAAATTAAACCTTCAGGCCACCACAAACAGAGACTGTAGCACAATTATTTGAGAAGCAATAAAAATGACTAGAAATGAACCATCCTACCAGATAAAAAGAACAGAATCTCCAGCAACAAGCCTTTTGGCACTGACAAAAACACTCCAGCCTGTTGTGAGAAGATGCCTCTTGGGCTGACCTGCATATGCATATCAAAGGTTGATTGAATTTTTGTACCATCAATTTCAAAAACCTCAGCTCCTATCATTCACAAAGAGAATTGAATGGCTAGCTTAAGATGCCTCACCACTAATTTGTCGATTTTGTCAGAAAAATAACACTTCCGCAATAGAAGCAATTGCCTCTGTGAAACTATAGAAAATCAGATAAGGGATTGCCACTTATGAATACACTCCAAATCTAAGAGCGCAAATTTTGTCTCCAGCCCAGAAGGGTACCACTAAGAGTAAAAATTCAGAATGTCTTCATACTCCTTTCCCACAAACAAATAATCTCCTCAAGAAATCTATATCCATAAGCAGGCTTCTTTGTAATGAAGACAATGCAATCAAAAGCATCATCATCTTCCCTCACATCAATCTCAGTACATCAAAGTCAACGAAAGGCATACCATGACATATACCAAATTAACACCAAAAGATAAAAATTGGCCTACTGGGAGACATAGCCTTGGGTTAGCCGGTTTTCAATCCTAAACAGGAAGCCATGGCCTTCCAGTCAGGCAAAAGAAATATGACCAAGAAGTTGCAGAGGTTGCCAAAGAATCTTATGAATAGGTTCAGTTAAAAAGTGCATTCAAACTAAGCTCCTCCAATTAGGGTTAAAAAAAAAAAAGCACCTCCAAGAGTAAATGCATGCATGTACATCACCCAATGACTGGCAGAATACAGGAGATTGATTGGGATACATAAAACTCTGACACAACTCCTTTCTTAATTCACTCTCAGATGGATTTGCAGATGGACTGCTAGCATCGACTACTGAATGGGCTGATGGCTATTTTCCTCCCATTGGAAAGCCAATTGATTAACAAAAATACTACTCTATAAAAGAGAAATTGCAGGGGTCTGTAGTTTATTGGAAGTTGGTTGGCAAGCAAAGTTCCTTCATGATGAATACAGCCAACTTTCGTCATGGGATGCGAGTTTCACAAATAACTGCAAGCCACCCAGAGATTATAGAGGACATTGGAACATTTGAAGCAGAGACAAACGAATTACATTTATTTCGAACTGGCAGATAAGCGGCTGAATCCTATCATGAAATTTCATAGAAAAAAAAAATCTAATGATGAACCACGATAACCGATACCCTCCAACGCTGGAAACATCTAAAAAAATTCAGAGCATGTGTTTGTTCTATTTGTTATCTGAGGAGAAGCTATAAAGAGAAAATAAAGCATGAAAACTTAGGAGTATTGAAGTTAAGTGTGCAACTTCTTCTCCAGGCTTTAGGGCGCCAGTATGCCTTTGTAACTAATAGAAACTGGCAGAGTTTGTACTAATGCCAGTTGGATTTATTTATAGGTTTCTTCATGATACCACAGCATGTCTATTGAAAGAGGTCTTGATCATGCATTTGAAATAAAGAAATCATACCCCGAAAAATATGTCTAAATTTCCATTCATTATCATGAAGATCTTTGGCAATTAACTCTTGTGCTGGAGGCTGCAGTGAGTAATCCTGAACAAACAACAAAGATACCAGCAGATAAAAAATACGTTTTGGCAGCTTCCCTGGATCATTTTCTAAAGAACAAATTTAAAATCCATTTGAACTCAAGTCAAACGTACAAGAGGAGGGAAGACTTTTTCTGCTGCTCGACGAGGTACAGAGAATCCTCCATGAGTACTGGTGTCACTTGCAGTCAATGTTTTGCAGAAGTAGTTCGTTGGCTGTTTACTGGGAGTTCCCAATTCTGCAGGCAGTAGATATAGATCCTTTTGCTCTTGCTGAAAATAATCCACATCAGTCTCGTATAAAATCAAGCAACACTAGAATAAAAGAAGTCATTCTATAAATTCAACGATGCAAGTACCGGACTTAAAGGCTGGAGGGTCATTTGAGCATACACTTCATCCGTCTCCACATCTGCCTGTTAGTTACAAGAAAATACACTCGAAATTGCAACTTGAGATAAGGTCAATAAGCAGAAAGCGTCAGTAGATGGAACACTCACGTGCATGGTAACATTATGAAGCTGACAGATGAGCTGAGGGGATAAGTTTGGATAATTAGGGATATGAGCATCTACTTCCTTATTGGTAGAAGCAGCCACCTGCAGAGGCATGGTTGCAGGGAAACTAATCAAATTTATTAATTAATGCAGAATTGGGATTCAACAACAGCACAGCAGTAGGCAAAAGTTTCGCCGCTCTGATGAACTAGAAAGCAGAAGACAGCAAGGAGAAGGTGATAACTATGAAGAATTTAACTGAGATCAAACTAGATAATCGTTAAATGGTTCCTCTATAAGTTCTATCTTCATATGTTAGGCAAGCAATTTCTATTCGGGCAGAACACGTTTAAGCACCAGTGACTGCAGTAAGCATGCCCAGTGATATTAGAGCAATTAAAAATCTTAGAATTCCAGATAACAAGATGAAAGCAAGATATTAGTATTGCTGCTCAACGTCACAAGACAAGAACTGATGATGTTGGTTAATACAAAGAGAATGGAAGATGTACAGTGGTACATACCTGCTCACTATGTCCTTGAGGAAAGTAGACTACTCTGCTTCCAACAGGAGGCAATGACACAAGAGGACCAGCACATGCATGCCATAGCTCAGAGTTCAAACATTTCTTCTCCCCTGCATTTGAGGCTAGCAAGGAACAGTTCACTTGACATTAGTAAAGCCCCAAAATTATTCTATATAAATGCACTCACAAACATTGGCAATCATCAACCATGACACGTGGCACAACACGCAGGAGATCCATAAATGTGAATACAGCACCCCTCACCTCATGTCCTATGTCCAATGCCTAACCAACGCAAGCATACGACGAGCCTCATCCCATTATGTTTTGTTTTGTCATCTCATGATGTTTTAGTGTTTTTGTAAATTAAAGACACATGATATAGTAATAGCTTAAAGAACAGTTCATCGCTGTCTCCAATCTTTCCTGGGCCACAACAATACAGGTTTCCCGCTTGCACAAGCAGAAGAACACACTCAAGTAGCTCATGATCTGCAAGACTGAAGCAGCTCAAGCATCCACATAGGTTAGCTCCAGAAGGCATGAGCAACCACGTCCAATTCCAGATGCTCATGGCCTCGTGGAAAACATAAGCAAGGTATGCATGCCCAGCACCTCCAACTATGAGGGTTGAAATTCACTTCATCCACACAGCAAAATTGACAATTGGCCCACACACAACCAGCGAAAGCCGAACGAAGCCAAACGACACATGAAAACCAGCAAAATAACCACATTTCAGCGCTAAAAAAAGATTACCTTCCGGCGACTGATGGTTAAAGCCCGACGACGAGAGTCTCATTCTTCAGTACAAGCTCCACTTTTTTCGTCTTCAACTTACAAACCCCCAAACCTCCTATCCAGAACGAACCCACCCTCCTTCCCCTACACGAAAGCATCCATTAAGCGAGCAGAAATCGATCCCTCACCGAGCGCAATCTCCAAGCCGCCACCACCTACCCACCCCAACCCAAAAAGAGTGGAACCCGGAAAGCTTCAACCGAAATCGATGCCGACACGGTAAACGAAATTCCTAACCATCATAGGCTGCCAGATCTTTCCCTCGACCACCCCCCTCCCCCCCGAACGGCTTCGACTCCACCCAGGCGGCAAGGCAAAGCGCATTCAGGCGGAGAACTCCCCGAGCAGCGCCGGACACATGGCGGGCTCGGCTCACAAAACCCTAATCTACGCAGATCTCGAAGCTGAGCTCACATTAAAGCTCGCGCGGTGGGGGAAGCGAAGCGGAAGAAGCAGCGCGTGGACGAAAGCGAGGGCGAGAGCGAGAGCTCGGCACGGAGGGAGAGGTGGGATGGAGGACGATGGAGAGAGTGGAGGTGAAGAAGCAGCTGGGAAGTGACAGTTTTGTGTGAAGCGGATGTTTTGGGGATTTTCACAGAGAGAGAGAGAGAGAGAAAAGGCTGGTAGTAGTAGTAGCTTCCCTGTAGCTCCTGTAGCTGTAGCTCAGTAATTGCAAGAAGAGTCTTCTCCAGTCCTCTCTCTCTCTCTCCTCTGTCTTCACTGCTTCCAATAATCAATTCAATTCAGATTTCCTTGAAAAAGCCAAAAAAAAAGGGAAGAAATTTATTAATTTGCTTAAATTTGTAGTCCACTGCACTGATAAATTTCTCAATTGACATGAGTTCGATTTCGTGCCTCGACTTCACCTGATCCGTGACATTAGTGAAATATCTCAAGTGAAAAGCTTTAAATTCATTTTTTTCAAGACGTGAATCGGGCCAAAGCCGAACTAATCCAAACGTGCGAACGAGAACAAGCTCAAGGGCGAGAGGACCCGCTAAGGAGCTGAACTGATGAATTATTAACGTAAGGCGCGGAGCAACGAGTTCTATATCGAGCCGGAGTCTTTAATTTCGTCCCTTTACTCGGTTCGTATGAAATTAGGAAGTATTTCGTGTCGGAAAATTTTCTCGTGAGTTTCGAGATTTTGTGGTTTTCTTTCCTCTCGTTTTTTTTTGGGATGTGTTTTGGACGGGAGTTGAACTGAATGAATGAGTGAATGAAAGTGAAAGTGAGAGAGAGAGAGAGAGAGAGAGAGAGGGAGAGTGGGGATGGGCCCCGGGAGTGGGGACAGGACAGGCGGGGCCCACGGAGTATTTTCAGACACCACGTTGAATTGGGTCATTTTACCAATTTGCCCCTCGACTTCTCTCTCTCTCTCTCTCTCTCTCTCTCTCTCGTGCCCGCCTTTTAGGCAGCCTTCGCTCTTTAGACACGAGCCGGAAACCCCATTGATTGTGAGGCGCGCACTGATTACCCCCCAAAACCGTAAAACCCCGGAATTCCCGAAAAGTGGAAACGATAAAGCAGAGATTGCCGTAGGATTTTGCCCTTCTCCCCTCCCCCCCCCCCCCCCCCCCCGTATGTGTCACTTTTTAATTTATTTTGACCATCGATTTTACAATTTCAATTTTTTTTCTCCATCACATAAAAATTCGAATTGGAATTGATATAGAAAATAAAGATATCACACAAGTATAATTTTTTTTTTGTAGTGGTCGACAACTCCGGCACAGGCCTTCCATGCCTAAATGACACCAAAGGGTCGAGTCTCTATACTTCGAAAAAAAATTAGCACAGAATTTCAACAACATAATCCATCACTTAAAACATTAGTAATTACGGGTTTTAAACTCTTAATTTCGACAGTGGGGATGGGTTTTTGACCAATACAGAATTTTGAGATTATTTGTTTCGTGGTGAATAAAATTGAGATTTTTCCGTAACAAAAGAATCTGAAATATTTCTATCACATGTGGACATAATTTAGATTGATTTTTGTTGTATCTGTCCGAATATTAAATGTATAATTTACATAGGACAAAAATCTATAGATTAACAAAAATACATGTGAATGTCAGTATTTAAGTCACCCGAAAACTCATTGCCCCTAGTTTCAAATGCGGCTCCCCATAATATATAGCCGGAGGGAGTGTCGGAGGGCCAAATTACCGGCAAAACGCGAGCCTCTCCTATGGTCGGGTTTGCGACGGGCCGTCGATTCGGATATAACCGCGACGAGTTCCGACTTCCGGAGGTTCTCTTGAGTACGCACGGGAAATCCGAGGAGGACGTGCCGAGCGGCAAGCTTTCAAGTGGTGTGTCTTCAAGGTTAACGCTGACTGCACGTTGAATTCGAATGTGGGCAGGAGGAGAATGTCATGCAAATATCTCTGCGCCTCTCCCTCTCGGCCCCACTGTTCATCCAACAGTGCTTCTTCCTGCTATAATTCTTGCTTTTTCCAGGCTTTAGGAGTGCGAATGCGACTGGGCCCCTACCGACAATCATTCCTTTTGATGAAAGACGGTAATAATCAACGGGACCATTGACCAACCCCCCCTCCATCCTCCCCCCCTTTCTAAACTCCGTCTTCTCTGCTGTCGTTTCCTCTTCTTCTCCTTCCTTCTCTCCCTTCTTCTTCTTCTTCTTCTTCTCCCACGGACCTACGGTACGAACTCGGCATCTGATTAGCCTTTTGCTCCCACGCCAGCGTGAAAGGGATTCGTACGGCGAGGGGTCGAGTCGAATGATGAACTTTGGATGCGAGTTGGCTTCGGCCTCAGGATGCAGCGCGTTGCTGTGCGGATTTTTGCATTCGAGGATGTGTCCGCAGCGGGGACAGGACTCGGGACGGTCCCTGAATCGTGTTGGGTACGCCCCGAATGGAGCCGGAAAAGGGTACGGAGCTGCTGCCGCCGTGGCCGAAAGCCTTCCGGACCCAGGTTACAAAGGCCGAGCCGTGCCCAATCGGATGCCGGGGAGACGCCCGGCTGCGCGGGTGCCACCCCGACATCCAACTCGGCCCTGGATCTCATTCGTGACGGACGTCCAAAAACACGCGGGATCGAAAGTAATATACATGATTGGACATATTTGGCACGTTAAGTCAAATGTAACTTAAAGAGATCCTTAGAGAGCTCTCGAGAGAAGCTTATGGTAAGGGGCTTTCTTGATTTATTCTTTTTACACAAGACTTATTCGGATCAAGAAACGCTTGGCGGCGGACGTGATCGAGTAAGATTGTCGTATCTATAGTGGAATCATTTCGTTGATCTTTCTTTATGGAGCAAACGCGTCCATCAAATTACATAAAGATTGTTAGATGATCGTGGTTAGAAGACCAATTTCGAAATCTTATCCAGATTTTGGAGCTCTAAATATAATTTTGCTGATTGTTAATAATCTCGGGTAGAAAGTTAATACGAAAATGAAAGTTTTTCTTCTTCGTTCTTTCTTTTTTGGCCTGCTTTTATTGGGCTACTTCCGTAAGGAAACACGACGATTATAGGCCTTATTATGTGAAACTTTCTTCGGGACCACGCTTTGTGACGAGTCAAGTGATGTTCTACCTCGATGATTGCCTGCTTTTCTTCGAACAATTGTCAGCTTTACGTCGTTTGATTTCAAGTCAACCGTTTTTGTCACTTTGCAATGGAAGGTGACAAGGTTCTCTTTTGCTCCAGTCCCTTCATCCATCCGTAAAGTCTAGCGGTGACTTGTCCGCTAATTCATCAACTCCCCTTTCGAGCGACGCGCGCCCTTACAAGTTCGCCTTTGCTTATTGAACGTACCTGTGCTGGAATACTGCCATTGGGAAGAAGACAACGAGAAGGTTCTTTAAAACATAGGTTCTTCGGAACCCCATGAGTTTTCGAGCAATGGTCGCTGTGTTTTCTGTGTAGACTAGGTAGGCGACATCCATGAACTCGGATTCTTACGCTATAAATGCACGCAAGACTTTTTACATACGATCACTAAATACTCCACATCGCTTCTGTGTGAGATTTCAAAACATTCCTTTAACTAATGGCTTGAGATATATTTAATTTCATAATTTGACCCGGCACAAGTGTCGAATTCTGATTTGATTCATTTCGCATGCTTGGCATCTTGTTTGTTTGTTCTTCACTTAAAGCACAAGGTAATTTCCCTTTTTTACCTCCAACTTATCGTACTTCATGATAAGTGTATTGGAAATATTTTAACTCATCAAAAAAGTATAATTAAATTTTAAAAATTTCAAAAGACGCAACCGAATCCTAAAACTTATTATCAAGTTATACAAATTTTCGAAAAAGTTCAATCAATTAAAGGATTTGATTTGACCAATCTGATAAATTTTAGAACTTGATTATACCGTTTCGAAAGTTTTAGGATTAATGACATTTTGTGATAAATTTGTGGATAAAATAACTTTTAAAAGTTTGATAACTTAATCACAGTTTCGTGATAAGTTTTAATATCTCTAATGCACTTATTATCCTCATGCTGCTATCCAAACACGACAAGAACTAATTCTTTGAAGCGATGTTCAGAGCACAGGAAAATAATTGTTGAGACAGGGGGGACCATGCAGAGACGTGGTTGAAATAGAGTGGGCTGGGCTCGACCCGATAAAAAAACCCAATTGACTCGGGCGAAGAAAAGATTGACCCATTATATGATTATAATCAGACTGATCAGATTCAGGTGAAAAGAGAGAACCAGAAATCTCGGGGGATTCCTCGGTAGTACTACTCTCAGCCTAGGAATCGTCAAGTCAATCGTCATCTTCCTCCGACAGCGTCGGATCCATCGAGCTCATCTCATCCCCAATCAGCTAGTGATATAGCATTCCCCCACTAGCGTGAATCCTCACTCAGG
This sequence comes from Melaleuca alternifolia, assembly GCA_019926035.1. Classification (NCBI taxonomy): domain Eukaryota; kingdom Viridiplantae; phylum Streptophyta; class Magnoliopsida; order Myrtales; family Myrtaceae; genus Melaleuca; species Melaleuca alternifolia. The sequence goes on from JAGKPW010002155.1 coordinate 1,061,115, forward strand.
TCCCGCTCTTGTTCACTAGCCCGCGTCAACAGGAACGACTTTATTCCTCTTGTTTGTTGAGGGCCGTCATGGGTGCGTTGAAATCGGCGATTGCCGACGGAGTCCTGACCTTCATGTGGGTGTTCTGCGCGTCGACGCTGGGGGCCGCGACGACGGTGGCGGCGGAGGCGCTCGGGCTCCGGGAGGCTGTCTTGCCGTGGGCGTCGCTGTTGATAACCACCACGCTCATCTTTGTCCTGGTGTTGGTGTTTGAGCTGATCGGAAACGCGCTGGGGGGCGCGAGCTTCAACCCGACGGCCACCGCGTCCTTCTACGCTGCCGGCGTCGGCTCCGACGATCTTCTCTCCATGGCTCTGCGGTTTCCTGCTCAGGTAAGTACACTGCAATGTGCTGGGATTTCGCTTTATCCAGTAACATTTTTTCTGGATCTGTTGGAGATAATTTGTTTTGCTCTTGTGGGCTTATGAGTAATGACACAGTCGGGTCGAATTCTGCCGTTTGCGAAGGGTTTTGTCATGAAAAAGTTGAGATTCTGTATAAAGTTAACTCTTTTCCTCCGGGATCTGAAAAGGGCACTCAAAGTGAAACCACACCATTCAAATGGCTCTTGCGAGAACCAACACCCCCCCCCCCCCCCCGGGGGGGCCCCCTTCTCTTTTCTAGTCTTTTTCGTTGTCAATTATGTGGTTGTTTTGGTGTGTGCGTGTGTTGATCAATGTTGCTTGGCAGGCAGCTGGTGCTGTTGGTGGAGCTCTTGCGATCATGGAGGTAATGCCTTCACAATACAAGCACATGTTGGAAGGGCCATCTTTGAAGGTGGACTTGCATACAGGAGCTATTGCGGAGGGCGTTTTGACCTTTTTGATCACCTTCCTCGTCCTCCTCATCGTGCTTAGAGGGCCTCGCAGCTCCTTCGTGAAGACCTGGTTGCTGGCCACAGTTACGGTGACGATGCTAGTCGCTGGGTCTTCCTACACGGGGCCATCCATGAATCCAGCTAATGTGAGTATATTATCTTTGTCAATCCCGAGCTTCCATCTGCTTGCGAGATGTTTGCTTATTGCTGATCGATCTTACATTCACATTTAAACAATATGAAAATCTCGTTTTTGTTGCGCATTTACAGCTCAAATAAGGTGATTTGTTATAGTGTTTGGACTGAGTCAGCAAATATTAATACCTGTTTTTAGTCATCTTAATGTTGGTTTGATGGAGCTTTTTTTTTTTCCCGAACTATCCCTCGTGAGTATAGGTCTTGCCTGCATCAGATGATTGCTCTTTCTACCAAATTGATAATCATCTGTTCCCAGCGTTTGGTTATCTCATCAATAATTCTGTTAATCAAGGTCTTTAAAATCCCTTCGTTGCCATTAGAGAAGTTCATTAACGTTGCAGAGTTGACTGCTTATGACAATTCTTCGATAAACTTGATTGTCACTTCCCCATGTTCTATTGATCCTCCTTATTTTTTGGTCCCAAATGCTATTGACAGCATCGAATCAGCTCCAGCTTAATTTTTTATAGACTGAACCTCATGCTAAACTATCTCAGTTGTGAAACTGCAAATGACCGAATAATGCAAATTGGTGTCAGGAAAAATTGTAGTTGTAACTGGTGGATATAAGAATAGGGTGCGATCCTGGTAAGATTTTGTGCTTTTAAATTGAGGTTTGTTTACGGTAATTTTTCTTCTCATGATATGTGGATTCGATCTCATGTAATTATGTCTTGACAGTTGTTGCTCTCTTCGATGCACGACTTATTTGTTAACACCAATATGCATTATTGGTAGAGTGAATCTGTTCAACTATCATATGCAAGGTCTGGATGCATTCACATAACCAATAGTGGGTCCAATTCTTGAAAGGTTGCTTCTCAGGTTACAGATATGAGGTGATCATCTATTGTTCTTGCATATATTGGATGGATAGCCCAGTCCAGAAACTGTCACTCTTCCTTTTTGTCTCAAAAATCAAAAGAACTCGTTTCTGTTATGTGAGCTCCAATTATAGTCTGTTGGATGATGTCTTGCGACATCTTCCCCACTTTGACAAGATTTTTTTTCTCTCCGTTGAGTACATGAAGGATCGGTTCCCTAGTCAAGTGAGAGATTCTTCACTAGGTGGCGGGGATACTCATTTCCATCATAATGCTATTCATTGCTTTAATAAACGTGCTTTGTGTGAAAAGATACAGCTGTATGAAAGGAGTTTAATTTTCTCTCTTCTGGACCTCTCTGCTAGTCCTATTGGTGGAGAGAGCATGTTCAAGGATATTTTCCGTGTCTAGTTGCAAGCAGATATCATTATAGAATCTGTTTTATGATAGGTTTTTGCCCCTGGCATTCCTGTGAAAAAGTTAAATGCCATATTGATGGTTTGCAACTACATGTATGCCATTTTCTTCCCATCTCCGCCCCTCTTTGTCAGTCGTGTTTCTTGTCTTTTCAATTGGCTTTGTTGTTCGGTTTAAGCAGGGTGCGCCATGGTGCTGAAATCGATACAGTGAATGTTCACTGCCAGGATAGTTTAGCAATGGTATTTCTATGGCTCTGGAGGACAAGCTTTTATCCTGTCTAGGACTGATTGATTTCGAAATGCAAATGTTAAGGTAGTCAACTATTATTTCAGTTAAGAAAGGATAAGCATCTGGCTTTCATCTGAGATTTTCCTCTTCCCCCTGCTACCTGATGAACATCCTCCGAAACTTCCCATCGAGTGCATCTGGCTTGGACACTCCATGTTGACTGACTGATGAATCAGCCTTTTCCTTCTCCCTCTCCCCTATTTCTTTGTCTGTGTTTATGTGTCCTTGGTCGAACCGGCCTTCCCTTGGCATCACAAGTTTTCAAGAGAACACGCATTAACTTGCATTATTGTGCCTTTGCAGGCTTTCGGGTGGGCATATGTGAACAATTGGCATAACACATGGGAACAATTCTACGTCTATTGGATCTGCCCTTTTGTTGGAGCGACATTAGCAGCTTGGGTCTTCCGGGTCCTCTTCCCCCCGCCTGTTAAACAGAAGAAAGCCTGATAAAGCACCTAGCTTTCTTCCTTCTGGGTGTCAGGCAGCCGTCATCCTCGAACTTGCTTGCTCGTTTTGTTTCTGTCTTTTAATTTACAGTGGTAGGCCTACTTTCATTCATCGATCTAGATTTGGACATGGATAGTTACAATGCATGTAATGAAGGTAATGGATAGTCTATATCTTTCCATCCAAATTTCTCTTGCTTCGGGGGCAACTGTTAACATGGAATGAAGTTCGGATCGGCAAGGACTTGAGTCCCTTTCGCTGTTGGCAATGCCGAGTTCCAACTTCCGGCGTTAATATTTCTTCTGTTTAAGTATATCTTCAGATCACGTTGGTGCGTGGTGTCTTTCAGAAGGAGCCTCATCTGCATTCGCGGGTCCTGTCGTGAGGACGATTGTCAGCGGTTCGGTTCAGTTTGGACTTTCATGATACCTGACCAAAAAATATCCGAATAAAGAATGCGATTTTGTTCGGGTTCTCAATTTGTCCGTTTTTCTTTTAGATCCATAATTATAGGGCAAAATCGGGCTCGATTTCCTACCTTAGAATAAGATGAAAATCTCGAGAGATATGAGGAGAGAGCGCGGAAAGAGTCTTTCTTGATCTTCTAATCTTTCTTCACCAAGTATGGCCGCCGTTACTCCCTCCTCACGCGGTTCTGTCGACTCCTTCTGAAGCAGAGCCAGTGCCTCCGCTAGGGGACTTGGTCTCGGCCCTAGGCTTCAACCCCGGCCCGACGACCCTCGTCTACAAGTCTTTCTCCTAGTTCCTTGTCGCTGGTGCCATGGCCTCTCTCGCAGGTCAACCGGCGCCTCCTCTGTCGGAGAGCCTACGACCAGCGACAAGGAGTTCTGGTTCAAGCAAAACCGGGCATAGGGTCCAGTGATTTCGCCGCCATCGTTGTTCGCAATGCCCAGGAGTCGAGCTCAGCCGCGTTGACTAGATCTGTCCATGTACATGTTCCTAGTTAATCATACGAGGGTTGAGTATGTGCATATGCATCTATTCAAAGCTACTTCAATTGAACTTTACACGAACTTTGCATCCTCCACACTTTACGGAATATAATGCAGAGAGTCCATTGTAAAAAAATAAAAATAAAAAATCTCACCATAATACCATTTAAAAAAAAAATTGCCATTTTCTTCCCCCACGTTACCTTTCTGAGAGATCGGCTCGTTGCAGTTGCAGACGCGTCGCGCTTGCTCGGTCTGTCTAATCCTCTCTCTCTCTCTTTCTATCTCTAGATTCAGAAGAAGAGCAGAGAGATCGCGCGAGCTCTCCTTCAGAATCACAGCCGCGAACGCTCTCGCGTTGATGCTCTGATCGGTATCCATCCATCTGCATCGGCATTGTCCCGGTCGACGATACCCGTTGACATCGATCGTCGTCGCTCGTTGACGTTCGGGGACCGCGGAGGGTTTCCGCCGGCGCAGGTTTTTACCTACCCCTCTCCGCGCGCGCGCGGGCGCTGGTTGGCAGTACGTAATTACACGCGCTTAGCGAGCGGGTGCAGAGGAGGGGGAAGAGCTGGAGCCGACACAGGAAGCGCAGTCCCTGAAGGCTCCCACCGCCACCGCCGCCGCCGGAAACGGGCAGATCCGGTACAGATCTCCTTCCTCCGCCGAGCTCTTCGACGACGCCGCCGCCGTCCACAACCCGAGCTCGCCGCCCTCGGACCAGCAGCACCGCCACCAGCACGAGCTCGATAAGATGATGAAGCGGTCCCCGGGGCGGTTCCACGAGGACAAGATCCAGAAGTACCGGGGCGTTATATTGGTGATCTCCCTGCCCCTTTTGCTGATTGGCTTTGTGCTCTTCTTGATGCCTTCTGGATCTCCTTCCGAGTCGATGGAGGAGTTCGAGCTCGTGCACCGCAAGGCGGGTTCGGGCTCGAGTTCCAGGACTTATGCGGTTATTTTCGACGCGGGTAGCTCCGGGAGTCGCGTGCATGTGTTTTGTTTCGATCAGTACTTGGATCTTGTTCCCATGGGGAAGGAACTCGAGCTCTTTCTTCAGGTTGCCTTTCCTTCATTGCTTTATTTATTTTTGTAATGTCTGGTGACTGGGGTTAATGCTGGTTGAATTGGATGTTTAAGTGTGACATTTGTTTGATTTGTGTGTGTATAGATTAAGCCGGGTTTAAGTGCGTATGCGAAAAATCCCAGACAGGCTGCGGATTCGTTGCTTTCTCTTCTTGATAAAGCAGAAAGTGTCGTTCCTAAAGAGCTCCGCAGCAAGACTCCGGTTAAAGTCGGGGTAAGTTAGTGGTGCAAACGCTGGAATGGAGTTCTTGTCCCGGCATCTGACCTTTGTTTACTCATCTTCTGCATTTGGCTATGATGTTTCACTAGGCAACCGCTGGTTTGAGGGCATTGGAAGGCGATGCATCTGATAGGATTCTAGATGCGGTAATGATATCTTTTATTGCATCTTTAAATGAAGTTTCTTAGGTTTGAGTTGGTAAACTAACTATTGTTTGTCAATGTTGCTGTATTTTGTACATGTGGACACCCCTGTAGGTTCGGGAGCTTTTGAAAGATAGAAGCAGCCTTAAATCTGAGCCAGGATGGGTTAGTGTTTTGGATGGAACACAAGAAGGTGCTTATCAGTGGGTACGTCTGCTTACCTTTTTTCTATGCGTGTATAAAGTTGGATATTAATTTGGGAACTCATGCTATAATTGGTTCTTAAGTGCCAGATGTGTTGTTATATAGTTTAAAGAACTGTGCTGATGATGTGGTTTGATGTCGAAATACATCACCCTCCGTTGGCTTGGAAAGCAATAGAAAGAAATGTTGCACATTGCCTTTGGTTGTTCTATCACCAACTTGTGTTAAGTGGCATTATAATAAAAGCATCGCCTTTTCACCACACGACTTTCCGAGTCACCTTCCCTACTTAACATGCCTGTTCAAAGTTACCTTGGCCTTCCCAGCTCGTGGAAAGCATTTGGACTCGGTTACTAGCTATGACCTACTAAGGAAATGATGGCCTTTATCTGTTGGCCTTCATCACCATACTTTTGAGAAATTGTGTTTAATGACGGCACAGTTTATGTAGGTTATATTGCCTTTAATTCAAGATTGGATGGACATTTGTAATTGAGCAACAGTTAAATGTAGGCTGTGTACTTAATTGAAGTTTGAACCTGCTTTTTTTTTTTGGTAATGTTTTTGTTTTTCCGCAGTTTTATTAATTTATGAGGCAGTGACATGAATTATTGAAGAAGAAATGTGAAAGATAAGGAGTTAGAATAAAGAGAACGTGATGCTTGGACATGAATCCACATTGTTTATAGTTCATGGGCAATGAGATGAAAGTTCTGAGACCTAAATTTAAAGTATATGGTATTTCTTAACTGCCAGGGCAATTGCTTACAGTCTAATGGTGACGTCGCACTCTGTTAGGATTGAGTAAGTGAATAACTTACTTGACGTTTCTCAGGTGACCATAAACTATCTATTAGGACATTTGGGAAAGCAATATTCAAGTACAGTTGGAGTAGTTGATCTTGGAGGGGGCTCAGTTCAGATGGCATATGCTATATCAGAAGAGGATGCTGCAAAGGCGCCCAGGGTCTCAAATGGAGAGGATGCATATGTCAATGAAATGTTTCTCAAAGGACGAAAATACTACCTCTATGTTCATAGGTGCCTTTCTCAGCCTGAAGAATTGTCTTTTGATTTTCTTTTTTGAGATAATTTTTGGCCAATATACTGTTAGTCATAACACATCCCCTTCTTTATGATATTCCCAGTGATTACATCCCTCTCATTGTATATATGGTGCTTTATTCCCTTTTTAGCCAAGCTCTGGACTACTGTTACTTATTGGATTTGTGTATGACTGTACAGTTACTTGCACTATGGTCTACTAGCAGCTCGAGCAGAGATTTTGAAGGTTTCTGGTGACTCAGGCAACCCTTGCATCTTAGAAGGTTACGAGGGTCTGTATACTACTCACCTTTTCAAGTCCTTTAGACTTAGGTCCATTTCTTTTTAGACAGTGGATTCTCTTACTGTAATAAACATATTTGTAAGAGTCGTGAGCTTCACTGGTCCTATGCATGTGTTGGAGGGAGGGCGAGTGATGGCGGCAGTTTAGACTCTTAGTAATGTGGCTTTAGCAATAGCATGACAACTCAAGCACTTCAAAGCCTTTTGCCAAGCCTATAGAAATAAAACATTTCTGATGTGCAAATGCGGAAGCAAGATTAAATCCTTCTTTCTTAGTTAATCCTTGTCATAAGACTTCCTTCGGATAGCAACTGGTGCATTAATGATTGACCATCTGCCTTGACTATTTAGGTTCTTACAAATATGGTGGAGTGAACTATGAAGTATCAGCATCTTCGTCGGGTTCAAGCATGAATGAGTGCAAAAGGGTTGCTTTGAAAGCCCTCAAAGTTAATGACTCGACATGTACACACATGAAATGCACATTCGGTGGTATTTGGAATGGTGGAGGAGGGGATGGACAGAAGAATCTATTTGTTGCTTCATTTTTCTTTGACAGAGCTGCTGAGGTAGTTATATCTTGAATTTTTTTGAAGTTGCAGGCTTCTCAAGATATATAAAAAGCATAATTTATGCAGAGTATCTTATCAATGTAGGCTGGCTTTGCGGACCCTAACAAACCTATTGCCAAGGTCAGTGCTGCGGAGTTTGAGGAGGCAGCTAAACGTGCTTGCCAAACTAAACTGGAAGATGCAAAATCGATATATCCTCATGTAGAAGATGGTAATCTGCCGTATCTGTGCATGGATCTCGTGTACCAATATACATTGCTTGTAGATGGATTTGGTAAGTATGCATTCCAGTCAGTTTCTTGTGTGTTCCTTTGCTCTATGTCTAGAGGGTGCTGATTAGTCTTTTGCTTTATAAATAGGAGGGATTGAGTAATTTCGATATTCATATGGTATTCTAATTCGCTTCCATTTTGCAGCTATTGATCCCTGGCAAAAGATTACTCTGGTGAAGAAGGTTAAGTATCGCAATGCCTTTGTTGAAGCGGCATGGCCATTAGGCAGTGCCATAGAGGCTGTATCGGCGCTAAGATGACTGCAGATTATCTCATATTAGCTCGGCATTCTAAGAGGCACTTGGTTCTGTGATTATCAGGAGGAGGCTGAAGGAAAAAGTAGTTGATTGTTAAAAGTTGACATCAGGTCATTACTGAATTCGAATTTTGCGGTCAATATATCGGGACATTGAGGGAAGAGAGCATTGATTTATTATTGTCATGTAATTATCTCAGTTCCAATATTCTTTTGGTGCCTGCCTTTTGAGATGATTTTGACCCTGTCGTATTATTTTACTTTGCATGTGAACATTTGAGATTATAATACAAGCGCTCTGTGGTTTTAAGCTTCCCTTGCTTTGGCATTTCATCCTGTGTAGTGGTTGGTTCTGATTGGTGTATTGGCAAATGGATGGGACATGACCGGCCGTGTCTGTCAAAGATCTATAAATCGCGGTTTCATTGGTTAATCTTAATCCATTGCTGCCAATCGAAGAAATTGAAATTAGCAGAATAACCGCGATAACTCCACGCGATTTCGACAGCTTTGTCGATTTAGTTTTATTCAAGGATGAAAAGCATATATAGAACTCTGCCCGATCCTCGACCGTAAAAGCCCGAAATCGTTGTTATATTCTTCGTCAACCGATCATGATACGCCCGATTACTCTGGTCAAGTAATTGTGCATGCCAATGGGCTCTTTCTCGATTGAATACTAGTTTTTGTCAAGAGAAAAGAGAAAGAAAGAAAAGCCACGGGGACAGTGGCGAGAATGGCCACCGCCACCTTGCCGACTACCGAGGCCCTGCCGCAAGCGGCGCTGCCATGGAAGCTGCTCGCTTCTTTCGGTGTGAGGCCCAGACCCTTGTAAGCGTTCGGGCTATTTACCCGCGTAGCCCCATCAGTTCCGTCATATGGTCACTTCTACTGTTCGTTGACAAGGCAGTCAAGTTTTCGCTCCGTACTTTTCTCAAACACTTGCCATGCATGCAAGACTCCTCTGCTTCGAGTGAGAATGAGAAGATCCGGGTCGCTAGGCGCCTTCGTTCTGCTTCGCCGCCATTGCAGATCTGCTGTAATCGGTCGGTCGAAGCACGCTCTTCTCTCGCCCGCGTTCGACTCCGCGTCGTCTGCTTTCGGCGATTCCAACGGCGCGAGCCTCCCGGTCTCCGTCTCCGAGGTTTTGTCTCCTTCCCGTGCTTACTCCGAACATGCGTCTCCGGATCCGCATTCGGTGGCTTCCGGACGTTTTGCTGCCCGCGATGATCTGGACGGCAGCGATGGCGACGGAGAAGCGGACGAGGACGACGGAGTCTCGGATTGCCAGGCTGATTTCCGGGAGCGGAAGGTGATGAACGCGGCTCTTGCTGGCGATGCCATGTCCATCGTGGACATATTACGCGAGACGGCGTCCCATCGCGTGGAAACGGCGTCTAGACTCAATAAGTGTGGAGTCAATGCGTCCTCGGAATTGGTGGTAGAGGTTCTTTCGCAGGTCCGAAATGACTGGGAATCGGCATTCGCCTTCTTTCTGTGGGCTGGGAATCAACGTAATTACTCCCATTCGGTTCGAGAATATCACTCAATGATCGCTATTTTGGCGAAGATGAGGAAGTTCGACACTGCTTGGGTGTTGATCGATGAAATGAGAGGAGGCGAGGATCGTCCGTGCCTCCTTACCCCTCAGACTCTGCTGATCATGATCAGGCGATACTGTGCAGTGCACGACGTTGGTAAGGCCATCAATACCTTCTACGGGCATAGAAGATATAATTTTGATGCTGGGATTGAGGAGTTTCAGGGTCTACTCTCTGCGCTTTGTCGGTATAAGAACGTGCAAGATGCGGAGCACTTGCTCTTTTGTAATAAGAGCGTGTTCCCTCTTAATACGAAGAGCTTGAATATAATCCTCAATGGTTGGTGTAATGTAATCGTTAGTGCTAGGCAGGGGGAGAGAATTTGGAAAGAGATGAGCAAGAGAGGCATACCACAAGATGTTGTCTCATATGCTTGTCTCATATCTTGCTATTCGAAATCCAGAAACCTCAACATGGTGCTTAAGCTCTTTAACCGGATGAAGGAATTGGAGATTGCTCCAGATAGGAAAGTTTACAATGCGGTCATTCATGCTCTTGCAAAGGGTAGGCTTGTGAAGGAAGCTGTGAATCTTATGCGAACGATGGATGATAAAGGTATTGCACCCAATGCTGTCACTTACAATTCCTTGATCAAACCTCTTTGTAAGGCCCGAGATGTTGATGAAGCTAAAAGGGTCTTTGATGAAATGCTGCAGCAGGGAATTCACCCCACCGTTCGAACTTATAATGCCTTTTTACGTATTCTTAGGACAGGGGAAGAAGTTTTTGAGCTCTTAACAAAAATGAAGGAAATGGGATGCCATCCAAATTATGATACATACATCATGTTGATCAGAAAGTTTTGTCGATGGCGCCAACTTGATAATGTCTTTAAGCTGTGGAATGCAATGACTGAGAATGGACTGAGTCCTGATCGCAGCTCTTATATTGTGTTGATTCATGGACTCTTTCTGAATGGAAAGTTGGAGGAAGCATACAGATTTTATTTGGAGATGAAGGACAAGCAATTTTTGCCTGAGCCTAAAATTGATGAGATGCTTCAAGTGTGGGTCTCTGGGAAGCAAATAACAGAGACTAGTACAGTGGAGAATCAGCCACCTGTTAATCATTTGGATCAAGCTTCCTCCAAAAAACTCAATCGCGAATCGGATTTCCTTCGTCAACCTGAGTCGAGAGGAGTAGTAAGAGAGCGGGGATATTCTTTTTGGGAGCACTAGGATAGGTTATCTTCAGTCACAATGTCAATGCAACGTATACAGACATTTCTAAAGGTGTTCTACAAACTTCATCTTTTAGACACTCATGAAGATACTAAGAATCCTATTAGGCATACTATTTGTTTTTCAGAGTTTATGCAGTTGATCGTACACCCTTCATGTTTGAATTTTGCATGATTATGCCCTTTGAAGTCATACGATAAGTGAAGGCCAAAATCAAGTTAGTCCTTCTGGTCCTTGTGCTGTAAAAAAAAAATTTTTGGTCAAACTTGTGCTGTAATTGAAAGTATGCATTTATGTATTTTTTTCTCGAATCCCATATTATTTTGGTAATTAACACTGCAACAAGTACTGGGTATAAGAAATTTCAAATGTTACTTGTATTGTGGCTCCTCATCTTTACATAATCCCATGCGAGACAACAAGGCATCTTCCTCCATAGTTGCTGTTATGAGAACTTTAAATGCTCTGCACGGGACTTGCTTTTTTTCCATTGCAAAAGTTGGTCTGCAACATACATGTCAAGATAGCATGGAAGTTCATGCTTGATTCACCACAACATTTGTTAGGGAAAATTGTTTGGAGCTAGCGCGGGTCATGTTTGTCAGAACAAATTAAGGTGCAATAAACCTGAAGCTGTCTCTGCATATTTTTTCCTCATTGTGATCTCTGGTTAGTCTTGTAGTGTATAACCTCTTGGCAAAAAGCAAATTAACAGAGGAATTATTTCCTAGCCCCTGGTGATTGTCATCAAGTCAGGGACAGTTGATAAGATGAGGATGCAGATAAGACGGCCCTGTGTGGAAGAGAAATTATGAACTCATGAGCATTAGCCACTCTGGCTGCCTTTATCACATCATCCTAGCCTCTTGGTGTTTGTCATCAAGTCAGGGAGAGTATTGTCATGAAAATTTTTATGAGTACAAAAATGTTGGATCTGTGAGGCGTGGATGTTGCCTTATAGGTGATGGATGCACTAAAGGGAAACCATTTAATCATATGAAAACTAGGATCTGGTGGTGTGTTGTGTGAATGTATTGTCCTTTATTTGCTGCATTCCATCTGTTAATGTTGGTCTTGCTGAAAACAATTGAATGCAGAAAGGACCAAGAATAGGCAAAGGTGAGCCAAACGTTGGCGGAGCTGTAATACTGAGATGGGCAGAGTCATTCCAAGCAAAATAGGGGTCTCAGTAGGATTTGAGTGAATCTCATGTTTACTTTTGCTTCTTAAATCCATTTTCAAGTTTTTGAAGATAAAATGAATAAATGAGACTGAGCTTATACCGCCAGCTGAATAATTATTTTGTAGTTTCTATAGTTACATAGAATAGGCTTAAATTGTAATTAGATTGCAATTATAGATATCTAATCAAATGAATATAAAGGTACATCGATGCTGAAACCACCAAATAGAATAGATCGTTTGGATTGCCTTTTTTTTTTCAGTGAGCAGTTTTTGGTTAGTGGTAATCTAGTAATGGCTAATGGGAGTTCAGAAATGAATGCGTTTTGTTTCATGTTTTTCGCAAACCTGAGCCCATCTGTCACCTGGAATGGTGTGTGCATGGCTCATGAACGCGTGCACGTAACATGGAATGTTGAGGATGGTGGAAGCAGTATTAATAATTCCTACCATTGTTTAACTAATCTGAGCAGTAAACACAAATGAATTCACTGTATCACACTTGAAGCGCATGACTTAGAACTTTGGATGATGCTTGTCATTTGTATGGGCCATGGTTAATATTCATGTGCATTTGTACCTCTTGCAGATATTTAGCAAGAGTATTCTCTAATGGAGTTTTGATTGTTATTGTGGTTTAATGTTTCATTGCCCTCTTGCCGCATTATTAGAAGTCTTTTCCCTACGGACAACAACGTTGAGAATTATTCATCTTCCTGTTAGGCAAGTGCACTGTCTGAGCAAAAGTTGTCCTCTTCAGGCATAATGAAGAACCAGAACAATTCCAAGCTTTAGAAGTGGGACCTGTTCTTGTGGTTTATAAACTGCCCATTGACAACAGGTAACTGTGATTGATCTGATATACACTTATAATTACCTATCGTCTTCAAATACTTTTCCTCTTAAATTTTATGGATTCTATGTCATTTGGGTTGGAGATGTGTAAGTTGACTATTAAACCAACCAGTTATTTTAAGGAGATCAACTTGGAGCCTTTCATGTCTTTTGAAGAAGAAATCATTAATATCTTATCAATTGGGAGATGTTTTCTGAGTATCGGAGTATTTAAAAGGCTACTCCATTCAATGTATAGACAATTTGTAAGTTCTCAGGCCCAAGAACCAGTGCAGGTAACATCCATCAGTTTCATTCAAATTCCTAGATGCGACTGTTCTGTCCATATTGCTTGGAATGAATTACAGAAGGCTCTACTTTTCCTTTGTCAACATATAGGTACACACACGTGCAGGTGCGGTGCATGCATGTGAACGTGTGGTGCATTGATTCCGGTTTCGTCTTGTTTAGCACAATCAATGGAAACTATTCAATTGAAAAGTTTTCTTAGTCAATTGCGAAATGTTTGAATTTGCATTTTATAAAATTTTCCGGTTTCAAAAGGATGAGTGATTTTCAAACTATAGTCTTGCATCCCAATACTTGTTATTGTAGATTTACTGCTGAAGACTGTTCACCCCCACTTTGGGCCAATTAACTTGCGATCATTAAGCTACCCCCACCACTTGCTGGGATAATAAAGCAGTCTTGTCTTCAAAATGATTGAAATCTGTTTCGCTTCCAGGCGTCAGTTTCAGTATCTAATCAACTTTTCACCTTTAGTCTTTGCCATCCCCACCAATCGGATATTTCACCACTATTTACTGATGGTGGTTTGAGCTGCTGACTAGTCCACCGCCATCAGTTCACCCTTTTCAACATTACGATCAAGCTTATTTTGTTCCTTGTTTGCGCTGAATAATGGGTTTGTTCTTGAGGGAAAAGAATTTGTTCTAGCTAAACTTCTTAGCAGATGGAAATGGTTCACCTAAATAGGTGATAAAGCTGGAGAAGATTTGTTGTTTTGTTTGCTGCTATAGATTACTCTAATTTCTGAACATGAGTCTCGTGAGAAGAACGAAATGTTTCTCATCAGCCCTCAGGAAGAAAGTCAGTTTTGTGGCAGAACTGTGATGATTCTACCGTCCTCAGAAAGAATTAACCCAAGACCTTAATTCTCTCAATCTGTTAGGTGATGAGTTTATATCCATTCAAACAATGCCGAGGGTTGTTTCATGAAAATATGTTTCTGTCAGAGGCTGGAAGAGATGAGGATGATTCATTAGGAGCCCCTGAGATAACATCAAGGTTAGGTCAGAAGCACAATTCCTTGTGCATCTTAAGTGCGAAAGCAGGTGCATCACCATTTGACATTGGATAACTACTAGCCAGTAGATTAGGTGAACCACACGTGGAAAACTACTGGATGTCATAATCGAGACTTTTTTGGCTGTTTGAACTCAAAAGCTTGTATTCCTGGGCTACTATTATATGCTTTGACCGGTCTAACTACGTGGGGATAAACACAAGTCCTGCTACCGATTCTGTAACTATCAAGACAATATGCGGGTCCAGTGTAGGAGTTCAATCCCATCATGCCCTGGTTGTGCACGTCTTGGCTCTGAGTTTAGAATTGCAGAAAGATTCTGAGATGTACATGTCGGAGTGACTGGAGATTTCAGTTTTTTTGGTCCTTTTCTTTCATAATTTCAGCCTATTAAGCAAGAAAAGGGGGCTAATAGGGTGGTCACAAAGTGGTTCTTCATGGGGGGAATTTTCAAGCTAGAGATGGGCGGGGGTTTTTGAGACGAAGGATGGATTAATGCATCTTTGTTCTGATTTTTCGTTTTGTTTGTTCCTTAGTGCATCTTCAACCTGGGAAAGTATAAAAAAATGAAAGGAGAAAAAAAGTCAAGTCTCCCGCAACTAAGTGGAGAGCCTCTTTTGACTAACCAGCATCACTTTTCATGAAATATCTCGAATTGTTTTGTTAAAGTCTTCACGTACCTTTCCATGTACAGGTGGTTATTTGAGTTTGTTTTTCTTCTTGGTTCTTCTCTCCTCCTTAGATTGTGCCTGAGAAGCTGGACCGCAGACGAAAAGAACGGTGGACTTATTATGCTCGGTCATGGCAACACAATAATTTGTTAAAACTCTGGGTATCCATCACGTGTTCTATTCTTGAAACCCAACCTCAACAAGCTACCTGGTGCATGGGAAAAGGAGGCGAGGTGGCGTGAACAACCTGTGGAATGTCCAAGGTACTTTGCATCACTCATGACATGATCCTAGTCTTTCTTTAATTGCATTCCACACACGCCCATATATTTATTTATACACACACACACACATATATATATATATATATATATATATTATGCTAAGGAGTAGAATACGTCAAGAACGAGGATGATCAATGCGAAGTAAAGCCTCTTGGACCTAACTGAAAGAGAATCTAGGATTGGATAATCATCAAAGTCCAAGAAGTTATGGATAATCATCAACTTTTCTTGTTCCTTTTTTTTTTTTTTGGGTGTGTTTTGTTTTTGTGGACGTGGGAAAGTAGTTGTCGTTCTTTTTAGCAGATGCTTCATCACCCACTTCCCCACGCCCACATTCGTCTCTTCTCTCTCCCCTATCTTTCTTTGGCGGAACCCACGAACTTCGCCTTCTGTTAAACACCTCGTTTTGGCGTCATTAATCTGTTCTAATCTCCCCCCATGCCTTGGAAATTCAAGGATTGCGTTCGTTAACAAACTGGAAAGCCCATTGAAAAGAATATGCTCACTTTGGAAAAGATATATACCGTGTCTTGAAATGCTGCTCCAGAGCAATTCTTTATACATTTCTCTTGTGTCCTCCTCCTTAGTTGCTAAGTCAGAATATTCTTCCCGGGTGATTGACACTGCATGCTTGGTCCGTATAACCCGTCATTTCGTGCCGCATTTTCCTCCTTTGCTTTTTCCTTTTCGCCCAAAACAAACGGGCACCTTTATTCTATCTCATTTTATTTTCTGGGCCAATGGGAGCTTTAGGTATTTGTACAGCTGTACAATATATATATATGTATATATTTTGACAATATAAAAATGGGATGGTTTTTACATGTTTAAATATTTTGGTAGCATGAAATGCGATCTTAGATTACTTAATCGCATTGTTCGGGGGACACGTTTTTGGCGACAATTATAGTAAGGCTTACCCATACTCTTTTGCTTTGTACTTTCTTTTCAAGGTTTGGAATCAAATTATTTGGAAGCAGATAGGATGTTGGCTATTGCAGTTCATGTTTCAAATTTAGGACACCGAGTGAATTATTGGTCTTGTTTCTATGAAATCGACTTTGGACACGTTTCATATCAGTTTTACACCTCGCAGAAAAATCACAAAGCATACTAATGCTCAGATGGAATTATGCAGATATCATGTGTAAGTTAAGCTTTTGTTATTAGTCGTAATCTTCAGCGAGTTAAAGTAATTATAGCTAAGGAATTTATTCTTTACACTATTTTCTTGGACAAGTGATGGAGGTGATTGATTTATGGGCGGGCTGGCTTGCTTTAGACCTGAAACCTGAAATTGAATCCACTCGATTAGGATTGTTCGCTTTGTAGTTTTTGAAATCAAGAACCAACCTTGTTGACCCCAAAACCGGCCATTCCAGGCAATCCTAGGGTCAACTTAGGTACCAAGAGGTTTCTTTATTTTATTTTATTTTATTTTATTATATACTCGATATGTAAAGTGTCAAACATGATTATAATTTTTTTTTATCGATTCGAGGATAATATGTAGATATTGAATTTTCAACAAATACTTTTTGCGACAGATATGTCAAAACCGATGGGATTTCATGTTTTCAGGTAGAATCCGCCAGCTAGGATATGGAATAAAAAATCAAATCGGTCAAACACGGCTCTCGATTTTTGGAACAAGAAACCGGATCGGTTCCCTATTGAACAGGCCTTGAACCCTCTGGGTAAGGCCGGTTTCCGAGTCGAACAAATCCGATTGTTGCTTCCTAGTAAATATTTGATTTTCAGGGCATTCCCTACACCCGTGCGGACTTTGAATTGGGATAATTCTACTTTTAGGAGGGAGGCGGTATGCGGATCTGGGTCTTTGCTTAATGGACTTCTCTTGGACTTTAGCCACAAGCTATGGATGGATAGAGCAGAATGGACCTAACATCACCAAAGGTTCATTATTTTAATCCTGGAGAAAAAAAAGGAAAGGGACAATCTCGTAGTTCCATACGCCTCCCTGATTGTCAGCGATTGGTTGGTGCATGGACGCGCATGCGCTCGGAAAATAACATAAAGACATGAGAATAGGAACCCCCTTTGTTTGTTTTTATGCCTTTCTTCTTCTTTTTTTCCCCCCTAGTTTGGCTAAGTTGTGAAGGAAGTATGTGAGAACGACAAAAGTTCCCGCAAGCGCACATTATGACTTTTTTCCTTGAACGCATGGAGGGTAGTGGAGGGAGAGGGGGATCCCTTTATTTCGCATCTGATTTATTTTGACTAACTCCGCATTAGCCACGAAGAAGGAAAAACGCACGTACTTTCCCGGTTCCAAGTTTAGCATGAGAACGCGGTTCGTCGATTGGCCATCCTTCTCGCGAAAGTCTTCCGTCCTTGCTATTTGTGGAGAGACTCTCCGCGTGACCCCTCCATCTCTCAAATCGAGAAAAGGCGGATGAAGAAGAAGAGGAGAGGGGGGGATGAACAGGAACATGGCCATGCCGCTTTGGACCGCGACATGTTTAATCCCACATGTGGTTGGTCAATTGACGACAAGTTACCTTCTCCTTTTACCCAGCTTACCAAGCTATTACGTGAGTTTTAGAACCTATGGTGGCTATTGCCGATATGGAAGCAATGGATGATGATCAGATTTTGATTTCTCTATGTTCGATCGTGTTCCGTCCAAAGTATTCAAGTCCCTCGTGGTTTAGTTCCCGTTTCTTTCCTTGGAAGATTTTTCACTTGATATGTTTAAGAGATATATACAAATGCCATGCATATACACGGAAGAGTCTCGCGCATTATATAGGTAATGCGCTCAAAAGAGACAAGCCTAGTAACTTCTCCTAATCTTTACTAAATGAATGCGGGGATTGGCGACGCCTCTTGGCACGCTAAGTCAAGAAAAGGGTGTGTCTATGCTTGAAGAGAAAAGCGATTGCCAAGTTTTGCCATCTTCTTAGGTGGCACATGACCACAAGTTTGCTCTCCACTCTACATATAACATAGGGATAAGGTCGAAACTATAATTGTATGCAGATAATGCACAACAACATCGACGACGACAAGAGGGAAAGCATGCCGATATGCCTCCTTTAACTCCCTACTTTTGAAACATTAACCCCCATACATCCCCCCTTGCCCGAAGAATTGCCATGCTCATGTCCCTTTTTATACGTGTCCCATTATGCGTGTCTCCTAATCTTCCTCTTCTCGGATCCCCGTTCAAGTATATACCTATTTTTTTCCATACATCATGTGACATATTATCGTGATTTCACGTGATTATTATGAATACGTTAAAACGTTACGATGAATAAATAAACAGTTACCGATTAAGATAAAATTGCTCGTGCGTATCGCATGACGAAATTATCTATTACGGAATGTTTTGTTCCGTATGAGACGCGTCTCGAATATATAATAATTTGACCGTAAATACGAAAAAAAGAAAAAGAGAGGTACATGGAGACGGCAAGACGACGGGGACTGCCACAAGGCTCATTGGCTCAACGTGGACAAGATCGGGAGGTGCACGTGTCGAGCGTCTATCTGCTTCGAGGTGACGTCAGGAGACTGGACCTCATCCTAAGTTGAGCCGCCATCTGCTCCCTACGAGACGAATTAGTAACATTTTAAGCGAAAGAGAAAGACAAAGGTAGAAAGAGAGAGTGTTAAACCAACACACAAACTCAACACCCCTCCAGGACAAGAGAATAATTACTTGTCATCACAGCATGCAAACTGAATTTCTTCCTGCTGGTGCCCCCACCCCCATGCTTTGGTCTCATCTCGTGTCTCTCTTCTCCACCTGCGCATGGCGACAAATTAACTCGGTATAAAACGGGCTCCAATCTCCCCCATACCAAAATTTCAATCCTCTCTCCAGTCTTCTTCTTTGAGAGAGCCACCTGGAGAAGATCCTCTCTTCCCACCAAGGTTCTTCCCAAATTCACCCTGGCAATCCCCCTTGTCTAGGGTTTGGCTTGATCGTGAGCCTCTTGAGTTTAGAAGAAAGGCCTGAAACCCTTAACATGATTATGAAGAACCCACAATCATCCTTGCCCCCAGGATTTAGGTTCCACCCAACTGATGAAGAGCTCATCCTCCATTACCTCAGAAGGAAGGTCACATCTTCACCTCTCCCTGTTTCCATCATAGCAGAGGTTGATATCTACAAGCTTAACCCTTGGGACTTACCAGGTATCTGATGCTTTAATCACTTCTTTCTATCCACACCCTCTATGCATTGATATATCAAGGGACTGATCTCGGGGTTCCTGATCTTCTTTGGATCAGCTAAAGCAGCTTTTGGTGAGAAAGAATGGTACTTCTTCAGCCCTAGGGATCGGAAGTACCCAAATGGAGCGAGGCCCAATAGAGCGGCTGCTTCAGGGTATTGGAAGGCCACTGGCACAGACAAAGTGATCGTGGCTTCTTCTTCAGCATCTGCACATCAGCACCATGAGAAACTTGGCGTGAAGAAGGCGCTCGTCTTCTACAAGGGAAAGCCTCCAAAGGGAGTCAAGACGAATTGGATCATGCACGAGTACCGCCTTGCCGACTCGCCCAATTATAACAATCGCCCCAATACCAATCCCTTGAAGCTGAAAGATTCTTCCATGAGGGTGAGCCTCCTCTCTTGCAAGTGCACTTAAGCATATGATTTATATAAACAGATCAGTTGATTATAATTGAGATAGTAAGACTTATATCAATTCCACATGAGAAAAATGAAAACGTTGTGCTATTCATCGGCAAGCTTTCTCCATAACTCTGAAGTTGATCTCAAATTATCTATTACACGCCGAAAGCTGTGCTACTAGCGGACAAACCCTCTTTGTACTTGTGAAGTCGATCTCGGTTTATTAATGCTTAGCCTAATCTGCAAGTGTTCTTTTTTCTTACTCTTTTTGGGAAGGTGGATGTCCTTTTGTATTGCAAAAGAAGGCTTTACAGTGATCTAATAGCTGTCGGTTTGGCAAAAAGTATGAATTTACAAAAATCCTGAAAAATAGTCGTGCAAGAGACCAACAAAAAGCGAAAGGCTTGAGAGACGATGCTTTTTAGTTTTGTGCTGTTGACATCTCTCTCTCTTTTTGCTTTTCACACTCGATTTAGGTGACGATCTGGATTCCTAACTTTGTCCACCCTTCATTGAAATTTTAACTCTTACTTGTTTGGTTCCAGTTGGACGATTGGGTTCTATGTCGGATTTACAAGAAGATCAACGTGTCGCCTCCCATAACAACTTCAGTGGCCACGCCTGATCAAGATCAAGAAGAAGAGGAAGAAGGTCTCAGTAATATTTACCAAAACGAAACGTTAAGACGGTCAGCGGATATCCCCAATAATAATGTTCAAAACAATGTTGGCCTCATGCCTCAGAAGTCCTCTTCATTCTCCAATTTATTGGATGCCTGGGACTACTCCATGCTAAGTAGCCTTCTATGTGACAACACCCCACAATTGGTCAACATGCCCGGATTTGACCAATCGACTTCATTACTTCCAAATAACAATATTCATGTGGACATGAATGACCCGCACATGTTCATCAATGGGACTTGTAATAATGGAAGCAGCAATTGCTTTTCCCAGAAGCTACCTCAGCTCAGCCCTTCGTCATCAGCTCCATCCATGGAGGAGAACAGGCTCAAGCGTCACCGTTCGATCCCGACCGTGGACACTGATGCGGCAGTATATGAGACAAAGAGGCTCCTCAGCCATCGCAGCTTCACCAACCCCACAAGTCAAGTGGCCGACTTTCCGCAGTATAACTTGATCAATAGTTACCCATTCTTGAATCAGCAGTTGCTACTAGGCCCAAATAATTACAGCCGTTTTCATGGATAAAACGGATGGCGAAAGGAAGATTAAAATGGAAGAGGCGATTGTTTCCGGTCGAGCCAGACAGGCAAACATAAGTGAAGTAGGGTTTTAGGGAAATAATATGGATGTGCAAGCATGATTTTTCTCTCCCTCGACAATGAGGGAAATTGGAAGTGTAATCTCCGACTGTAAGGACCCAGCAGAGATGTGAATGAATTGAAAAATGAGTCTATGCTGATGAAAACTTAATCGGTTTACGTACACGGGACGTGAAATGACTAACTATTAGCAAGAAAATCGAGTTCTTCCGGGGAGAAGCATCGGTCGAGATAGAGGATGGTGAATGCTTGAGTTGAAGCTGAAAGTCGAGAGTAGAGGTGCATCTATCCACTTGAAGCCGCTGGAGATGCCCTAATGCCATGAGATCATATCTAGGAACATTAATCATTACGAGGTCAATCCGACTTTTCAAATAAAGTGCAAAGCTAATTACATCTGGACCCACAGAAGAAATAAGACAATGTAGCCACTTGCGATCCCTGCCATAAAAAACTATGTGCTACTGCTTCAGATCCCTATGAACTTTAACAGTCTGTCGCAGAAGAATTTTTTTTCTCTTTTCTGGAAGTATGTCAATTAGAACTATTACACCATCGCAAGGAAAATTATAGGCACGTTGGCATGCTCGGGACATGAACTGTACAAAAGAACTACATTAACTATCTCAAGTTAGTTATTATACATAAATAAGTGACTGATAGTTTTCGAATCATCCTTCGTGATTGATAATCACCCCTCTACTATTTGTCTTTTTCTAAACGAACTTTGTTACTTCTTGAAAGTATTCATCATTAGCTTTCTCTGCCAGTTTGGTTGGCCAAAATGCTAACTTGGATGTCGAAAGTATACAACCGGTGCGATTCTGTGCAACGATAGAATAGAGCAGTAGATGTGATGCTTAAATAGTTCATAGCAGTATATTCCTCGATAGTTATGAGGAAATAAGGAAAGGCTAGGAAATGATATAGAAGGGATCATTGGACTCCGTATATCTACGCATGTAGTGAATACCATGCAGCCCAGTGAACTCTAAGGGATTTGTATGTTACCAAATTAGTAACATTTATCATATGAAAAGAATTGAAATATTTGATTATCAGCTAAATGAAGTGAGTCATAAGCAATGATCGTCAAAAGGTAGCTACTTTTCGACCGATATATTTAGTTTGGTTTTGGTGCATTTCCCTCTCACCGATGAAACTTATCCTTCATCGATGTCAGGCCGCCTAACCTTGAACCCTATCATTACGAGGTCACATCCGGTATTTGTAGTACTCTTGCTTTGAAAATAAAGACAGAGAAGAAGAGAAGGGGGGGTGTTGAACAAAAAAAAAGGAATTTGATAATAATGGCATATGCATCTTAACCATTGGTAGTGTAGTCCTCTCGCCAAAATGGAAAAACAAAAAATGAGCTACTACAGTATAGTTTAGAAAATAAGTACATGGGCTTCAGATGATGTTGCAAACAAAAGGCCCAATGAAAGTGTCCGACTGTTCTCCCTCAGCCTTTAGCCCTTTAAATTTAATTGGACTAAAACTTCTAGAATATTACGAACAATTTTCAGGTAGACCTGCACGTAAGTTTCTTGATGGATTTTTGCCTAGCTTATCCGGTAAGTGATCAAGAATTTTTTATGGGGAAAATTATCTAAAAAAATCATAAATTTATGGTATGGCAGTCAATTCAATCATAAACCCTCCAATATGACAATTTAGTCCTCAATATTTCATTGACTTGACAATTTAATCATAAAACTTTTATTGTGTCGATTTAATGTGAAGCCCGTTATTTGGACATTTGACACAATTTGAAGGTTTATAATTACATTAACAGACCGTTCAAATGTTTAGGATTGAGTTGATACAATTGAAAATTTTATCACAAAACCGACAATTTATCAAAAGGTTTGTGATTAATTGGCATAATTAAAAAAAGTTAGAATCGAATTGACATTTGTATATTAAGTTTATGATTATTTGGATAATCTTTTCAATTTGGCATAAATGTCCACAAATGGAAAAGGACACGTGGTGGAACGTGTACGAGGAGCATTACACAGATGTCAGTCCATTCGATGTCGAGTTTCGCTACTCTCTTGGAAAGGGCATCTGACCGGCGGTTCGAAAGACGACGTGCGTGCGTGCCATCTCCAAATGGACAATGACTGACGCCTGCACTCCGTAGGACAGGGAGTGTCGGGTCATCTACTCGCACGTTCTACCGAATCTGATAAAAGTTACGAGGAGGCCTGAATCTGATGGCGAACTCCGGTCACTGTTCTCCCCCGTCTCGACTGCTTTCTCTCAAACTGGTGTCGTCGTTTCTGATCTGCCAGAAAGACACGCGGTAAGCTGTCGAATGAACGCCACGAGGCACGCATTGGGCAAACGCATGGTCTTGGACTTGGCCTACCTCGGTTTCGACCATCCCAAGGAAAACAATCTGTCTGTCGCTCATTTGTTCACGTGTTCCTCCCCAGTGTTGCAGGCGATCTGAGTCTCTTCGTATCCATATCCAAGAGACGATGACGGAGAGCACGGGGACCGTCAGCCAGTCATCGACGGATCGCTCACGGGAGTCGAAGTTTGACCGGAGGCCCTCGTGCGCCCTGAGCTTTCGCAGGTTGTCTGTATGGAGCGCGAGTTTCATCAACGGACCGTCAAGATCATCGCTTTTAACAAATCTGTCTTCATGTCGGGCGGGGGAAAAGATTTGAGTTGCCATCTCGGTGAACGCCGGAACCCCAAATTCAGTGCTAAGAGTAAAGGCATTGATGGGCCAGATCGGGCCACGACAATGCGCTCGATCGATTGATCCAGGAGACCCGATTGCCAGGATGCTTGACAAGAACATAGATCGTGAATGTCGTGGCAATAAGTCGACCTGCAGAAGCCTTCGATGGAATGGCAATTTCTCAAAGGACTTGCTTTGTCCATCTCTATGTCGAAAATGCCTACAATAGAAAATATTTATGACGTGTCTGGCTCCACAACGTGGACAGCTCAAAGCATCTTTAAAGTCGTGCAGAAGAAGACCGGACGTTTCATGAAACACCCAACGTTCTATTGTCCTAATGAAGGAGCAGTGGAGACTCTTTCAAACACCTAATTGATCTCGCCCCATGTTAAGAAGAGAGGATTCTTATTTGACGTCAGACTCCGCAGTCCGATAAGTTTCATTTCCACTCATCCACATCCGACCCCTTCAAAGCATAATTAGATTCTCGGAAGGGAAACGCTCGTCCGGACCCGATTCGGTGGATCAATTAAATCACGGCCGTGGAGAAATTCCCCCTCGAAAAATTGCTACGAAATTCTTTAGAAACGTGAGAACAGGGAAGGTGAAAATAAAGAAAGGGAGACGAAGAATCTGCACAAAGAAGAGGGAGTTTACTCCCGCTCGGAACGGTCAAGCTCGAGCCTCGCTTCGGATAAAACGATCAACCGCTTTTCAAATATCAAGAGCTGTCCACTCAGGAGCGACCGTGAGACGAAGATGGAGTTCCCATTTGGTCATCACGCCCACCGACGCCACCCGAGCGACGACGACGAGGAGCCACCCAGATCCGCCCCTCCACCCGACTTCTACGGCCAGCCTCCCCCTCCACGCCCACCCTTCTACGGCGGCGACGTGGACTTCGCCCCGCCCCCGCCTCCACCGTCCGACGTGTACCGCACCTCGCATTCGCCTCCCCCGCCTCTGCCTCGGGACGATTTTGCCCCCGGTTACTCCTCCTCATACCCTCCACCGCCTGAGATATTTTCTCAAGGATCAACTGAGTACTCCGATTGCCCGCCGCCTCCGATCGCCGAGCACGTGGCTCACGAGGTCGATGAGCGGAGCGAGACCCACCATTCTTCTCGCCCCCATTTGCCTTCTTTCCTCCATCATCACACCCAGCACCAGTCTGACTCGGGTCCCGCTGCTGCTGCTTCCGGTGGTGGAGCTGTTGGCTCTTATTTCGCCCATAAGCCCACCTACAAAGTTTATTGCAAGGCCGAGCCCAATTATTCTCTCACTATACAGGACTCAAAAGTCATCCTTGCGCCCTCTGACGCCAGTGATCCTTATCAAGTATGTCGTTCTGCTTTGCTTGGCTTGTCAATCTCGAATCTCGATCTTCTGTTCCGTTGGATATCCTCAAGTTAATGGCTTTTTGATGGGTTTTGGTTTGATCTGCCTAATTTGAGCAATTCTGAGCTTTTTCGAGTGCTGTCTGACATTTTTGTTCGTTGTGTCAGTGATAGTTTTCATTCTATGGTTTTTTTAAATGATGTGGAGTGCCTTGTATGATTCGATTTGATCAGAAATGGTACAAGGATGAGAAGTTCAGCACCAGAGTGAAGGATGAAGAGGGGTTTCCTTGCTTTTCTCTGGTTAACAAGGCCACTGGTGAGGCCATCAAGCACTCTGTTGGAGCCTCTCACCCAGTAAGTTTGGACATTCAATCAGAAACCTCCGCAATTATAGGGTATCTGTTTGAGCTTCAATTATGATAGTAAAATAGATCTATTTGCATAATCTAGGCTGCAGAGTAGAAAAAAAGCTGGTGAGACTAGTCGTAAGCCAAATATCACTTGTGGGTGAGTTGTATTTCGGTGACCCTCATACTTTAGCTGGTAAGAACGTGGTCAATCTCGTTGGTCAACAGAGCTGTCGAGTGTTTCACCCTTGTGTTAGCAAAAGAAGACTGCGGTCTTCCAATTATCATCGGCTTCAATAGCCGGGAATCATGACCATGGGCGTTGCCTTGTATCAACTGCACGATAAACTTTGGAAAATCAGGCGTTGGATTGATCAAATTACTAGTCATTCACTTTAGCTGCTTCGTAACTTCTGAATTATAATTTTTCTGAACTTGTCTAGATTCTGTGAGTAACTTCACCAACAGAAGTGTGCCATTCTCTAAGTTTCCCTTAGTTTTTGAATGACAGAGAAACTGAGGTGAGTCTCAAGATGGCTCATTTTAAGCTATATCTGAGCAGTTGTTCATCTTCCGTTTGGTTGATGTCCCAACGGTCCTCTGCTTTGGTTTCCTGTTTAATGGCTAATTGTTGGATTGGTTATGGTTCCAAAGGAATCCTTCTTGTGGCGTAAGCCCGTTGATTTTTCCTGGTTACCCTTTCAGTACCTTTTTCACTGCCTGATCATTGTCTTGCGTTTTTGCCTCTACGAATACTAAGTTGGACACTTCTGAAAGGGTTGACCGCACTCTTAAGTCAGCAACGTCTTTCAGCTTTTGTGATAAAGCTTGTTCGCACGGAGCCTTCGCTCTCGTTGCCTCAACTGGAGCTTCATCTCACCTGTTTACTTTTGGGCCAGTGGTTGGGCTCGGTTCAAACATAGAGGTTCCCGTGATCTGTTCATACTGCATTCTTCTGGCCATAAGACGGACAAAGGGTTCATGGATTTTTTTTGTTAGGATATATGCACCTTCCAGTCATTCATCAGTTAGGGGCAGACCCACTTTAAAGTCCAAGGAACAGCTTGATTTAAGCCTTAGCATTCTAAAATACTGTTGGTATCAGAGCTGCAGATATTTGTCAGATCTACGATTTGCATTTCCCGTGATCTGCAGGTACAGCTGGTACCCTATAACCCAGAGCAGCTTGATGCATCTGTTCTATGGACGCAGGGCAAGGACCTGGGCGATGGTTACAGAACCATAAGGATGGTTAACAACGTTCGCCTTAATCTGGATGCTTTTCATGGTGACAAGAAATCCGGAGGTGTCCATGATGGCACAACCATCGTGCTGTGTCAGTGGAACAAGGGAGACAATCAGAGGTGGAAGATCACCCCGTACTGTAAGTTTTCTCAGACGCAGAGTAGAGGGATAACCTTTCTTGCTTCTTGCCACTTCTTTCTTCGTCTTTCATTTCTGAACTATTTTGTGCTCTAATCTATGTCAGTGTCTTACAAAATTATGTCCATCTTATAAACCCCCCATGCCCTCTGATGGTTGATGCAGGATGCATGGGGGCAGAGTTCCTGAATTTGGTGGGTTGCGCCTTATTTGCAGGATAAGCAGTTCCGGGGATTGTTGTGTTTCCATGTGCAGTCGTGTTGTGATCTGGAATGTTGCCTGTATCTCCATGTGTGATTAAGACTCGGCTACTACTGTGAATTACTCTTGACTTTGGATGTTGCAGTGTTGTCATTCTGCGAGTTATTAAACCGCAGACTACATATGTTATGCCTTGTAAATTGGTAATCCTCTGCATTAAGCTATTTTAGATGTTGCTTGTGAAAGGATCAGTATTTCGCCGACATCATGCCGGTCATCTGAGGGAAAGGATCGATATCATCGAACTTGATCTTCGCTTGGTGAATAGCATCCTGAATCGTTTGCATGATAACAATATAATTGGCCGTATCATGGCTTCATGGGCAATGTCATCTTCGAAATTTTTTGTTAGCCAATTGTTCTTTGGTTAGAATGATCTGCCTCTATATAATTTTATAAGACCATTCTATCTCTAAGCATCTTTTGCCGTAGCCATTACTGTTTCTTTTTAGCTTAGGCAAGTTACAAGGATTGACAACCATAAGGTTTATTGAGCGTCATTTTGGCCACAACTATTTCAATGGGCTCGTCTTGCTTGATTTCATCGAAAAAATAATTATTGCAGAAAATAGGAGAAACAAAATTATCCGATTTCTCTCCCTTAACCCATTTAAATATTTATATATTTTATCTGATTGATAAAATACATCATTTTGTCCTCTTGGATGGAGAGAGAATCAAACTCTATACATAGGCTCTCAATAGGTACCTTCCATAAAGCACATATTATTTTCATTAAAGTTGTATCTCTTTATAAGAACTTCACATTTTCTTAAAAGTTACATCTTTAAATGCTAATTAATAATATCATGTGGGCCACAAATATTTTTATAACAGATGGCGATGACGATTGACAGCTGTGACTGGAGAAAGAAGTGACGGCAACTATGAAAGAGAGGGACGAAGTAGAAGAGGAGGAGAAGGCGGAGTAGTCGAACAACGAGAGAGACTCTGTAGGATAGGTTGGACCTAAATAAACTATGAACTCATTTTAAATCGGTAATTTTTTTCAATCTTCTCATATAAAATCCATTTGTAACCCATCTATCAAATTAACCGAATCATATAACAACTCAGTCCATCAAATATGACCTAAGAAATTAGTTTATAAACTATTTTGACGGGTCTAATGACAATATACTCGATCCATCAATCCATAAGATCGGATTATTAGAATGCTTTAAAAGCTTATTGATCATAAATGTCATCACAGTAAAGTTGATCCAGATTACTTAATCAATGAAATGCCTTATGAGCTCATTCTACATGAATTTTCAATGGGCAAATTTTTAAGCGAAGCACATGACATGCTGCTGACAACTAATTATTCTAAGCTGCTACAATGAATTAATTAGAATTATAACTCTTGATCATACGAGAAAGAAATGGAGGGAGAAATTTTTCCTCGGAAAGTGCTCCCAAATTTTGTCGCTTTTGCAGGTGCCAAAAAAGCTAAAAGAACAAGAAAAGGAGTTGTTTACTCACGCTCTCAGACGGTCAGGCATCACTTCAGATCGAACGATCAACTGCTGTTCGGACATCAAAGGCTCGCCACCTTGAGCGACCGTGCAAGATCGAGAGATCGACGCCGACCCCGACGGAAATGGAGTTCCCATATGGTCATCACACCCACCGGAGAGACGACGACGACGGCAGCGGCAACGAATACCCAAGAAGCCGACCCTACCCGCCACCCGGATCCACCCTCCCGCTCGACGTCTACGGCCAGCCTCCCCCTCCGCGCCCGCCCTTCTATGGCGGCGGCGGAGGCGACGACTTCGCCCGGCCCCTGCCTCCACCGTCCAACGTCTACCACACCTCGCACTCGCCTCACCCGTCTGCTTACCCTCCGCCTCGGGACGATTTCGCTCCCGGTTACTCCGCCCCCTACCCTCCGCCGCTTCAGAAATTTCCTCAAGGATCAACCGAGTACTCCGCTTACCCGCCGTCGGCGACCGTCGGGCACGTGGCTCACGAGGTCGATGAGCGAAGCGAGACCCACCATTTTCATCGCCCCCATTTGCCTTCTTTCCTCCATCATCACAACCAGCACCAGTCTGACTATGATCCCGCTGCTGCTGCTGCTTACGATGGAGCTGTTGGCCCTTATTTCGCCAACAAGCCCACTTACAAAGTTTATTGCGGGGCCGAGCCTAATTATTCTCTCACTATTAGGGACTCGAAAGTCATTCTTGCACCCTCCGACTCCCGTGATCCTTATCAAGTATGTTGTTTTGCTTTGATTTCGCCTGTCACCCCCGAATCTTGACCTTTGGCTCTGTTGAATATTTTGAAGTTGATGGCGGTTTGGTTTGATCTTCCCAATCTGAGCGTTTCTGAGCTTATCCGTGTGCCGTATGACAGTTTTCTTCGTTGTGTGAACGATGGTTTCTATTCATTTATTTCTTTAATGATGTGGGGTGGCTCGCATGATTTAATTTTTCAGAAATGGTACAAGGATGAGAAGTTCAGCACCAGAGTGAAGGATGAAGAGGGGTTTCCCTGCTTTTCTCTGGTTAACAAGGCCACTGGTGAGGCCATCAAGCACTCCGATGGAGCCTCTCACCCCGTAAGTTTGTATCTCTAGATATTCAATCTGAAACCTCTGCAACTGTAGGATATCTGTTTGAGCTGCAACTAGGCTAGGAAAAATGATCTATTTGCTAAATCTGACTATAGAGTAGAAAAAAGCTTGTGAGACTAGTCATAAGCCGATATCACTTATGTGCAAGTTATATTTTGTTGATGATGATGCTTTAGCTTGTAAGAACGTGGTCAATCTCGTTAGTCAACAGAGCTGTTGAGTATGCTTTCCTTGTGCGAGCAAAAGAAGACTCCGGTCTTCCAATTATTATTGCCTCCGTTGGCCGGGAGTCATGACTATGAGCATTGCCTTGTATGGACTTGCATGGTAAGCTTTGGAAATTCAGGCGTTGGATTGAACAAATTACTAGTCATTCGCTTTAGCTGCTGCGTAACTTCTGAATTACAAATGAACTTGTCTAGATTCTGTGAGTAATTTTATGAACAGAAGTGTGTCGTTCTCTAAGTTTCCTTTAGTTTTTGAATGACATAGAAACTGAGGTTAGTCTCAAAATGGTTCTTTGTAATCTAATCTGGAAAGTAGTTTATCATCCGTTCGATTGTTGTCACCGCACTCCTCTGCTTTCATTTCATTTTGGGTAGCTAATTGTTAAACTGGTTCTGGTCCCAAAAGAATTCTTCTTGTGGCATAAGTCCATTTTTTCTTCAGGCTACCATTTTAGCACATTTTTTACTGCCTGATCTTTGTCTTTTTGACCAAAATAATAAGCATTGTCTTGTGGTTTTTGCACTTACAAGTGCCAATTTGGACACTACCGAAAAGGTCGACCACACTCTAAAGTCAGCAATGTCTTTCGGATTTTGTTAAAAAGCTTGTTTGCACTGAGCCGTGACTTTCATTGCCTCAACTTGAGCTTCATCTCAACATGAGCTTTATCTCAACATGTTTTTTTGTGGAGCCACTTGTTGGGTTTCGTTCATCTATAAGAGGTTCCCATGGTTTGTTCATACTGCATGCTTGCTCACCAGAAAACAGACAAAGGTTTTGATATATATATTGGATTAGGATATATGCACCTTCTGATTATACAATAGCGAGGAGCAGACCCACTTTGAAGTCCAAGGACAGCTTAATTTAAGCCTTAGATCTCTAAAATATTATTGGTATCAGAACTACGGATATTTGTCAGATCTAAGATTTGCACTTTTTGTAATCTGCAGGTACAGCTGGTACCCTATAAGCCAGAGCAGCTTGACGTGTCTGTGCTGTGGACACAGAGCAAGGACCAAGGTGATGGTTACAGAGCTGTAAGGATGGTTAACAACATTCGCCTTAATATGGATGCTTTTCATGGTGACAAATTATCCGGGGGCGTCCGTGATGGCACAACTATTGTGCTCTGGCAGTGGAACAATGGAGATAATCAGAAATGGAAGATCACCCCATATTGTAAGTTTCTCAGATGCAGAGGAGAGGAGGAAAATAGCCTTCTTGTGACTTGCCAATTGTTTCTCTGTCTTTCATTTCTGAACTGCATTATGTTCTAATCTATTTCACTATCTTACAGAATCGGGTCCATTTTTCTAAACTTTTATATCCTTTGATGGTCGATGCAGAATACATGGAGGCAGAATTCCTGATTTTGGAGGTTGCGACTTATTTGCAGGATATGTGGTTTGGTGGATTGTTATGGTTCCATGTGAGTTCGTGTTGTGTTCTCGAATATTGCTCGTATCTATATGCGTGATTAAAACTCAACTGCTAATGTCTGTTGCTTTGAATTTGGATCTTACAGTGTTATTGTTCCGTGTGTTATGACATCGCAGACGTTACATTTATGCCTGGTAAATTGGTAATCCTCTGCCATAAGCGGTTTCATATGTCGCTCGTGTGATAGACATGCAATGTCATGTATGTCTTATGAGTTTGAGAAGAGCATGTTCTCATAAATCCATGCGCTGATACACTGCAAAGCGGTAAGCCGAAGTGCAAAATATGACTCGAGCAGCAGTTAATTTTACAGCTGCTGTCCTTTTAGTCTTAAATCAATCTTGTCAAGCATATTTCTCGGCTGACTCGATCATTGCGCGTCTTCAAATACCCCATCGTGCACTGCAGTCTTGAGTTCCTTTGGACTTGATTTCATTTTGGAAGTGGGTCGAGATCAGTTTTAAAATTTACCTTTCGAGCATTGATAGCAGGAACTGGACATCGGGTGTTCGATGTCTTGAAAAGCTTCTATCTTCGGCAGATAATGCTACTTCACCTTTGGCTCTGCGGTAGCTGAGGTGACAGGCTCTTCGGCCGTAGTCAGAGGCTGGGTGTACGTTAGGTGAGTTGGGAAGTACATAGCTCCGTTGCTAAGGCAGGGCGAGGCTCTACTTCAACGTCTCGACCAGGCCAGACTGTGGAGGTCCGTCGCAGCTTGACTCATGTCGATCCATTTTCTGCGTATGTCAAAGTCGAAGATACGTTTCCACCGGCAGGGAATGATAGAACCATTACTCGAGTTCGCATGCGCCAAAACGAATCAGAACCTACCTGAATCTGTTCTCGAATTCGTCCAGCTCTGGGGCACATCAGGTCCTATGAATTCGGCTTGTCATGACATGTTCTTGTTGACATATCTAAACAAGACGCAAGAGCTAATAAACCTAAAGGATGAAAAGAATGAAGGGGGGAATTCACATAAATAAATAAATAAATAAATTTATTATAATAGTGCCGATGCAATATTAAATCTTTTTTTTTGTCAATTGAGTTTTAAATATTTCGCATTTTTGTCGATTCAATCCATCCAATCATATATTTTCAACTTTATTTATTTATTGTTTTTTCTCCCTTTTTTTTTCTCTTTCATTTATTTTTCGCTTTCCTTTCTTCTTCCTCTAGCCATCGGGGTTGGGGGATTGACCTCCCTATTGCCAACCATTGGCAACTGGTAAGTTGTCGAGTTCCAACGACCGGCTAGAAGAAGAAGGAAGAGAAATAAAAATCCAAAAGAAGTATTACAATCGATTTCTATATGAATAATTTTTTATCAAAATTGATTGGATTGACTGAATTGACATAAATGTAAAAGATTTTAAACCCAATTGATAAAAAAATGTTCAAGACTAAATTGACATGACTACAATAAGCTAAATTTTTTTTTTGATAATTCTTCCAACCTAAGGGGGCTAGTAATGGCCTTGCCTCTGCCTCTGATTCACGAACATATCATATTACCAATCAATCTTTTGTTTCAAAAAACTTATGTACTTCACTTTTTATTTAAAAAAAAAATTGCCTAGCCCTTTCCAACAATTGCAAAATTCTTTAGAAAATTATCCAAAAAATCATAAAGTTATTATTTGACGACCAATTCAATTCACCTTTCGGTTGCATCAATTTAGTTCTAAAGATTTTGACAACTTGTGAATTTAGTCCCAAATATTTTTATTTATCTCAATTTAATCCTAAATCTTTTGAAAATTTATCAATTATGTGCTAAAGTTTTGACTATTTGTCAATTTAGTCATGCCGATCAACTTTAGTAAAAAATTGTCGACCAGACACCAGCCCGCGAGTGGCCATCCAACATGCCTTAACAACACTAATGTTGATATTATTTACTTTTTTTCTCCTTAATATGTTATCGTTACTTGGCCATGGTCGACAATTGGTCACAGGCAAAGGCATTATGGCTCTCACCATGCCCCCAACAAATCTACCATGTCCAGATTTCGAGATGGTGACCCTTGCCGAAGCCACAAGGGTCGAGCCTACAACAGATGCCGTGAGGGTCGCAACGCCCTTGCCAACCCTCACCTTTTACCCGTTGCTGACTATAGCCAAATACTGGCCATAGACAAAAGAGAAAAAAGGAAAACAAAAACAAAAACAAAAGTTTATCAATATCGGCGCAAGTCACCGATCACATTGCATTAAAAAGGAACATAAATATTTATTCATGTTGGCACCGCTCACGCTGCGTAGCATGACCGATGGCCAGCCGACGTTTTTATCAGTAATTTCCGATCAAAATTAACCAAAATGATTAAATCAATAAGTCGTAACATGGTTTAAGACTAAATTGATAAATTTTCAAAAGATTTAAAACCAAATATCTAAGATTGCAAAAGAAAAAAGGAATTAAATGGTATAATTGAAATATTTAGAGTTAAATTTTATATTTATGACATCTTGGACAATTACGAGAATCTATAATAAGCGGCGGTTAAGTTATATTCACGCATGTCTGCATAGGAAAGTTGGTCGCCTCCTCCTCTGGATTCCCTAAAACTAAACGTTGATTTTTCATGGAAGGAAGGAAGATCGAAGAACTCTGTGGCTGGAATCTGTCGAGGAGTTGATGGGGTGTGTATTGATGGTTTCACGCAGAAGATTGAAGCTAATTCGGCTTGCATGGGGGAAACCCTAGCCATTTGACAAAGCTTAATGTGGATGAATGAAAGCAGAAGTGATCTGCGGAGAACTTCTCACGTACGAATGGATTTGCAAGTCTTCCTCTCAAGTGAGTGCCTATCAGCCGTGGACTTCATTTTGGGCCGGACGGAGGCTCCATGGGCAAGTGCTTGATTGTAGATATTTGCTAACCCAATTGGGAAATGTCCATCTATAGTATGACCCACGACAAACGAACCAAGCCGCAGACTGGATTGCGAAAGCCCATATTGTCGGATCTCTTCTTAGTAATTGGGTCTTTAAGCCCCCACAGAACCTTTGTCTTATTTTATGTTTGGACTCTAGTTCTAATTGTAATCCACTATCTCAGTATTAATCCATGAGGATTTACCGACAAAAAAAAAGTTACATTCACGCATCAAATTATATCAGTTCGTGTTAAATATTCTGAATATCTACCCCTGATTGGTGCACCAATCCCAAGAGCATCTTAATTAACGCTCAGATTCCTTTTCCTTCAATCTCTTCGTGATCAACGCCAAGATTCCCACGACACTGTGGTTGATCTTCGAGCCCAATCATTGTCGCCATTGAGTCTCTTGCTTAAACATTGCAGAACACAGTTCATGTACTGTCATCAACATATTCGCACTCTTCCCAGGCCAAAAAAACAACGTTTGCTGATATCCAGTGGTGCCTCAAACACCGGCCAGGCAAAGCCTTGCTCTAGACTCAAAGAGGGCTGACGGGATTCCAGAGCTCGATGATGGACTCAAGCTGAAAGTGCTTGGCCACTTTGACAAATGTCTGATTTTGCATGTGCAACAATTAATGCAGCTTACTCCCAGCTTTAAGTAATCTTGCTGGCATCCACAGGAGCTGAAATGTATCCTGCTCTGAACATCAACTCTACAAGCTGGCAATTTTCTTTTTTTTTCTTTTCTTTTGGGAGTGTATAATTCATGGTTATCTTCAATTTTACGAAGATGAGTTATATAAACAATGGCGCTGCAAACTGGCACTAATGAGGCTAGCATGTTCTTCTAGATGCTGTTTGGGCATGAATTTAGCCAAATATCAATTGTCTTATGGGGTTTTCCTTGAGAATTAAGTTTCGTGTGTTGACGTGGAAGACGACAATCGGAAAAATTAGTAAAAAGAATTTCACTCCACTTGTCAAGTATTATCTTTTTTGAGACTTATGCCGACTAGTTGAAAACCATTGAACACCCTTTGAATTATAGTTAGTGGGGACTTCATATGTATAGTGTTTCTGCAATTCCTTGAAAGCGGGAACTGCAACGTTGGTGGCACCGGGTCAGAACTCTATAGTAGGGCCTTTTATTCACTTGTTCACTCGAGATCCGATTATGCAAGAAGATGTTAATTACGTCAAACACCGTGAACCACGTTCCGTCTCTCTTGCTATGATCCGATAAATCAAGAATACTTTACGTATGCGATGTCCGCGAAATTACTAAATAAGAAAAGGAAAAGTAGATGTGAAAAGAGGGGGAACAGTTAGATCTAGAGTTGGCTTTGGTTGTGGAGGTGGTGAAAAGTGAACTAGTCCAGCATCATGGCCACTTGATAAACATCTTTGTTTAAGAACATGGATCCACTAATTGATCTCTTTTCATGTTGTCTGTAGCGGAACAATGCCATTCACCTTTTGTCAAGATGGGAAAAAGGTTTGCGGCCTTTTGAGGTACATGCACATCTTTCACATTGTAGACGAGGTCTATTTCCTCTTTGTCAGTCCGTTTGTTGGTATCAGTTAGGGCAGTTAGGTCTAGCACGGAAAGAGAGACAGGTCGGGATGCAAAAGAAAAAAAGAGGAGCCATCGAAGACCCTAACGTTTTACCAAATCGAAAAAGAAAAGTCAAGTGTGTTTGACTTTTTAATGAGAGCCCACTTGTGGCTTTTTGAATGGAGATTAGAGGGGAGAGGCAAAGGGGGAGGGGGCGAAAAAGAAGCTTATCTTTTGGAGGCGACTAGTGTTCACTTGCACGAGAGGCCACTTGGTCCAAATGTAAGCTTATCCTTATGCGTCTCGATGACGGCCAGCTGTTAACCCGTCCCTCGAAACACTTGTCAAAAAGCTGAAGGCCTCCATATAATTTGCTGCCCATATACACAAAAAGGTCGTGTTAACCAAGTATACCCACGACACTTTTCTAAGCATATTCAATGTGAGAAACACTCGATTTCCATTACACCCAATCGTGCATGTGACGAGAGCAATCGATGCATTTCAAATAGCGACGTCGCCCTACTCGGTTGCTGATCGAGGCAACGCCCTCGAATCAAATCTTATAAAAGAGTCCGGATTTAAATTAAGGCACCCGCACCCACTTGAACTCTAAGTCAACAGTTTACTAAATGATTGAAGGAGGTTAAGGTTTAAGATTTGCATTTGATTAATTTGACTTAAGAAGGAAAAGAAACGAGAGGGAGGTTGCGCAAGATTGCCAAATGATAGCGACGGTGCAACTTGCATTGGATAACGTGGCTTCAGAGAGAGAGAGAGAGAGAGAGGGACGTCGGGTGACGTCATTATCTGCCCGTCCAACGGTTTTGATGGAAAGAGTGACGCCGCCGTCTCCAGCACGAACGGATTTATTATAGACTTTTATTTTTGTTTTGCTTAATAGAACGACAGCCTCTATGTATTTAATTTGATAAATTGATTTCTCTCGTGATCGTCTGATTAGACGATTACGCATAGAAAGAAAGTGAATGATTGTTTTATGAAGTGAGTGATCAAGCTATACGTTTCGATTTTCTTCGAGACGTCGATAGTTATAATTTATCACGATCTCATTTGCGTACAAGTTGACAATTAAAATCGATCGAAAAGGACCCCTCCTCCCCGCGCAAAGCCGACACAGTCGATTGCGTGCATCCCGGTGCAGGCGGTTCC
This sequence comes from Melaleuca alternifolia, assembly GCA_019926035.1. Lineage (NCBI taxonomy): Eukaryota > Viridiplantae > Streptophyta > Magnoliopsida > Myrtales > Myrtaceae > Melaleuca > Melaleuca alternifolia. The sequence continues at coordinate 1,098,089 of JAGKPW010002155.1, forward strand.
GAATTCCAAACTGCCGACGAAAAGCCGACGCGGAGGCGTCGTCGGTCGCCAAGGCGCGCTTCGCTGCTTTGCTTCGCAGTCTCGTTTTAACGAGAAAATCTGGATTGGGGCTGAAGATTTCCTACGGCGTGGGCCCCACGCGTTTTTGTAGTGTGATTCGCCCACGTGTCATCCAATCACATCAATAAAAAAAATCCGACTAAAATTTATATTGTTTCATTATTCTCGCAGCGCTTGATAAATTGCCCCCTTCGCGAGATTCCTTCCGAGTCTTCCGTCCCCCTTTCTTACTCCAACCATTATTTTATTTTTCTTCTCCAAAAAAAGAAAAAAAACAAAAATCCGATTTTTCTCGACTTAAATTGAATAGGTGAAATCTTGATTTTAACCACAGAAAGTTCCAGTACATATACTATCTCAAGTTAATTTCCATATCGTGAAAAGTCTCGAATTGATAAACTTGCGATAGATCTGCTATCCATTAGCTCCGATCCAATATTTCCATTAAATTACCGATGTGGAAAAAACATGCAACGATCGACCTATGACTTGGATTCGACGGGGAATCCATCATGAGCGGGTCTCCTAAAAGAAGCCTTCTCAAGGAAGCGAGACTTGAAGAAAACGAACCGGGATCAGAGAACACCGCCGATTTTGTCCCAAAAGCTTCCTTGCATTTCGAAAAGTCCGTTAAAATTGCTAAATTCTTCTTAGTTTAGCCATAAGATTTCCAACGGGCTTTTCACGAGCGCACCATCTTGAATTTTTCTTTATGATATGAATATGAGAAAAATATGAGGCTGAGTTCACCAAGTTGACATAAACAGTATCGCTCCACTATGAGTTCGAGATTATGATTATTATTATTTTTTAGGTGGGGGTGTTAAATTTTAATTAACAATTCAAGAAGAGAAAGGCAAAAAACAGAGCCAAGATCGGAGCAAAATCCCACGAGACGAGGCACGGAATCAGCAAACGCATCCAGCTCCGCACCACCGTCGTCACCGGCAGAAGGCCCACGTCAACACGTGGAGCCGATACGGAGAGGGCCCCACCCAATTATTATCATCTTCTACGCGGTATTAAACTCTAATAAATCTCTCTCTACTCTCTCTCCCGTCTCCGAATCCCATTAATCAAGGGGGGATGGACTTTTTCGGGGTGAAGAACTTTTTATTATATTAATGGCTAATTATTGGTTTTGGAGGAGATTTGAGTTAAATATTGTCGTAGAACCACTACGTCTTAACATTAATTGCATCTAGCAATTCATATGGCGAACCTAACGACAGATAGCTGTGTTGGTTGATGGCTTATTTCTCATCGTCAAGATTAAAGGTTCGCAACCGGTAGTTATGAGTGTTTTAAGTGGATGGTCATAATGTTGGGGTCTTGTGATAGTCTATTCCGAGAATACAGGTCCGATCTTTCAACGTCGTCCGAGCACAAGAGCTTGCAGTGGATTCCTCAATTGCCAAAAAATATAATTCATAAGGCGCGGTCGGCTTCGTGGCCACGAGCTGGTATTTTTCCCCGTTGTCGGTGTCGGAATGTCATACTTTTTCTCGCTTCTTCATCATCATCATCTTCTTCTTCTTCTTCTTTTTTAAATAAATTATTTAATGATTGATATATTCCTCGGACTGTGTCAGCGTCTCCGCGTAGGTTGTGGGTCGGGGCGGCCATCGGCATGTGCGGCCCGCGCCAGGCCGCCAACGGATTGACATTTTCAATTTCATGCGTTCTATTTCCCTTCTTTTTTTTCCCCCTGGGGCAAACTCGTGAATAACTTGGAAATTGGGAGGAAAGCAATTTGCATTTCTCGCTGTGTATGCAATTGACGTGCAATTACTTAGATGGTTTTTGGCAATTGGATATTAGCTACTTGGCCTCGTCCGTGATCGGGAATCATTTGATTTTCTTCAGAAGAGCGGTGTGGTCGAGAGGTTCGGGTTCGAGAAAGAGAACCTCTTAACGATTGCGATTCCGTCACATTCTCTAATACGGAAAAGTGATTCTCGTGATTACTGAATATTATTAGTCGAGAGAGGGAATGACATAGCTATCTCGTGCGTCCCCCCAATCTACTATTGTGATGTTCGGATCAAATAGCTCCACTAATCCTCTAATAATCAGGCCCCATTAATGGGCGGATCTAGTTCATGTAGATAAGTCTTATTATGGTTCTTCTTCATTGCTTGTGTAAGTCCATATGTGCACCATTGTATGTATTCACATGATAAAGCGATTGCGAATGCCTAATGATTCTACTTTAGCCATTCTTTTTTTTTTGTCAGGATATTTTCCCCATTCAAATGAGGAAAAACAACATAAGTTAAGGCTCCATTAATTTCTCATAAAATGAACGATTCGAAATAAATTTTCTTAAAAATTACCACCGTTATAGTTTTAGAAAACGAATTAATGAAAACTATGTTTATCCTATATGAAAACATGTAGACATAAATTACCATTGATAGTCAAAATATTCTTTATTGATTAACTACTTCGAGCGATGCGAGTGATTATTATTATTATAAAATATGAAACAAACGATCTGATTCCCACAATAATAGACAAGATCATAGACTAAAAGGCAAGATATGTACATGTACATCGTGCTTAATTCGAATCAATTACTCAAAACTCGAAATTTCTTTGTCTTTTTCTCCCCCCTTCATCACTTTCACGTGGTTAAATGTGCATGACCTATATTCTGTTCTAAGTATGGTTGGCCGTCAATTCAAAATGCAATGACTTAGCTTAGCAAGATCGCATTAAGTCATCAGCGGGAGAACGCGGGAAAGCCTAAGCACAGGATGATTCTAAGGCAAACCACGAACGATCTGAACGATTTCTCGTTCTTGCCTTTTTCCCAATCGAGATCTCTCCAAGAAGCTGGCTTCGATTCGGTGTTGCGATCGCTTTTCATCAAAGGGAATGGACAGAAAGTGCCTCGATCCATGACCTCACGCTGCCTAATGAGGCCCCCTTCTGCGCGTTTGTTATGTTGATGAAGTCAATATTCCCACGTCCTTCCTTAATTTTTTTTCTGGTTTCTTTGGCTTAAAGTCAATATTCTCGAGTTGATCGGAAATGAAATGAAGCATTACAAAATTGGCAAATTGGGCAATGTTAGCTAGGGGCAACCTCCCTAACACCTTCGAGGTGGACTCTCCAGGTTTCTCTTGCTCTTTCAATGCTTCTTTGGGGTGGGGAGTGACGTACACAGAGATGGGGTTGCTCGAATTTGTGGTGGCTCGGGCGAATTAGTCTCCCGATCTTTAGTATCGTCCTCAACGAGATGAGATTATTTATACATGGTTCTTTTCTTTTGAACTTATTGCGCAAGTAGGTCAAACAAAACGGCCAGTATGGAAAAAAGGGGGAAAAAGAAGAAAAGGAATACAAAATGTGGAAATGAAATGACCGTATAATACTATAAACCCATTTTAGGAGGGTAATAGTTTAACTTGTTGAACATAAAATGCGCGATGATATTCTTTCAACTGAGACTATAATAGAAATATTTTGTTGCTTGGTCAGTTAAAATGAGCTTTGTTAATGATTTTTCATGTGGGGGTTGGGATAGATTCGTTAGATTTGATAGGATAATTAAGGCCTAAAACCTTTCTTTAATTTTGTAATCTTTGTAATTAGTGATGTTAATGTCAAGAGACGCGGGAAACATGGGTCCGTCCCAGCGTGTTAGAGAAAAGTTGGGGAAAATAAAGAGAAAAAAACTTCATTTGCCATGAATTTCCTTTATTTTATTCACATTCGTTTTCTAACAAAAGGACATATTGCAATTAAATATACAAAAACAAAGGAACTGTTCAATGAGAGGGAGGCTTCTTCAAGAAGTGCCTTACTCCCTACGGATCTTGTGTGGACTCGTTGAGCTGTGGAAGACGACGACGACGAAGAAGGAGAAGAGGAAGGCCATCGTCTCTATTATCATCTCTATTTAAGCCCTTCTGTTTCTCACCTTTCCTCCTTTCTAAAATAGCTTCTCCTCCAAAATCTTTCTCTCCAATCTTTCTGATCGACAGTGCTTTTCATCCATCGGTTTCTTTCTTCTATTCTTCGAAAGTTGGTGACCATGGAAGAAGAAGGTATGGTGGTGAACCAAGTGAGGGAGCATCAGGAGCCGATAGATTTGCCTCCAGGCTTCAGGTTCCACCCCACGGACGAGGAGATCATAACTCACTACCTCACTCGCAAGGTCCTGAACAGCTCCTTCTCTGCCAGTGCAATCTCAGAAGTAGATCTGAACAAGTGCGAGCCTTGGGACATGCCAAGTTAGTACTAGACCCTTCAATGAGCCTTTTTCTCGTTTTTCAGTCTCGAGAACCTTTTGATTTCTCTTTATTCATTCTGGGCTTTGGTTTTGGTTTTTCTTTTGCCCTCCTTTTTCTTTAATTTCAGAGAAAGCCAAGATGGGTGAGAAAGAGTGGTACTTCTTTTGCCAGAAAGATAGGAAGTACCCGACAGGGACTAGGACTAATAGAGCCACGGAGTCTGGATATTGGAAGGCCACAGGCAAAGATAAGGAGATATACAGAGGAAGAGGCAGGCTCGTGGGGATGAAGAAGACCCTTGTTTTCTATAAGGGTCGAGCTCCCAAGGGAGAGAAGACCAACTGGGTCATGCATGAGTACAGGTTGGAGGGCAAATTGGCTTACTACAATCTCTCCAGGGCCGCCAAGGTACAATTATGCATATGCACTATCGCTATATATACTTTCTCTTTCCTTTAATACCTTTCTTATGATTCTTTTTCTTTTTTCATGGAAAGGGAAAGATAAAGAGGGAATTTCATCTTCATGTGGCTTTGGAGATCGAATCCTCCCACTTTATCCTTCTCTAGTTTTATTATAATTTCCTCCTTTTGTTCATGGGGGTTGCTTTTGCTTTTGATGTGAAGAAATCTTGGCAAAAAGCTGAAAGGCCTTTTTATGACGATGCCCATATGATTGCAGGATGAATGGGTGGTGAGTAGGGTTTTTCACAAGAGCACGGGCATCAAGAAAGCTCCATCTACAGGCCTGCTCACAAGAATCAATTCTTATGTAGACGACTTTTTGGATATGTCTTCGCCCCCGCCACCTCTCATGGACGCACCTTCTTCGAGCAGACCGAGCTCTAGTTTCACCGATGGGGAAAATGAACTTAAGGGTGTGATCAATTCGGTCCCAAGAGCGCCGGATGGGAACCCCGGTTACTTTTATTTTCCAGCAAATTCGACTGACGACCAGCACCAAGTACTACTCCAGCAACAACAAGATCGTATGAATTTTAGTCATATGATGAACCCAAGCATCGATGCAAGTCACTGCCCTCCAGAATTGTCAAATTATCCTCCTCCTTTTCCCTCTCATGGGTCCCCAAATCTGGAGGACTACTCGCACCAAGGACGAGGTGCCATGGTATCAAGCTTCGGCAGCATGGGTTTTAGCCGCAGGAGCGCCGATGACGCTCTTCTAAGAGCTATAAGGGCAAATTTGGAGACATCGAACCTTCAGCATAGCAAGCAGTGCAAGGTGGAGCAGTTCTCATCTAATCATTCTATGGTCAGTCCATCTCAGGAGACCGGGCTCAGCACGGATGTTAACAATGAGATATCATCTGTAGCGATCTCCAAGCAAGAGGTGGGAAGCGGCGATGCTTTCGAAGACCTCGAGGGTTTATCATCAGTAGGCCCAATTCAAGATTTTGATTTTTGGGACTACTGATCAAGATTACAGAACATAGACAGCATCATATAGAGATGATTATTAGAACTATGATCCCACTAGGTATATTTAGTTTTTCAGGTTCTTGGATCTTTATATTCCTGTACATAAATATTTCCAATGTCCCAACACCTCTTAGGTTCTTCTTTTATTGATGGATCACAGGGAACATGTTACTTTGATTATAATTTATGGACCTTTTATGTATATTATTGTTTCTTTTATTGTGTTTTTGCTGCTCCATATCAGTGCATTCGTTCTGGTTTCTTTTGCTCTCTCTCTCCTTCTTTCTACATTCTGTTAATTAATCCTACGCGCGTTATTCTCCGGAGCATTAGATGGCTGATCTTACCATGAAATTTACAAACGATTGACACTTTGGTCAAGTGCGCAAACTTTGAGGTCAAGTTCAACGAAGAAAGGTTACAAGCTATTAAGTTGAAAGGGTCCTTCTAACCGGGGAAAAGGAGGATAAAGCCCGATAAAGTCATCGGACTTTAAGAAGAGAATGGGGTGATCTTTTCAGCTGAGAGCACCATGATGGCATATCAACCCAGGTCCATTGAATGTGAAATGTAGATTAAGTGACAAGCCTGTGGAATCAGCAAATGGGAGTTAAAAGCTTCATCAACACAGATGAAGAGAGAATCTCTTCAGGCTGATCACACCCATCTTCTGATCTAATTCATGTGTGCACAGCTTAATAACCGTTTAATTAAAAGAAAATTGAATTCAGAAGGGAATGACATCATGTGCTGGTCCTTGATGCTTGGACGGGGGGATAATACAATCTATCAGCAACCTTCTCTGTAGAGAAAGAGATTTCCAAAAAAAAAAAAAAAACAAGGAAAGGTCCTGGATCACACGAATCATTCCCAGTATTCTAGCAGCAGATACCTCTCTCTCTCTCTCTCTCTCTCTCAGATCTGACTAAACGTTTTTAATTGAGACATCAAGGAACTCAAGAACAAGTGTTTCCTTCCTTCTTCTTCTACTTCTTTTTTTTTTTTTTTGTCAAAAAAGGAGGAATTGAAAAGACAGCGAAAAAGGGTATGTTCTTTGGATAACATGGGAAGGTGTCAGCTACAAGACTCGCTCTCTTTCTGTGGCCTTTCCCCTTCCCCTTCCTCCCTCTCCCTCCCTCTCTCTCTCTCTCTCTCTCTCACAGATGAATCAATAATTGACGGCTTTCTTCCTTTTTTTTTGTTTTTTATCCTGAAATGTTAAACATTTCTTCATAGTTTGGTTCGTACAAGAGTTACCAAATATATACAAGGATGAAAGACGCGAAATTATCTGCAAACGCAGAAAGTGGTGGGCCATGAATGCAATCTCTATCCATGGAGTAAATCACTTCTTGATTTGCCTGATATTAATTTCAACAGAACAAAAGCAATAATAGTAAGAAGATGAATCCTTCTAGAGAGAGAGAGAGAGAGAGAGAGAGAGAGAGAGATAGCGAGCTTCTATTCTGGCCCATCTATGTGTCATCTTACTTTCTATGCAAAGCAAAGGAGGAAGGGTTGGTCTGAAACTTGCAGGGGAATTAACCGCCCATTTCAGGCCGTTCATTCATTTTCATTCCCTTTTCGGACATGGAACCTGAAATTGTCGTGTTAAAGCATATTTTGGTTTGAAGCAAATGAAGAGGAAGCAAACAAAATAAGAACAGCAGCGTACACAACACGAGCGTAAAGAGGGTCACCATAACCGAAGCCATCTCTCTCTCTCTCTCTCTTCTCCTCCTGCCATCTTCCTTGTGAATTACAGAAAAAGGCCTGATTTGCTGCATGAAAAAATGGAGGGCGCCACCAACCGGTCACGAGGCCAGACCACATACTCTCCCTGCGCTTCAAAATTACTACATCTCTCTCTCTCTCTCTCTCTCTCTCTCTCTCTCTCTCTCTCTCTCGCTCTGTGAATTACCTCATTTTCATGTCATCTCTCGTCTTTTCGTCTTTTTTTTTTACACTTTGGAAGAATCTGTGCCAAACTTTTATTTTATTATTATTATTTTTTAATAACTGAGATGTCCGGGCCAGCTTGCGCGCACCTCGACTATTTCTCGGGGGAGACTAGCACAGCAATCTACTGTCATGGCCCCCCACTTAAATCACAGGCGCTTCTCTGGAGAATCGAACCCAAGACCTCAACGAAGTCCGAGTTCGCCCTAACCAGCTAGGCTACCCATGGGTAGGTGTGCCAAACTTTTATTTGGGTTTCCATTTTCAAAAGTTAATATTATTCCAGATTAGGTTATCTAATATATGCTCCTAAAAAGCGCTCGCTAAGGAATAATCACTTTAGTGCGCACGCCATTAGTGAACAAAATATGTGAGGTATCTTCGTCACTTACACATAGTATGATTGCTCAAATTAGGGTTTTGATCCATCACTTTGTAGATACTAAGAAAATTAGAAGCTGCAAGCACATGCATTCGCAAAGGGACTATGCGCACGCCGATTTTTCTCCGTGAAAGACTGAAAAATATTTTTAAATAATCGACCCCATATTTGGAAGGAGCAGATTGCAATTTTGAACTCGTTTTCATTATCAGCAACCGTCTGACCTTTGATTCGGTGATTATGTCAATACAAGTGCAAATGGATTATCATACGTGAATGATTGAATGGTAGACTATCTCATCGCGAGGGGATGCTTAGCAGTTTCGTTCTCGTTCTTGAACCCATTCAGATCCTGCTTTTAATTATCGTTGGCTTCATGATTCTAGAACTTCTGAATGTGAACGTCCGTTCTTTTGATTTAAATGTCCTCTAAATCAAGCTTGATTAATCAAGAGAAAGATTCATATTTTGACATTGTTCATGCATTGCAAAGAAGAAGATCCGCACCTCCTTAATTTACACGTCTTCTTTTTCCCTGGTTTGGTCATTTAATTTTATTTGGATACTCTCGAGGATACTCGTAAACAAGGATTGTTTCATAAACATAAGAGGAAATTCAAGCAAGAGAGATAAGGACAAATTGAGATGGTTGGGCGGATCATTCGTTCGGCTTCGCTTTATGCCTTTTATATTTTTGTGTAGCAATCAAAATGAACTGTTTGAAAAATCCATGATACCAACTACGATAGTTCTTGACATCAGAATATTAGAAACCCTCCTAATCACATCCTTTCATCCGTGCGATAAATCTTCATCATCATTAGTTTCGTGCATATAATATATGGAAATGGTGACCAAAGAGAGAGGAAATCATAAGTATAAATATATAAAAATGTACGTGTATCGTCAACTTCTTCGTCTTTGGACGTATCCGTCGTGGAATTAATTGATACATTGCCAGTCTAGAAAGGATCTTGCACAGTGAACTGCGGAGGAAATTTCACGCCCGTTGGTTTCTGTAGTGATATTCTTGACTTTTCCTTTTCGTTCGAAAGACAACGTGTGGGGGGAAGAGCTAAGGTGTCTTCTTGTTCACGAAGCCAGTGAAAAGCATCGAATCGTCAACTTCCGGAACAGTTCTTGTTCTAGGTTCTTGTGCCAACATTTTCCTCCGGAATACTAGGTGAAGTATAGGTACTCGCATGGACATGGCATGTATGGCAACTGTGTCTCCTTGTCCCTGCGAAAACTACAAGGTATCGGGCCTTCTGGCGAAGACCCGGAGTACATATCACGCGTCAATTCTCCTGTTGCCAATGAAAGTCACGACTAATGCCGATGTGAGGACGGCGACACATGAAATTTGAGGGGCAATGAGGAACTTCATGATGTTCTGGATATGTGCCGTGCGTGATGCTGCCGGTGTCGGCAAGCATGTCCCGATTTGTGAGTCACACGCAAATATTGATCCGCAAAATGTTAAAATAAGTTTCGCCTCCTGCTTTCGGTCATCGTGTTAATTTCAAATTTGTTTTTGTTGTCGGCATCTATATAAAGAATCACCGCATGAGATGTGCAGGGCTACATTTTTTGAAATCGAAATGTAATATCGTTCAAGACAAAACGTACCGATTGTCCTATTGATTGAAGAAACACGGTACTCGACTTGCACCATTCAATTCTCAATCAATTTTTTTTTAAGTTTCCTTACCATATGATAGCAGTGCCGACATTATGTTTGTCGGTATGAATTGGCTGGTACATGTATCGCGCTTAAAGAACGATATCCACGAGGTTAATCGCATACGAAAAGGAAGAAAGAATGAGAATCCATGAGTCTAGAACGCCTAAAGCGGGAAATTTCAAGGAAATTTCTCAAAGAAAGCACCAAATCAACCAGCATCGTCAACTCCTGCCCAAGAAGTACCCTTTTTGTCACCGCAGGAACAACAAATCTAAAACGACGTAAATGTCATCGATGCGGATGTGTTCAGGTTTTGACCATTTCTGTCATGGAGCCTTTTTGGTTCGGTAGATTTCTTTGTTTTGCGGGCGTGGTTGAAACTTTCGTTAGGTTCTGCAATCATGTGTACGCATGCACGCACATTGCCGTTCCTGTTCCGGGTAATTTTCACATTGGAAATATAATAGCATCTCTCCCTCGATGACTTTGACAAGAGCAAAGCAAGATGCTCAGTTTCCTCTTGGGTCCTTTCGGAATTCGTAGCTAAGGGAGGTGCACATCCGTTGGACTTAGGCGATTTTCATAATACAGAGACTCTTTACCTGCATGCAGTAGGCACCGCATTTAAAATCAAAACATTTCCTTATTAAACATACTTGATAAGTGCTCTAGTCCAATTCGTCGGCTAAACCCTTATTATGTTAATGGGAGAGAGCGCGCCTACTCATGTGATATGAACAATGGGACTAAATTATTTACGTTTCTATAAGAAATGTTCTTATATTCGGTCATGTAACCTGACCTCATTAATCAAGGATTTGAATTTGTTTATCTGGAGGAAAATTATCGGAATGGTAAATGACTTATGTAGTTTTTGTAAGCTGTTCATTTAACTAAACCGGTTAAGGTCAAAGAAATTTTTTTTTTCATTTCATCTGCAGAGTTAATTTTCTGTGGAGTGTAAGGGGCAAAAAGCTCATATTCTTTGGAAAAGTAGGAGAAAAGTTGATAATTCAATGGAAAAAAACCATTATACTGAAAAATAAAAAATAAACGTTCATAAGTAAACAAAATCCATATTGCTAACTCAAACTTACTCTGTACTAGAATTTGAAAAGAAGAAGAAGAAGCTTGTAAGCTACTCTTATTTAGTTTAATAATTTCATATAAGAATTGGTGAGTTTGAAACTATAAGAAGTTATACAAACAAAAATTAGCAAGAACGGAAATTGGGTGCGAAAATAACAAAACGGTGGTAAATCTAGGAAAAAAAACTCCCATCATATATCATTAGGTACGCATTCTTACTAAACCATAGTCTTACCCTTGCATGCATCTCATAATCGTTCACGCACTCTGTACGCTTGCAAATCCACATCAAGCCCTTCTAGACAAAGTTCAGAATAAACTATTAAGGGTGAATTTTCTCTATAATCCCACGTGTAAACCCAATCCTAACTTCGGTGGTGGTCAGCTATGGTCACCGTCATCTTTTTCCTAATTAGCACAGTCATCTTGATAATTGCATTTATCTTCAATTTAGGAAGCTGGGTAATCGCCATGTTTAGGTCTTAGCTTAGGTGGCGACCAGCAGAGGGTCTTGCACGTCCAATAACGTTGCTGGAATCGACGAGGCTATGCTACCTTCCACACGATTTATGACAAAGCGATTGACTTAAGCATGTCCGATCATGGCTGGTGGTCTTTCCATCTCTAGCTGATCGTCTTGCAATGTGATGAGAGTTCCAGTTGAAGATTGGAAAGTTCCTAAAGAGTTCTTCCCCAGCTGATCCATTCAAAATGCGCCTGCAAACGAGTCAAGATCGAAACTTCGTGGGAAAGAACCGCAGAAAGCAACGAGAGAGAGAGAGAGAGAGACTACGTCCGTCCATAGAGAGAGAGAGAGAGAGAGAGAGAGAGATAGAGAGAGAGAGAGAGAGAGAGAGAGAGAGAGAGAGAGAGAGAGAGAGAGAGAGAGAGAGAGACTACGTCCGTCCATATTATCAACCAGACTAAGGACCTATTAAGAATAGAGCTCGGGGCACAATTCTCTAGCACTTGATAGGGATTCTCTGAAACTAATGTTACGGTTTCTCCCAAGAAAACCAGTTGCTGTCGATGTCCTCAATGGCGTTTTCACTTTAGTTAGTGACGAATCATGCACGCGGAAACCCCAGTGTTCTGACATTTGAACAGCAAACGAGTGAGGAGCATCCATTCGAGGTGTTTTCAAAGCAAGCGACGATCACGAAAATTGTTCCAAGGAGTGTTTTACTCTAATGCCAACATTGTTGGCCAGGCGAAGTTTTTCGAACAAGTTTATATCTTCAAAAATAAAATGATAGATAACGACTAAGATTCTCTTAACTTTAATTTAATCTCCATTAGATGGTCGATGCATCATTAATTGAGTAGAAGGTAAGATTAAGCCACATCATAAAAAATGCTCTGATTTCATTAAAACACCCTCCTATATAAAAGAGACATGGCAGACTAAAATCTTAATTTTTTTTTGGGTGACCGAGGTGTTCGGGCCAGCTTGCGTGCACTTCAACTATTTTTCGGGAGAAACTAGCATAGCAACCCATGGGCCACCGCCATGAGCCATCACTTAAATCATATTGTCTTTCCCTGGGGAATCGAATCCAAGATTTCAACGAAATCCAAGTTCGCCCTAACCAGCTAGGCTACCCATGGGTTGTTCTAAAATCTTAATTTTTTCCTCTCACTTTCCCATCTCCTTCAACTGATCCCATGCCCCTAAATCGTGGTTGATATTGCACCAGTCAAAATCCCGATAGCTGTCGAGATGGCCACCGCCACAAATGCTCGCGTCACTCAACCCAAGCCCCATCCTTTACTCCGCTACTCTCTCTCTCTCTCTCTCTCTCTCTCTCTCTCTCTCTCTCTCTCAACTTGATCTGTCATCTATGGCTAGAAGATGAAAAAAGGAAATGAGAAGAGAAGGAAAAATTGAAAAATAGAAGAACACATTTATGTCATATAATGATTAAGACACTATTAAATTTGAAAAGATTTGAGATTAAATTGGCACACTTGAAAGATTTAGGACTGAATTGGCCATCATACAATAAATTTATAATTTTTTAAACAATTTTGCTAGCAAGATTACTATAACCTATTCACTCTGAGTATCAAATTTTCCTTACGAACTTATATTTTCTCCTATCAGATTTGGAAAAAAAAAAGAACATAGGATCTTAATCTGATAAGTGGAAATGTAGAAGAGTCCATTACAGCAGTGTTATGGTCAGAAATTCAAACAATCAAACCTCTAAAATATTATAGGTTACGGCTAATAAACTCGTGACTAAATTTCCATGGAAGCAATATCGAGAATGAATCTTCTAGATGCATTATGGAGATTATACGTGTACATTGATAATCCTATAACTCTCGAGGCTTGATTGAAAATGTGTGTCTAGTGTACACGTCAAGATGAATAACGTGGAGAGGAGTTCCAATAAGTCACTCAATATCGGCCTGGCAAATTATGGTCCATACGAACCGAAAACATCAGAACAAGTTCTGGCTCTTTCTTTTCGATCCTCTTTGAGAATTTTTTTGTTCTTTTTGGTTCGGAAGCAAATGATAAATAAATAAGGAAAAGGGACACGCGTCGCCGGTCGGCGGGGCGATAAAGTCAGAGACAATGATGAGAGGAAGTTTAGAGGAAGACTCCATGCATTTCCGATGTTTGTGGAATGAAAAGCTTACGCTTGACATAATGTAGTGAGAATAGGGTGTTATGGTATTAGGATCAAACCATCTAGAAGTAAATTTTTCATTAGGGTTTGAATGAATGGGACATGCCCAATCATCCAATAATAATTTAATCTTTCTCTAGATTGACTCGTGATCTCGTGCATCATGTTGATCATGCTTAACCCCAAATGCCAAATTCAAGAGAGGGCACCGATTTTTTCTTTCTTTCTTTCTTTTTTCCTTCCGTTAAGAGGCAATTGCTTCATTGGGCAAACGAGAGAACGTGTGCGGCTCTCTAGCTCGATCGAGATTGCGACGTTGGAGAAAGCAACGATTGGGGGGGTCAATTTGTGTAAATTTCCCCTTGTTTCTTCTTTGGGGTGGGGCAAAGGAAAGTGGGGAAGTCATCAAGCGTCGTCATATGATGAGCAAGAGTTCAAAGGGGGAACTCTGGTTGGCCCATCGTCGTTTTGCCCGAAAGGGATCGATGGCCTAATCAAGTCTTTGGCTATCCCCTTGAGCAGCCTCACTACCTTCTTTTTCTTTTCCTCCCTTTTGTTTTTTCTAATCTCTCTTTGCCTCGACGTATCCTCGGAGCTCTAATTGATTGGTGATGTGATCACGGGAATATGTTCGATGATTTTTGTCGAAAAGTGTCTCAAGATGATTTTGTTAAGCACATTGTAAATTTTCGGGAAACAAATCATTGTATATACCTGTGAGTGTCATTGGCATCGTGAATTACAAGACTTTTTTACCTGTTTAGTTACTTAAAAGTCCTCCAAGAGAAGTATTTTCAACGAAACTCCATTTACTAAATCCACCGTCTCTCGCATGCAGAACTATATCTAACATGGTCTAAATTAATTTCCTCTTTCTTTTTTTCTTAATTTGTGTTGTGTATCCATATGAATCGAACTTTTCTCTAGACACAGTGACGTCTTCCACGTTAAAACAGGGAGACATGACTAAGATTTTGTATCCCGTCCTTTTGAGTCGAATCCTCTTCTTTCTTCATAAGTAAAAGGGTAGGGAGAGATGATCGGAACTAGTAATCCTTTGCAGGCATTATCGCAATGGTCTCACACGCACTATGACGGAATGTTCGGTAAGCCCATCGCCGCAGCCCCATCTAGACGGCGGTAGAAGTCGGGATTCTCTTCGCATCGGGACATGTGGCAGCTAAGCCACGTAGCGGGAGCGCCATTGTGAAGACTCGTTAGCAAACATAGATGAATCGAGCTCATCACATCACGAAAAGATAGGTGGATCTTTTCTCAAAGGATGGATGTGTTGTGGGGTGTTGGAAATGATGGGCCAAAAGCTTTGATGGAATCCAGTCATCAATCTGACAGATCAGCCCAAACATTCTTAGCAAATGGGCTTCCCCAAACCCACATTCCCACTTTTAACGATTGATCTTAGTTTCACCGTTTCTTCCGGAATTCGCAAGTGAAAGAGCTTGAGCCCAATGGGCTTGCCGACGGGGCTTGCCATATCGCCCTTGTCACCTTACCCCGCCGCTCCGCGGTCGTCGCCGCCTCGCCGCCGTGAACTTAAGGCCCTAATCTCTCTCGGCTGGTTCCCACCTCGCTCTAGCAGACTCATCGCCTCACCTCGACGCTGGCTCTCTCTCTCTCTCTCTGTGTTTTCTCGTTCGGGCGGGCGGCCCGCCGTGCAGCTCTCTCTTCACGTTTCTGTTATCTGATCTGATCGTGAATTGCTGGTGCGAATTGGCTTGACCATTGTTGATGCATGAGTTTGAATTGCTTTTGTTTCGCTAGGGCGGTAGGCTTTGCCCTCTGATTCTCTGAAACTTTGAGAATTTAGCCGTTGGTGGCACTCACAGCAATGGCAGGCCAGTGCTTTGTCGCAAGGGTCAAGGGGCGCCGAATGCGATCCCCAGCCTTTCCTAGCGCACTGCTAGGCTAAAATGCTGTCATCTCTTCAGTATTTACATGTGATTTCGGCGTGGGGACGATAGGGTCTCTGTATAGTCGTAGAAGTTCCTGTCGTGCGTCTGTCCACTCTGTGTCGTCTTTGCATCAGTAATGTTGCTTTATAAAATCGAGGTTGCAGCTTTAGGCTCTGTCAATATGCTGGTTATGTGTATGCGTCACGACTCTTTTGCACCTAACAGGTCCATGAACTTGTGAGGCGTTGCCTGCGTGATGTTTGATTAAAGTACTTAGAAGGAACTAGGCCATGAAGTCCCATGGCGTCAGTGAATTAACCCGACTGTTGATGTGATATCTTGAGATACCTACTATGCAGCCATTAACTAAAATATGTGTATGGCGGTCTTGGACCCGGGGGATAATCCACTTGACGTCCATTTGACTCATCCAATGTGGTTAATGTTTTAACCATTTATTGAGAATAAGTTCAGGTTTGGCCTGTCATTCTGTTTATAAGAAACATTAGTTATGTGTTTGGATCAATAACTCCCTTGTTAGGATACAATAACCATGCTCTTTATGCATTTTTCTCAACAGACTTCTGCCAATTTCATGTTCATTAGATATGTTTTGTATTGACACATTTATCTTGGAAATAAGCTTAACTGATCAATTTTATTATTGTTGCTGCTGAGAAACATGCATTTTTGAATTGATTCTAGCTAGTTAACGGTCAGAAAACAGAACGATCTTTATCATTATCTGCTTATGATGAGTTGACAATTGCTTCATGCGGTTACAATAATTTACTTTTCTCCTTCTTCTTATACTAGGGAAGCAAAATATGGATGGCATTTCTTCTTCTCAGGCATCCTTCAATGTTGCTTCCTATCCCCGCGATCTTCAACATTGGCAAGGATTACCATCAAATTCTTCACCAGCAGACTCACCCATTACGCTTTTGATTCGTCACCTTCCCGAAGCTATTCCCCAAGAGACGCTCTCCAGACTTCTCTCACATTACGGTGCTTCCACTGTTCGTCCTTGCACTTCAGAGAGGTAACTGCTCACAATATCTCAATGTTAAAAGTACATAAGTTATTAAGTGTGCATGCCTGAGGTCAGGGGTTCGATCCCCTTGGTGCCAGCTTTCCAGATTATTTTATTGGCTAAATACTGATCAAACTTGGTCAAAGACGCTTTGACCAATTCTTGGCAACTCCGATTCTTAGGTAAAATCAGGACTGGACCGTGGTTCAGCTCCTGGTTGAACCAGCAGGTTTAAAAAAAGAGTGGTCGAAAGTACTTTCATTAGTGCTTCAAGGTTGTCATAGTTCATTGGCAACCTTTTCTGTTTTTTTAATTGAATGGTAGTCCGTTGGCAACATTATAGCTTTGTTCCTTTTTTGACTAGATTGAAGAATTGTGCATTTGTGGATTTCAAAAGTGAAGCGATTGCTTATCAAGCACAGTGCCAGTTGAATGGGTAATTACATTTTCTTTCATATTCCAGAAAATATGGCCTGTCATAGTAGTTTGTAGTAACTTTTGAAATGGATATATTTCTTTTCATTGGCTAGGCTAAGGTTTCTTGGTAGAGTTTTGAAAGTGGAAAGAGCTAGTAATAATACCAAGGATAACAAGATTCAAGCGAAAGGCGCTCCATTTGCAAATGATATAATTGCACCTTCCACCATGACAAAGGAGGCTGGACTGCCTGGGGATCGTAATGAGAATCCAAATTGTGGTTTTGCTACTGCTAGTGAGTCCATTGCTCCAAAACTTGGTGTAGACTACCCCTTTCCTCCCCATCTTGAGTAAGTTTCATCCAGTATTCTTTGCTTAACCCTTTACTTAAGCTGTTTTTCTGGTGTGAGCCTATATTTTAGACTAATTAAACATTTGTCCCTCAGTCGGTTGTAGTTTGACATGATCCATTGATGAGATACCCGATATTCAAATGCCGAGAGAGCCGTTTTACATATTGCAACAATATAATCTCGTAATCATTTTGGGATATTGGATAGAATCTGTAAATTATAGTCTCTCAATTTCTAGGATCAAATTATCATGACTATTTACAGTCATGGCTCATAATCATATTAATAGACAGCACGAATGTTGGTGTTAATAAAAAGACTTCAGGTTTCATGGATAAACTATACTTTGCTTCTCATCTAACCAAATCTCTCTCTCTCTCTCTCTCTCTCTCTCTCTCAGTGTGATGTGCACACTCATGCATGATGTGTAACCTCACATATGAGCCATCTATCGTTTGTTTACACCCATGATTGCTGGTGGCAAACTGACCATTCTGTTCCATTCTTTAAATTGAGAATGCCCATATTAAGATGTACGACCTTTCATCAAACACAAGATAGTATAGTGTAGCTCCTTTGGGAAAGTTGTCGAGTCTCTTTCGTAGATATCAGTCAGCCAGATGTGATGGTTATCATTATAGTAAAGCTTCCTCCATGGTGATTGCGGTGCACATGGATATAAATCTGTCAATTGGAAGCTATTATTTGGAGCTCTTTTTAAAGTTCTACTGACAGCCATAGATGCAAAGACATCACAAAGAGTCACTTTGCATCTCTTTGTTTTTGTAGTGCCTACAAAAGAATCATTTCCAATAGGTCTTTGATGAGCTATAGTTACATGTTTTATTTTCGACCTTCTTTCTTCTCAATTGAATGTGCATATGGAGACTTTTTCTGCTGCACGTTATCTTAGGTTCTGTCGCATATTCATCAGTGGAGGATGACAAATGGAAGGACCTCATCCAGCTTTTCATTAGTTTAGCATCTTTTTCATTTCTGTTGCTTCTAGGACATCATGTACCCTTTGGCTACATGGTTTTTGTCAGCGATATGCACCCTTAAGGTCAAATTGGCTGCACTCTTTCCATGCTATGATTATGGTTCCATGATTTTGTACTTTATTATAAATGAAATGTTCATCTGATCTCAGGGTGATAACATTTGATGAGTTGGACTGTCTTTTCATATAGTCAGAAATGCTTTCTATGTTGAGTTCTAGAATTCATTTCTGTAGCAATCATTGTTTTTTATTTGACACAGTTCCACCATAATTAGTCAATTGATTGGATTTAGGTGGTTTATGTCTAGCCAATAACTTGCTTCTGTGACAGGTATGCCTACCCCCCACCTGATGGAAATATTCTCACCAATATTGTGAATGCTCTTATTGCCGTTCCTCGATTTTATACTCAGGTGTGGGTTGTGTATCATTACAGACATGTGGCGACAATGTGTGCATGGGAGATGCTGAATAATTTCTTGCATTCCATATTTAGGTGTTGCACTTGATGAACAAAATGAACATTCCAGCGCCATTTCGTATGGCATTACCGACTCCACCCCTACCACCATCAGCAGCTGTTCCGCCTCCCCCTCCTCCCCCTCCTATAACTGCAAAGCCCTTGGTGGCGGACCTATCCAGCGAAGAGTCCGAGCTTGAGTCCTCTGAAGAGGTAAACTCGTCCTTCCAAATAGTTGACTTCATTGAGACACGACAAGCTATCTGTATGTGTACTTGTGTAACTGGTTAGTGTTCCGGCAAAATATTACGGCACTAAGTTTCTTTTATTGCTGCATCTTTTTGTACTAGCCTATGATTTACAGTTGTGGAATAAAGTTTTAGCTTTTTGGTGCCAATATGCAATGTTGTGTTCCTTTTCAATATGCATCATTGCATGCTTAAAGAGAGAAACTTTTTTTCCTTGTTTTCAGTTTCAAATAATAAAGTATGTATCTTTTTTTTTTTTAGGAGGTTGATGACAAAGCCCATTCTCTTGGATCTTCAAGAGTAAAATCTGGTAGGAAGCGTGCCAGAAAAGAAGCTATCGTAGGTCCTGCAATAGATAAAGATGTGGCTCATGAGTCTGTGGGTTTGAAACCTGCCACCTTAGTCCCAAAAGAAATCCCAATGATTAAAAAGAAGAACACTGTTTTGCAGGTAGTATTCGGAAGCAATCAATTACTAGTTGAAATTTGTTTTTCCCTGTTCCTAAGCTTTTCATTTTGAATCATCTCAGATAAAAATTACTCCAAAACCAAAAGTTTCAGCGGTTGATGAACATAAAGATGACGGCACCGCGAAAGATATAGAAGAGCCAGATCAAGAGAAATTGGAGAAGAAACAATTTGCAACTCATGAAGAACTGGAGCAGGGAAGGTTGCCTCCTGAAGAAATACTATCTCTTCCAATGTTTAAGGTATAGTGCTTGCTAAATTGCAAGCCTATATAGGTCAATTGATTCTCTGAGATGAACAGATGACAATTCGTTAAGTCATGCTCAATTAGAAATTATTATTACTGGCCCCTGTTTGTGGATATGGACATTTTATTACCATCAAAATTTTCTTCTGTAATGTTGCAGAACTATAGTCCTGGAAATCCTGCACCAGTCTTGTACATAAAGAATTTGGCCAAAGATGTTACTGCGGATGACTTTTACTTTGTATTTGGTAAGTATTTTGAGGGTGAATGCCCTCGAAAATTTTGTTTTTGGTCAGGATTGATTGGTGAGAAGGGTAATTTCTAATATATTCCTTGAAATATTTTGTTGTTTCCCATGAGAGGAGTAGAAGATCAAGTCTTAAATTATGAATTTTGAAGTCAATTACCCTTTGTTCTTGGATAGCCTGTGTTACTTGTAAGTGAATGGTTTGGTGAAGAATGTATCTGGTTCTTATTTCTTGCTTGGAATTTTATGAAGGTTCTCTGTTTGGAAGTGCGGATGATGCTAAATCCACTCTGAATGTAAAGCTAATGCAGGTAAATAAAGGATTGATGCCTTTTCCTTTAACATATTTCATTCTGTTGTGTTTTTAATTAAATATAGTGTATGTATTGACAAGACAGTAATTGTTGAAGTGCATTGTCATGGTTGTAGACCATCTAGGTTCTGATACTAAAGATCAAATTCTTTCTTCCTAGAAGCCAAGCATTTATTCAGTATTATAGACCTGTCGATTATTTTAGCCAGTGAACCATTCAAACTTGGAGTATCTATTCAAGCATCTCTCTTATGCTTTTGAAATTCAATTTTTTCCCGCTTGCAGTAATCAATATAGTGCCAGCCTGCCAGATCTTGCTGGGATTACCAACTATAGAACATTAGAGAACTTTATTCTATCCGTGCTAATTCTGTTTTTAATGGTTTTAGACATGAGTCAAGAGTCTCTGTAAAGAGTTGCATCGACCCTCTGTTAAGGGTGTTGCTGTATACTGGCATTCTTATAGAATTTATATGGCTCATCATTGTCATTGTTATTGAACTCACCGAATTTTAGGAAGGAAGAATGAGGGGCCAAGCTTTTGTGACATTTCCATCCATCGAAGTTGCGCAACATGCTTTGGTATGTATTAACATGGATTTTAAAGTTTTAGCTCGTCAGCTGATTCTGCCCCAATTTTCAAAATTCTGAAGCAGTGATGGTTTCTTCATTGCAGAATCTAGTGAATGGATATGTATTCAAAGGCAAGCCAATGATTATCCAGTTTGGCCGAAACCCTTCCGCATCTAAGACTCATTAGATGGCTTGCCGTCGTGTGAAGCAAGTTTGTGTAGTGATTGCCTCACAAAATGGGACTCTTTAATGCCTTCGTCTGACGTCTAAGCATCTATGATGGTGACCGAGACTTTGGCTGATTACTTATAAGCTGGATTTATTGGGTGCGCAAGGATCCGCTTTGACCCTAAGAAGAAGGAATTCGACAACACTGATGATCACTATGCATTTATTCAGTGCCCAGTCCCTTCAGCATGTGCAGAACTTGAAACTACAAATGAGCTTACCGAGCAGATATGCAGAAGGCTGTCCTGGGGTAGGATTCAAAGTTCGTCAGGGGTTTCATTCATTAGCAAACTTGCTGTCATCTGCATTGGATGTGCCGTGCCGTCCACCGCTGTACGTTCTGTTGCATATAAAGAACCGGCTTGCAGGTACACCAGTTATGAAAGGAGATATGCTTGTTCTGGACCTATAATTGGTAATTAGTCTACCGAGGGAAAAAAAAATTGGTTGTTCTCAATGCTGTTCGGTAGGAATGGGTAGGGGAGCTGTATAGCTTGTGACCTCAATTTTGTATGGACATCGCTTGTGGTGCTTCCCAATTCCTTGACTACCCAAATAGCAGATGTTCTTCTTGCTTCGGTAATTTCCTTTTCTGTAGGGAGCTCTGCTCTCTGTGTATTTTTCGTCTCTAATCTTTTCGTACATACTGCAAAGTATTAAAAGGTGATCCCAAATGTCCGAACTTCGTTACGCCTTCTCAGACGAGTCTGACTGAGGTGACCCTGCTTTTCTAGCATGATGAAACAGCCGGATCTACACGAGAAAAATAAGGACATAAGAGAAAAGAAGATCAAGAAAAAAATGCCAAATTTAGGGGAGCAATGTTAAACCGTAAAAGTTACCATCAGGGGTGTTCTAATGTTACTTTTGGCTGGGATAAGATTGAATATGCACCAAAAAGATTATATTAAATAAATTGAACATTCAGAAATAAATTTGTATATTGATATAATTTAAAGATTTAAAATTACATTGATAAAAATATAATAAATTTCAGAATTTCTTGAAAATTTTCCTCATGAATTGACGATCGACATCTGATATTTGAGGATAAATGATCATAATATAGTTTTTTAACTTTGAATTTATCCGATGTGATATTTGAATTTGATCAAATATGCAATACGATTTGTGAACTTTATATTTTTTTTATGTAATCTTCATATTTTTAGTATATATTCAATTTAATTCATGAATAATATGAACATATTCAGTATTAAATTAATTTTACCGTGATTACGTAAATGAATATGTTCGATAAGTCGAATTCACCGCAATCATATAATTTCGATCGTATCCGAATGGCAATTCTTTCCTAAAATAAAAAAATAAAAGAAGAAGGAGAAGAAGGAGAAATTACTCAAGATTGATAAGAGCAAAGTTCAGCCGGTTGAGTGGCCTTTTTTCAAAATCAACCCAGAAGTGGATAAAGGCAGGAAGTCGGTAAGTGGGGGCCCACTAGCGAAGCAATGGGGTGGCACCACCGCTGCCTTCTATCCTAAACGATATCCACTTTCCTCCTCCTCCTTTTCGGCCCCTTTCTCTCCGAGCGTCGCTGCCTGATGGCGCCACGTGTATGATAGCACGGAGATCACGTGCACCGCTCCTCCACCATAAATTCCCCGTGCTTTCGTACGACGATCCTCGCATCACAGACACACAAAGAAAACCTCCCCCACGACCCACCAACTAACTCTATCCAATCCATCCCCGTCGTCGCCTCCCCGAACTCGCGGCCGTCCGATCTCATGCCTCCCCTCCCCCCATCACAGAGTATCGGACGGCTGAAATCAAATTGGGCCGGACCGATCTCTAGAATTATCCGGTACTGTTGGCCCCACCGAGTCTTTACCGCGTTCTCCATCTCCACAGGATAAAGGAAGAAGCGTTCACTGTGTCGTGCATTTTTCCATATTGAAAAGGGATTGAGCTTGTCGAAGCAAGCGAGTTTCTCTCGACAGTGCGCCTTTCTCTCCTTGACAAGCGAAGGTGGTAGAGGAAAGGTGTCGAGCTTCTCGCCATCGATAGCTTGTTGGATGTGAAGGACGCGTTATGGCCGTGGTGGTTGCCAACAAGACGGGCTTCCTGGGTTCCCATCGTGGAGTCGGGGGCGAAGATGGGGTGCCTAGATTTTCCAGGAGCTGCGCGGACGACAGATTCGCGAGATCCCGGGTGAGGCTGAGCTCTTCTCCTTCGTTGAGATCGAAGCAGCCGGCGCTCGGATCGGCTTCGATTTCGTGGTCGAGGAGTAATCTTCACGGCAAGAGAATCGTCCCGCACCGGATCGAGGCTGTGCCCAAGAGAGGGGCTGCTCTAGGGATGCGCATCGGTGCGCAGCAGGTGCGAACCGGACTTAAAGTTCGCCCTTTTCGCGTTTGACTCGTCGTTTTGGTGTCTGGGTTACTTTGCTGCAAAGCTGTTTGTTTGAAAAGAAATCTTGTTGGGTGGCTTTTTGGGTAATTGTTCCGATAATTTGGCTTCTTGATTCATGTGCTGACGGTAAATTTAATTCTCACAGGGTGGTCTTCGAATTGGGAAAGCTCATAAGTGGTGGGAAAAAGGAGTGCAACCAAACATGAAGGAAGTGAGAGGCGCACAAGATCTTGTGGACTCATTGCTTAATGCAGGGGACAAGCTGCTCATCGTTGATTTCTTCTCACCAGGTTGCGGTGGGTGCAAGGCCCTGCATCCCAAGTTATGCCAGTTTGCCGAGACGAACCCGAATGTTCAGTTCCTCCAGGTGAACTATGAGGAGCACAAGTCCATGTGCTACAGCCTCAATGTCCATGTCTTGCCCTTCTTTCGATTCTATCGGGGGGCTCACGGCCGGCTGTGCAGCTTCAGCTGCACCAATGCCACGGTTAGTTTCTGATCCCATTCGATTGGTGATAGTTGCAATCCTTTCCGTGTTAAAGGATCGAACCTGTTAGGTGTGTTGTAGCTTTAGAGCAACGAGGTGTCGAGCTTATGGTGCTTTTAATCTCATAGCAAACGGGTTTAAATGATTTGCGATTCGCTGTGCACATGGTTGTTTGGTGCGTATTGGTTCTAATGTTCTGAATTGATACTCTTCCTTCTGTTTGCCAGAAGTAGGACTTAAGTTGTTCGGCATCGTTACTTGGTAGTGTCCTTTAGAGCTGATTAGTAATTGGAGTTTAGATTGGTTGGTCCTGCGCAAGTCTTTTCAAAATTTTCCGGATAGTCTCATTGAAACCACTAGATTCATTGATGGGTGCTCCCGGAGTAGACTTTTAGTAGGTTGTTGTGGAAACAATTACCACAACTGCGTTTCTTGGGTTGTTATGATAGAATCTATGATTTGCCTGTGTCTGGTTTGCTGTTTCAATGCTCATTTCATTTATCAATTCACAGATCAAGAAGTTCAAAGATGCATTGGGCAAGCACACCCCAGAGCGGTGTAGCCTCGGGCCAACCAAAGGTCTGGAAGAGAAGGAGCTTCTTGCGCTCGCGGCCAACAAAGAGCTGGCTTTCAATTATACACCAAAACCAGTTCAACCTACACCGTCACCGGCGGAAGAAGTTACCCTAGAATCGACACCATCCCATCCAGGCTTTCCTCTTCCTCTTCCATTGAGTGCTCCCAAGTCTGCTCAAGACATGGACAAAAAATCTCTGGTCACAACCGGGAGATGATTGAGTTCAGCTTATCAAGCGACCCAATTTCTCTTGCTCAGCCACCCCCAATGTACAGCCCCCTCTTTATGCCATCCGTAGTGTATCTGTTAATGTACGTAGTGTTCCAAGGATTTGTGGGGTGTCCGGATCTTGTTTTTGCAATCCTAGCCCCTGCTGTTGTTCCAGCGAGAGCTTGATGAGTTTGTTGTCCTCTCCTTCCTCCTGTATAGGAGATAAGCGATAGATTTTTTTTTTCCCATTTTTGGTGGCCATAGAGCCCTGCTCAAGGAAAATGGTATGCCTATTTCCCCAGGAGCGGTCCCTGTTTTTCTTCTCTTCTGTGTCCTGTGTTGGTTCGGTGAATTGGGATGTAAGATATAAATGCCTACTTTTCTCGTCTCTGGAGAGTTCATTGGTGGGTGTCTTTGGTGACTACTGATTGACACGCTGTAACTCGTGAATTTTATCCACTTCTTATCCAGGGGCATTTCTTACAATGCCACGGGAGTTCTAGTGAGCCAACAATAGATGGCAACTCATCATACTGGGCAGCCTTTATCGCAGGAATTGTTAGACAATGCTAGGATTGGATTGTAGATGCCAAGGCACTTGGTCAAGTTATTTGAATTTGAATTCGCAATTTCCTCGGGTAATTTTCTTGTCCGGTAGTGATCCACACCCTGATGCGTGGGAGTAAATTAGTCAGCTTCTGAAGTTACACATCATGACATGGTACAATCATTTTCTTGAAGCGGTGCTCTGTGATTCAAATTGCCTTCGTGCCTTCCCAGATAGCGTCAATAAACATGGAACATTTCATTATAGTAATACCGTATCAGCAGATCGATAATAATCCCAGAAAAGCTTGTGCATAGTGCCACCGATTTCCGGCCATGATGTCGGGTACAAGTCCATTTCTTAGGTGGGAAGAAATTCAAACCAGTGCTAAGGCCCTTGAGAATGAGTACAATAATGGTAAAGTCTAAAACAGAGCTATTTGAGCAATAATTTGCGTGGTATTTGGCAGGCAAGGAAGCCCTCGTCGATGGCGGCTTTTAATCAAATCCCGATCGAACACGATCAAAGTGGGATCGATAATGGAGAGAAAAAGGACGGATGAGATTCAGTGTGTGTGTGAAAGGCTTATCGAATTCGATTCAACGTGGCCACCCCTGCGTTACCCAAGAACAAGCCGTGAAGAAAGTCCCGCTCGTGCTCCTTTGAAAGCGACTCTCTCGGTGGGATCTACGCGTGCCGGTCCCATTGCTTTACGCGATCTGCGCGTCCTTAAAATAAAGACAAATGGACGCGTATCTTCACTTGATGAGGACATGAATGCTGGGAGACTTTTGACCCGCTGTAGATGTCGGTCATTTGAGCAATGATGCTAGTTTGCTTTTCCATGGCAATAGAGGAATTGCTGATTATTGTCTCCAAGTGCAACATTAGGTAACCCGAAGCTCGGGGGAGCGATGATATCTCATGTTTAGTCCCTGCTTAACGCAGCTGTTTGGAGCTGGATTTAGAAGAAAGTAATTCCTTGTGAATTTCCTGGTTCAGGCATGGATGACGTGACTTTGAGCGGAGCAGAAAGGACTCAGTTTAGCACTTGAAAACCAATTTAGGGTATCGCCGAATCGACGTCGCCGTTCTGTCGGTCCCTTCTTACTAGAAGACAACGTTCCTTATTTTGTTTTTGGCTGCTGAAACTTGATACAGAGATAATTTAACAGAGATCGAGTAAGCGATGTGAAGGACTTCAAATCAAGATGGTTATCAGTTCCCTGGTTTGCCTTCTTGTCTAAGAAAGGAACTTGGTTTGGTTTATGAAATGGCGATAGCCCAGTGGGCTAAAATTGGACTAGTGGATCCTTATCACAAGACTGCCTTTTGCAAGGCCCATTTGTTTATTGGTTTTTGGCCCATCATTGCTTGTGGATTGGTTGAGGCTGTGAGGATATATGGACACTCGGCTTTCAAAATGGATTTCTCGATTTCTAATTGATCCGGAGGGATTTAACAAGTATTATTCATTCGGAGAATCTTCGTGTCTTTCCACTGGACGGAGAAGAAAGACACCTTCGAGCCCCATCTCAAGGCTTGATGGATCAAATCGATTTATTGTATTTTGCAGTCTCCATTGAAAGGTAACTTTCCTTTCCTTTTGGAAAATTCATGAATCACAACAGGATATCACAATTGCAACCAAATCGTTATTTTAGCGTTCTATTCACATTTTGAGATGTCCTTTTCCATAGGAGGCACCATACTTGATTTACCACTAATGCCTCCGTATAATACAAATGAAGATCGAATTCCATGACTATTTTTCAAAAGAAGAATGATACAAATGATTCATGAATTTGTAATTGATGAATTTTTTATTTATTCAGTATAATCTATGAAACTTTTCGGTACATGTTCAATTTGGTCATGATTATATGAAAAAGTTAAATATCATTCCTAATTTCGAATTAATTGAAGGATACTATTGAATATTTTCTCATAATCTATGGACATATTGAACATTTGGGTCGAAATTTATAGACCATATTAAGCAAATTAAAAATTCATTAACCATATTACACATTAAACCATATTCAAAAAGCATTTATGTTATTCTCGATTCTTCGAAAGATTTATCCTTTCATGTAATTTTTTATTTAGATCGTCATACACGATGTATAAGAGCATGGAATTTCGTTAACGGAAGGTTTTCACATTGATGGAGCCGCAAGAGCATCGACCGTTGGAGAATGTCCCGAAACGTCAGGGTGATCGGTCGACGATGTCTTGTCATTACAAATGAAAAAGAAAGAACCAACGAACGAACGAACGAACGACCGACCGACCGAAATTATTTGAAATTAAGAAAGATGATGTCGGGTGGAAGGGGTATTATCGGGAAAGTGTCGCCGCGACGAGTTCCCCGTCCGGTAGAACACGACGAAGAGGTTTTGGCAGGACTAGCGGGAGGTCCAATAATTAAAGTGTTCATCTTTGCGTGAGCAGATTCCGGAAATGATAAGAGACTCCATTCCCTCAAATTAAAGAACTCAACCCTTTTCAGGCTATGTTATCGTTAATCATTATTCGTTCTGATCATCCTTTTCGGTACCGCCTACACATAGTGCCCCGGCTTGATTGCATTGATGATCTTGCAATCATAATGTATAAATAATTTGATCTGATCGAGGAGCTCCTTCGGGCCATCGCCATCACCGGCTGCTTTCGGCACCCCCGTTCCCACTGTTCCTTCTTTGTCTCATTTTGCACGCAGAAACGCAGAAGGAGGAGGAGGAAAAAGAAGGGAATCTCTCTTTTCTTTCCAAGAATATATCAATGGCAGCCGAATCGGGCGACCCTTTTTAGGGTTCTCGCTTCTCTGCTTTTCTCCTCCGGTTTTCAGGTGGTCGCTGGTTTTGTCCTGTTCGAATTCAGAGGTATGCTCTGCAGATTTTCTTGTTTTTTTCCGGGGCTGCACTTGCTTTCCTCCTTCCAATCTGAGCTTTTCTGGCTTTTGTTCACGGACTAGTTTTGTCATTTCTTTAGTTGGACAAGGCTTTCATGGGCTTTTAGCGATTCTGTCGATTGGTCGCGGATTTGTGTTTTTTCAGTGGATTCTGGTATATGTCTGTCCTTTCTTGAAAATGGTTGCTGTTAGTTTTGCTGCTGATGTTTTTGGGCTTCATCGATGAAATATTTTGTCATTTTGGGGTCGTTGTTGCGGGTGCTTCAATTGGCCTGTCAGTTTGTGTGAAAGCCAGGGCTTTTAGCAATTCTAGCAAGTTCTTGTTCCATGTTGTGAACGTGGGAGCTCAAATGAGTGTGGCGGTGTCTTATTTTCAGAAGATAACAATCATATGAGTTGAAGAAGGTTGAATACGGTCGGGAAATATTTCCCACGGCATTCGGTTTAGACATTTTGCCTTCCGGGGCTTTCTTCTTTCTACCTGTTGGATGAAGAAATTCTATTAATGCCAATTCATCTAAACTCACCTTACCTTACCTTTTTTAAAACCATCGTTGGTTCTGTTCTTTGGGTATTTTCAGTTAGTAGTCAGACCCAAGTTCTGAAGGAAAATGCTGCGTTAGATCAGTTTGGACAGGAGTTGTAAATTTTGGTGTTGTGAAAATGTGTTTCTTGAGACAAGTCGTTCTGGTAACTAATCTTAAGCTATCTTAAGCTTAATGAATGGCGGTATACTCGTTTCTGATATGTGAAAATATTCACTTGAACTTAAGAGTCTGAATGTCTTTTCGGGTGTGGCTGGTCAAAGAAGTTGTTTGTCAACTGTGGTTGGGTAGAAATGAGTCTCAGAAATGGCTAAAGGTATCACTGCTCTTGAACCTCATGAGGGAGCATTTCATCTTATTCCCAAGAGGAATCTTTGGTTGCACCGCACTGGATATCCATGTTTCCGAAAGTCGTACCTTTCTCTAAAAGTTTTGTTATCATACATGCATACTTGTAGAGCTATACGATCTATCCAGATCCATCTAACATGAGAAGTGGCACTACTCTTCAATATTTTCCTAAAAGTAGTATGATTTAGCTATTAACAATTCTAACAGGGGTAGTTGGTCTGTGGGGAATACGTTCTAATTTGAAGTGGCAATGAGAATAAAGCTTTTACCTGCACAGTCAGACCGGCTGCTTGCATCAGTGTGGACCATCGTGCTCCATTTTGTACCAAGCTCTTTATGATGTCTAACTAATCAAGGCTGTTCTTCCAATTTCCAAATATCTACCTATGCCTCCTTAGGAGGCAAGCAAATTTAGGAACACGTTCACTACGATCTGACTAGCTGGCGTAAAGAGACCTGTAATCAAAGCACTGTCTTCTTTTGGCTCTGGTCCATCATCTGCAACTAAAGAGCTGGATCTTCTGACTGAGCATCTAACTTTTACATTTGATATTATAATAGCGAGATTTAGCTGTCTTTTTCTTTACCTCATGCTAGATATCATGAGAACTCTGACGTCTGGAAGTGTCTTTTCACTTTATAAACTTTAATATTGGTTAACTTCTGAGAGAGGAGCTCCTGTGCCACTACCCTAATTCAATTCCTATGAGATCCTCATCTTTTCTACGATACCTAATGCAGCTCAATAGAGGAAGGACATAGATTTAAACAAGTGAGAAGCATGGTCAACCAGCTTACGTGTGCAGCCTGAATTTTCTTTTGGAAGATTGTCTGTTGAATCTTGCTTCATCTGCTGCGAGACACATGTTAAATGCTTTACTGATACTTTGCAATGAGAGTTGGCTATGCTTCTGCTTAACTGTGGCACCATTTATCCCACTTAGCATCTAAAAGAGTCACATTCAGACCTCCTTTCTTCATTCTCAGCCATTGACTTAGGTGGTGCAAAGTATAACCAAGACGGGTGCGCTTTGTTGTGTGGCCGCTGGGCCACATGGATCAAAACCAGGCACAGAATCAGGGGTTGGCGATAACTCCACAGATAGAGTTGAACCATATTGGCGGACAAATTCTAGCTTTTCACCTCCTCCGTCAAGGATATGGGATTGTAGGTTGCAATCTGATGTCCTACCTCGAGGTTATGGAACTAACAGGTTATCATTTTCCTCAAGCCGCAAGAGACGCAGAAGCAGGTTGGGTAGTGATGGGATTACAAACCATCAGCATTCGGTGTCTGATGGTGCACTTTCTTATGATGATAGCCCTCCAGTTAGTGCTCAGGCATCTCGGCGGTGGACTTCACCATTACAAAAATTCAAAGTGGGCGAGATGGCAGGCCCTTCAGCTGGAGGTAATCTTTATATTCTCTTTAGTGGTTATATAATGTGACATTCTAATTTCTTACAAGTGGTTTTTTTTTTATGTTAAGTATGTGAATGATTAAACATCTATCTTCGCTTAAATTAAACTGTATAGTTTTGGATGCCCTTTCAATTTCAATGGAGAGTTCTCTTATCATTCTTCATCTTGCTTGTAGACATTTGTAAAAATTGTTTGTCTTTTCCTTTGATGCATTAAATTGTCCTAAAATTTTTGAAGTGGATTGTGTGGATTGTTTTCAACAAGATGACAGAAAACTTTCTTTTAGGGATTGACAGATCAGTTCTTTGGCATAAGATTCTAATTTGGTGCACTTAGTTTATGCATGAGATTATCGTATGAATCTTCACCATAGATGTACAATAGGATGTCTCAACAATGCATAGTGCGTTTGTGCTGGTGATGTGGAAATGCTTAAAATTTATTTGATGAACTGAGACTTGAGAATCCAAAACATGTCTTTCTTATGTACCTTGTAGAAGCACTTTTTTTCTTTTGGCCAAGTGATAAGCAGGTCAGTGATTGAAGCTATATCTTGAGCTCCCCAAGCTTGAGGAGAACTCAAATTGACAATGCAGACATTGTTAATTAAAGCAGATAATACTTGTATGATAAGTGTATATATCTCTAGGAGTATAGATCAGCATGTGAGGTTTGTATGAAAAGTTGACTTCAGAGTCAATTGTGTTTCTCGCGCTCTCCTTATCAATATTGTGCATGCATTTTCCATAGATCCATGTCGTTCTCTTTATCATTCATCATCATCATTCTATTGGCCAAGTCAGTCTTAACTTGAGCCTTCGTTGGAAGAAATGTGCCAACTTTTTCTTCTGCTGGATTAGGTGAAAGGTGTAATTACCTGTAACTTTCTTCCATTCCTTCTGATTGAGTTTGGTGTTCTTAATTATCATTGCTGTATTTTCCTTGATCAGGATCAAGGTCTGAAGCATCTCCATGTCCCCCTTGCACAGAGGTGACTGATATTTTGACCTTCTGAACTATTTAACCTTCATTGTGAATTAGTACTGAATCCTATGTGCATTTCTGTTCAGAGGTATCTTGCTGTGAAAGCAGCTGCAGCGTCCCCCAGTCTTGGCTCCCCATCATCATTCTCTGAGTTTGACACCTTGGAGTCAACACGACCACAACCCTACTTTCTTCCTGGTCGTCACTCTAGACGCTCTCATGTGTCAAAAGCTGTTTACCCAATGTTGTTTCACAACCCAGTGTCCGACTTTGAGACCTTTGATGATGCCAAGGTCAGCAGCCTCGGCAGGTCAACTCCTGGTGAGGATCGTATCTCGCCATCTTACTGGCATGAAGACGGTCCGCATAGAGAGGACAAGTTTTACAGAGCTCTTGCTGAGCTTCGAAAGTTAGAGGCATCTCCAGATCTCAACACAAGCTCAAGAAGAGAAGGATTTAGGTGGAGTAACGCCAGTAGTTACGATCTAGGTTTTGATGGAGAAAGGTGTGCTATTGCAGATAGCATGGACAGGGAGGAAATTACATCACCTTATGGCCCTGGAATGGATCAGAAATGTGGAATTTGTGGAAAATTGCTACAGAAAAAGTCACCATGGAGTTCCCATCGGATTTTACGTGGCAATGACATGCCGATTGCCGGGGTACTTCCCTGCAGCCATGTGTTCCATGCAGATTGCTTGGAGCACATGACCCCCAAAACCCAGATTCATGACCCTCCATGTCCTTTGTGCCTGAAGTATCTTGGACATACCTCAGAATCTCCATCTGTGAAAGAGTCGTTGCAGATGGCATTAAGATCTTTAAAAAGGAGTCGAGGGGTTGTGATAGATGAGGGTCTGCTTGATTTAAATGACAAAGCCTCTGCACGTACTAAGGATAGATTAAAGAGAAAGTGGCCTCGGGTTGTTCCACGTTGGAAAATCGGTGGTTCTTCATTTGGGAATCGGCTTAAAAGGCATCTACTGTTTAAAGGGAGTGGCAGTGAAGATCTTTGCCACAAAAGAGTGTCTGACAAGGCCAGTTCATCCTCGAGCAAGCTGCCAGTCGTGGACCATGTTTCTTCCGCTAGTCCTGCTTCTTCTACTTAAGGTGATATAGCATCTACCTCCTTAATTGATCAAGATTCTAATTCTCCATAGATTCGTCTCATATTCTGATCTTGTTGACTTGCTTCGACCTTTTCAGGCGGGCATTCTTGTATATTAGCCCCGGGTCGGATGCATTATCATCCCATGTTTTCCTGGACCCTTTTTGGGGTCAGCAAGGTCTCAAGTGCGATGTGTTTTGAGAGCTATAATCGTCCATGGAAATGATTGAAAAGATCCATCTGAATAAACTGTGGAGTTAGATTTGGTCAGGCACAAATTTTGGCATACATCCACTCAGAAGGATTTTTGTGCTTGACATGAACAAATTCTCTTAGTGAAAAACTGGGTCATCAAAAGCAAAAATATCGGAATTTCTGAGACCTTATATGCTGATATTTGATAGAAGGAAAGAAATTGGTTTTTCGGAGTATTGCCAGTAGAGATTTTCATGAGATTCCTGATGTCTTGCTGTCACTTCCGCCCTGGCTGAATTTTTACTATCCTTCAATCCACTTTGTGCTGCATTTATTTGGTCTCTGTTCTCACACAAAGCTCGCAAATTGAGAAACCAAGGTGGATATGGTCTCAAGTTCACATATACGTTACGCTGGAACTAAGACCACAGCATATAGCAGCTCATGCAGGTCACTTGGTTGCACCTGAGTAGTTCTCACGTGATTGTGTGGATAGGTGGTACAAAGCAGTTGCTGCACTTGCAATGGCTAATGGCAGAGGCCTGAGAGCCTGAGCATTTAGTTATTGCTCGTGCATTCTGTTGACACGCATCCATGCAATTCGTGCAGTACTACTTTTGAGGTACGGTGAAGGTAACACTAATCTGGACTGAAATTGGGCGCCAGTTCTTCACTAAATGGAGCTGCAGTTTTCCATTCTCAGTGGTTGATAAGCTAAGGAGAGGGAAGCTTTTGCTGTTCAATCCTCCTATGTGCCACGAGTATTGCCATGTACAGGGTTGGGTACCTTTTTTCAGTTATAGCGCCCCTTGAGCGATTGTAACATTAGAGGAATCTCTTTTTTATGGACAAACTAGTTTTGCAAATCAGAAATTTTCTGTGCTTTCCAGCTTTCTATATTTAATGTCAGCATGGAGATCCTTACTCACTTATGGAGGCGGCACTCTATCTATCATACTTATCCAAGTCACTAAGGTTTTTCGGATCAAAGTCGGATCACATGAAAACAGAGCCCCATACAAGAACATGAAAATAGGCAAGAGATTGTTTCATAACAAGTTAGTCAGACTAGGAAAGCCATACTGATCTTGACGATCATAACACGAATGTTTAAAACAAGAAGGGCCGAACTCCACATGATATAACTCCAGTATTCCATTAAGCCAGAATCATCTCTTCATCACACTGTGGACGACTTTTGGCAAAGCATGTCCCATTCTGGCGCTACATTTGCGCAGCCCTCAGCAGCTCGAGCAGCTGCTTCTGCATCAGATCCAACTTCCTCCAGCTTCAGCCTTAAGGTGGCAAAGATACCTTCTCAACACTAGCAGTGCGGGGTTCAATCAACAATCAGCAAATTGGACCGACATGCCAAGCTCCGACACGATCTGCGACCACCTATTTCAAGACAAATCAACGAGTCAACTAGCTAAAATGCATGAGTACTTGAACATTCAAGCACCTAAAAACCAAGGTTTCCGCTTGGTTCTACTTACACAACACTCAGCATTATACCCGTGTTCATATAGCCCTTGAGAGTTCGTTTGCTCCAATACATCACTATAATGTCTCCAAACTAGTGTTCCTGCACGAGTTCAATGATAAATATTGCAGCTCCTCCGAAAAGTACTAACTCCAACCACTATTACATCAGCTGCTTGAGTCGCCTAACTCCATTCATCTCATACGCATTCAGCAAGAAAATTTCCGGGAAAGATAGATGTACGAGAAGCGCAAACATATAAATCAAGAAATCACGTCGTGTAGATTGATCGTGTGGGAGAGCCCGCGCGGCCATCACCGCCCAATCCAATACGTCGGAGAGAGGCTCTGACCGCGGGCTGTCTTCATCGCAGGACGGGACAGACCGAAACGAGGGAAAGCCGCCAGCAGCCCAAAGCAGCGGCGGCGGGAGGGCGGCTTAGCCGCCGTTCATGAGTCCTCGCTCTGCTCAGATAAGATCAAGTTGTGCCTTCTCACATTAGGGTTCTTGCCCCTTTATACCACGCCTGCATTGACATGAATACCTTGAAAAACCCTAACTTTAAATTCAATCCCAATCTATCCTAAGTTTATTTATTTTTTTATCTCATAAAAAATATTCAACTTTAATCTTGACCCAGTTCCACTGTAAATTATTTTTTTCCCATGAAAAATTTATCGATTTTGGTTCAGTCTAAATTTTGCCATAAGCATTTTTTTGTCTCTTAAAAAAACTGAACTTTTACTTGAATATCATATATGGATCCACTAACCCTCCTTTCAAAATGGCCCTTCGATGTGACATTTTCATGCCATTGCTCTAGTTTTTCTCAAATGTTATATCCCAAAAGATGTCTTTTAGAGATGAATTTTTATGTCAATTCAAACGACATCTTGAAATTTGGATAAAAATTACAGCAATTAAGGTTTGCTTTCTTAAATTGTTCTTAGTTTTAAGGGTCTTCCTTCCATCTTACTTTGGGATTTTTGATTTTGTGCTCAATTATCAAGCTCTCATGCTCTGAGAGTCTTGCATTTGAGATACTCAACTTAGAACGCTCGAACAACTCATGTTAAGAAGATCCGTCTCTCGATTGTTAAGAGTAATTTAAGAAAAAAAAAATGTTGATCGAGCAGATTTCAGACTTAAAATAAAAGATAATAATTTTTTATAAGGCAAAATAAAGTCTAAGGTGAAATCAAAACTTGATCTAAAGTTGGAGGTTTTTTATAAGATAAAAAAAGTTTAAGGTAAAAATGGCACTAAATGCAAAAAAAAAATTAGGATAGAAATGACATTAGACTTTAAGTTGGAGTTCTCTTTTTGGGTATTAGGCCTACATTTATGTAATTAAACAGAAAAAATAGACAATTGCAATGCAAAATTAAATTAAATTTTGTAAATTGAGCGAGATAATCACCAAGTGTATGAGTATTAAAATATAGTAAATCTCTCTATATCATAGATCAAATCCAACAAAATTTAATTTAATAGTAAATTATCGTTTTTGCCAATAGTAAATTGTAATAGTAGGATAGTAAAATTACTATCCCTGCAGATCATCTTCTGCCTGGAAAATTACAATAGTAAATTGTTGTTTTTGCCACGTCATCGTCGGTAATCGCCGGTCGCGTCACGTCGTTGCCACGTAGGCATTTTCAGGCCAAAATCTACCGGAAGGACTTAATCGGCAAAGTTGCAAAAGGTTTAGGACTTATTTGGCATAAAATAAGGTTTAGGACTGAATCAGCAAAGTAGCCAAAGGTTTAGGACTTAAACGACAATTGTCCCAAACAAACTTGGAGTGGGAAATAACCTTTGTATAATGAAACCCTTTGTGCCTCGTAGGATTAAATTCCCTTCGTAGAAATATTTAATTAAGAAATATGGACAAAATAGTCCAAAAGAAAGTGAAGAATAGGGAAAATGGAATTAAAAAAGAAAAAGATTAGATGGATAGCTAAATATAAGTGGGGAAAAATGAGTTTAGCACCTTAGATAGGAAAGACTAAACAATAGAGATGGTAACCTTCCCATGAATTGAGAATAGATGTTAGAAGTATGCAAAAGAAGCAAAATTAAGATGTCACACATGTTTATTATTATTTTTCATTTTTATTTTTTGATAACTGATATGTCCGGGCCAACTTACGCGCACTTCAACTATTCCTCGGGAGAGACTAGCATAGCAACCTATCGCCATGGCTCCCCACTTAAATCACAGGCGCTTCTCTAGGGAATCGAATCCAAGATCTCAACGAAGTCCAAGTTCGCCTAACTAGCTAGGCTACCTATGGGTAGGTAAGATGTCACACATGTTCCTAACCGATCTTTTGTAAAATTTACAGGAGCTTACTTACAGTTTAATACAAGAGTCTACTTCGACCCAAATAAATCGAGTTTGCTTTCAAACATCACATCAAAGTTGGTAAGAAAGAATTGGTTGCATGTTATCCTTGTACAAAGGGTTCATGAAGCGGCTAATCCCTCGATTATTTTAGCATAGGATCTTTCATGGTTTTTATTTTTTTTTTAATTTTTGGGTTTTTTTCGGGTTGGAAAATTTTGATGTTAAAGCTTCCGTGATGTTTATTTTTGTTTGTGTGGTTGGTTTGGCTGGTCATTGATGCATTTTAGGTTTAGATCTTGCATTATTTTGGTCCAACAACTCAACTCCTCACTGCACCTCACCTATTTGATAAATTATTTGAGTGAATCTGCCTTGGTTTCAATCTTTGTTGCATAATCTTTGCTGTTTGTTTGCATGTCGTGTTGACGCCAAAGGGTGTTGTTGGTAAGCTGGTCGCGTCCTTTGTCCCTCTTTGGTGTCGCCGGGTTGACCTCCGCAACGAGGCAGTGACGTGCGAGGTCTCTGCAAGCAGAATGCTCGCGGAACAGTTGCAGGCAGAAGATGATCTGTAGGGATGAAGGCCGGGCCGAGTGTGGTGTTGGATTTGATGGTCTCGCGCGTGAGGGCTTGGTTGGATGAAGCTGGATTTGGGCCACAGAGAGCTGGCCGGCCCAAGTGCAGTGTAGGACAAGGAGAATGTTGCGTGGAGGAGTTGGGCCGAGGCAAGAGATGGGAGAGAAGGTTCGTGCGTAAGAAGAAAGGCAAAGTGGGAAAAGGAGAAATCCGAGCCGGGCTTGGTATTAGTCCAACCCAAAATTATTCTATTTGATCGAATAAGTACCTTGTGTCAGAATTGAGAAATTTTATGGCTCGAATCTTTAGTATTCTCTTATTTATTACCTGTGTTTACTATTTAGGCAGAATACTGTCACCCATTATCACTAAAAAATTCAAAGAAACCTCAGAAATGGAAGAAAGGGGGAAAAGCGAGGAAGAAACATATCCACTAATTCGGAACTTAATTTGAAAGCTATATTTCGATCCGGACGTTTTCGAGGTCCTCTTGGACCCCCCCAAACAGTAGCGTCCGGATCCGGTTCTGAACCAGACCCGGTTCGGAGCCTGACCCAGATTTCCTTATTTTATTGTTTTTATATAATATTTAATAAATTTTAAAAAATAAATAAATAAATAAATAATTTTTTTTTCAAGTTGATTTGTTTATTTCATTGAGGTTATTCACTGTCTAACTTATTTGCTTTGGGTGATAGGTTTTATTAATAGGAATTTATTTTCCAATTCGCAACCGCGATATCAATTTTTTATTTCGTCTATAAGGCTTTAGGTGGAATAATTAATTGGGCGAGGGTCTATAGAATTGATATCTTGATCATTAAGGCTTAAGATCAATTTATCGATTTTATTTGTGAACTTTGATGGTGAATTTAGATGTTATTTTTATGTTAAAATTATTTGTTTCATTTGATATGTTTTCTTTTCTCATAAAAAATACCAAAAAATTGCATTCCATGCTTAGATTAAATTGCATATTAGAAAAACTGTATTCCATGTTTAAATTAAATAGCATATTAGCTAATATCACATTTTAGATTAGGATCCATCTTTCATTAGTTTATTTAATTTCGAATTTTCATTAATAAATAAGAAAATGCCTAAAAAACACATTTTGCATGTCATTTAATTAACTTAGTAAAATAGCATATCATGTAGTCTAGCTTAATTTAGGATTTCATATTATAGAGCATGTTAGGTTAAACACATTTCATCACATGCATCGCATATTAGAATAATTTACACATTAAAAGTGAAAATCCCCCAAAAAATTATTTGCTTTGCTTATTGTTATATTTCTTTGAGCAGTTAAATAAATGTTTGCGCACATGTGTGATCACCACACATGTTAGCAAGTTAAATAAAATCAATTCAAGCTGCCTACAAAGTATTTTCTTTTGAAATAAATGAAAAGGTACCGAAATGGCGTTAGAGTAATCTAGCGTAATTAAGTCCCTATACCCACACTCTCTAGTCCGAAGTCAATCACTGTTCATAGTGTCTCACAAGATACAAGTTGATGCGAGACAACTTCCATGCCGAAGAAAAGGGGAAGGTATGGTCACTGAGGTCAAAGGACATAATAATGGAGCGCCTTGCAATTATGGGCGTCAAACGGGTGGATTGGGTCGGGTTTGGATCGGGTCAAATATGAGTCGGACCATATTTGACCCATTTAACCCGTTTTGAACCATATTTATGTAGTGTAAATATAATGACACATATCCGACCCGACCCATACCCCATATTGTTAAAAATATAAAATAATCAAAATTTTATTTTAAAAAATAATTTAGAATATCCGAATTTTCATAGTCTAAAAATGACTTGTTAATAATATTTAAAATGATTTGTTAATAATACTTAAAATCAATTAGTAACCAATTTAAGACCCGTTTAGAATCATTTAAGACCCATGAGATTGTTAAGTGACCCATTTTAGACCTAAGTAGCTTTTTAAGTTAACCCATTTATGATCCATATTATCAAATATGGGTCTTTAACCCATTTTGCCACATCTACTTGCAACATAATAGTGATGCGTCGACTTTGAACTCCTCAAATTAACTAATCCAGATAGTCACCGACCATTCTAGCTCTTCAGATTTTTCCTCATGAGGAACCAAAATAACCAGACGACTCGGACGCTGGAGTTCGTAAAAGCACTCAAGAAGTTGACAAGTATTTGTCAAATCCACTACCGGATTTTTGGAGACTAGCTTCGAAAAGAAAATAACCAATTTTGTCGTATTTTAGTGATTCAACTTCAAAATTGGTGGATGTTGCATCAACTGATGATAA